>VZRF01006979.1:65117-385966 GCA_013396875.1 Vireo altiloquus
TTCCTTCCCTTTCCTTCCCTTTCCTTCCCTTTCCTTCCCTTTCCTTCCCTTTCCTTCCCTTTCCTTCCCTTTCTCTTCTACAGTGAGCTTTTGGTCCACTAAAAAAATTTTTTTTGTACCACTTGCCCTGCATTCAAAAAATCTTGACTATCAAAAAAATGTCACTTGGACCTAAGTAGGAAAAAGTGCTGAATTTGTTTTGTTGGAAATGAGGGTAGAGATTGTGGAAAAAAGGCAAGTGAAGGGGTTAAAAATGAAGCTGCATGCTGACTCTTGGCTCAGGACAGGGAGGTCTAATTGGTGAGCAAAGGTAATCATGACCCCAAGGCAGCACTGGGGCAGATCAGTTCCCATCTCTTCTTTCATTAAGTAGAAAGACCCAGCTGAATTTTGGGACATATGTTTCAGCCATCTTGTGCTAGGAGTTGGTGGAATCCTGTCTCCCTAGTGAGAACACTTAATTTGTAACTCGAATAGTCTCCCTCTGAAAAATACGAAATGTTCTTTTTATATATATACGAAAAGACATTTACTGACAGCTTTCCCTCGCCCCCCCCCTTCAATAATGTGCTACTCACTTTATTAAATCCTGCAGTGGAGAAACTGTCCACTTATTTTTGATGTCTTTTTTTTTTGCATTTAATGAGGATGGCTGCTAGATGGAATTCTTTCTTATTTGATATTATGACACTTACTGATGGGTTTCAACTGAAACGTATATCGTGCTGAGTAGAAGGACCCAGTTACAGCACACTGTTCACCTGTCATGGCTCAGTGTTGCCATTTAAATAAAACTGACCTATGTGTTAATGGAGCCATAACCTCTGCTTTAGTGTAAACTGTCTCAGTCAAAAATTGAGGTGGAAAAAGGGAATATACTCTGCAGCACAAAAGATGAAATGCTACTCTAGAAGGTAATATTTTAGAAAAATGTTTAGAGCTTGGCAGAACATCAAAGTATTTGCTGAAATTATGGTTTCAAATTGAGCTGGAGATTTTCAGGACAGTGTAAGTACATATGTATAGATGCCTTAGGTCAGATTAAAGATCCGTCTTTCCCAGAATCCTGCCTCTGAATGGGGTCAGTGCTGCTTAAGGAAAACCTCCTTTTAACAGCAGAGAAATGAAAAATCCTTGCAATTTGGAGCTTAGGGATTGCCTCAGCCGAAAGATCTGTGTTTAATAGCAGTTTCTAGAGTATTTTTCCCATGCATTTATCTAATCTTTTATGAACCTATTTATGCTTTTGGACTGTAAATATCTTGGCAAGGACTTCGGCTGTTGACTGAAGCTTTCTGCTTGAAATAACTGTCTTTTATGTGCTTCCAGCATGCTGTCTGACCCTTTTTTTTGCTGTGTTCTTGTATGGTTGGATTAAAAATTACAATTCTCTATTTGTTTTCATCCCACTACTTAAAACCTCCATAATGCCTTCTTCTGGTCATTTCTTTTCTTAGGTACAGTGTCATAGTCTATTCAGTGTCTCCTAGTACAGGTGTCACCTCAGTCCCTCAACTCTCATTTATGACACTTTATGTATGTTTTCGCCATTTGAAGTTGAGGGACAGAATACAAATATTCAAAACTGGGTGTAATCTAAGTGTATATAAGAATGTAAGGACATTTTCCTTTTTATTTGTGAATAAAGTAATTCCTACCATTTACACTCTTTTAACTGAAGCTGATTATTTTTATCCAATGTTTTTCAACAAACATTTAAGAACATTTTGCAAGTCACAACACTTGCAAAATGTTCTTAAAGGAACACTAGCTTGTTTACAGCTCATTATTTTCGGCATGTGTATCTACTGTGTACAATTTTTTGCCTACTCTATGTAGATTTGTTTTAAAATTTGCATTTCTCTACTTTGTCATTCAGACGATCCACTGGACTGCAGGACCATAGCAGCATTTTAGTTGGAAATGTTTAAGTAAACTGATTGTGTGCTTGGACATATCTGAAAATATAATCAAGGTGAACTTTGCATAAAGAAATAGTTTCTTTAGCTGAGCAATTGATAGGTTTGGGAAAATGGACAAATTCTTATGATGAGCCACACACTGGTTCTGACACACAGAGAAATAATCAAGCCAATCCAAGACCAGGTTTGGAACATTAACCTGTGAATTATGTTAACCCTTACACACTCAGAGATAGAAATTTATTTAGTGATAGCATGGCATAATGGGATACACACAAGCAAAAAGATGACAGGTTCAACAGGGATGTAGAAAAGAGCTTTGCATTTGTGAGAGAATGAACTTTTAGCAGCATGTGAGAAACAGGGTTTGTGATGTCTCCAGTCTCAGCATATTTTACATTGCATTTTAACACTTAAGGTAAATGCTCTTAACATTTAATAGAATTTTACTCTCTATTTTATCTACTGAGATAGATAAAATCTATCTGCAGATCTCCCTTGAAGGCTTAATCCTTGAAGGTTGAGATAAAAGGCATAGCTGTTTTATGAAACCAGTGTTTAATTGTTCTTTTTGTGCTTCTGTCCTTAATAAGTTGATTGCTGGGAGAATGTCCAAGTGGCAGGATTCTCCTACTAGTTTTCATGGATCCTATATAAGCATATTATTTTTTTTCAGAAATGTGAATTAACACACAGACACTGAAACTGTGAAATTTCTGTGTACCACAAAATTTTTTTACAGACTATCTGTAGAAGTTAGATGTACAGTTAGTAGTGAAAAAAATTTTCATAAAAAATGCCTTTCCATCTTTGACATCTCACTCCTGGTTGTCAGAGAGATGCCAACTCCTGTCTCTGTCATTGTTGTGGAGAGGCTTGATGCTTTTTTTTCCCAAATTTAATGTTATTGTTCTCAACTTATACATAGCTGATTATTTGATCTGTCTCTCCAGACCTGTTGAAAGTTAGTGTGCCTGAAAATTGCTCACTTTTACAACTGTACAACTGTATCAGCTGGTTCCTTAGAAAGATACTACTTACCACCTTGGTCTTTCTAACTGCTATAATACTATTAAATGTTTGATTTGCCATTTGTTTTCTTGTCTTTCAATCACAGCATAAAATCACCAAAACCTAGAAATTTAAAATAAAATCCTTAAAAGAAACTTCAAACCAGTAGTCCCAATCACAAAAGCCTATACCTTAAGTATGCTATATATTTAAATGAAGTCCAAAAAACTTTTAATCGTACAAACTCTGCCTGGGGGGGGAAAAAAAAAAAAAAGGTAATGCCCAGTTTGCAGTCCACAAAGTAATATTTATGAATATTAAAAATATAAAAATATAAAGGAGGTAGAACAAATAAGAAAGACTATCCATGTAATTGCTATTTAGGAAAGTGCATGATGAGACATAATTTATTTTGAGGATGCAGAAACTGACTTTCCTGTGGACACTGGTCTAAATGCTTCATCTCACCATGTAATTTTCAAGATTTCTAAACAATCAAGGACCTTGCAATATTGATTTTCTTGTCATGAATTCAACCAAGAGAACTCAACTTTGTCATTCCATGAGAATACCTGTTTAGCATACTAGCAGTGAAATCACTCTAACTCAAAAGAATAGAAATAAGATAAACCTGTAGGAATGGTACCTGAAATGGTACCTAAAAAATTGTACCATTTTTTTAAGGTGCGAAAAGTTTTTAATTCTCAGCAACTTAAATGTCGGTTTAGAGAACTCAGAACTGCACAGGAATAAATCATGAGGGTCTTTAAAATGCGGCTGATTGTAGAAGATTTGAAATGAGGAAACAATATAAGCTAGATTAGAAGGAATGTTATTTCTATTGTTTGAAATAAATTTGCCCCAGCAATTAAATTAAATTAAAACAAAACTGCACTATCTTAATGTTTGATGAACTTATAGTTGCTTTCACAGTAGCTCCTACATGCACTGAATCTTTGTATTTAGTTCTGAATTAGAAGCAGCCCTAAAATAGAGATATTTTGCATAGAGATGGAAATATAAAATGCAGGCAAATAGATGACATTGATTTAAATGGTTCCATCAAAACATTATTCACACCCTGTCTAGATTTATGAAAATAAGTTGTGTAGAAGCTGCTCCCCTGGATTCAGAGTTGGAGTATTTCTCAGGGCGAGGTCAGATGGAAGGACACTGAGGCTTCTGCACAGGCTGACCAGAGCATGGCATCAGCCCTATGTGAATAAACAGCCATTCGCTGTTTGCTTGGTTTCCATTTGTCCATTTCATTGCTGATATTTGGATAGGTGGCATGATGTTTGCGATACCCACGTGTTCCCTCTCGGTGAAAGGAAAGATCTAAGGAAGGCATTAAGGCATTAAGAGATGTACCCAACAGCCAGAGTCTCTTGGAGCTACATTTTAGATAAAATGTGTCATATATCACTTTTTGTACAAGATTCTGCCTCAGGCTTGGATTTTCCTTTTAAAGTTAAGATGCACAGCAAAAGGTTATTTCATACAAGTAAGAGAAAGTTAGGTAATAAATACAGCCTCCCTGAAAATAAAATACTCTTCAAAATATATGATCTTCTTTCATGTGACTTCCACACATACTGATGCAAATACTTATTGCTGGGTTTGAGCTATATTATCCTGTAAAAAAGGAACTTAAATGCATATTTATTTTCCCTAGAAATGATTGCAATTATTGAAGGATTAATTAAAAAAAAAACCTGAAAATTTTAATGCAGTGACAGTAGTTTAAAAAGATGTGTGGAGATTTACATTGTCTAGAAGTTTCAAAAGACATCTTCCCCTTCTTAATAGTATATTACTCTTAATATGCTTTATGTAAATTAATGGCTAAAGAGAGGTCCAAAAGGTTTGAATAATTTCCATAGTTTACTTTCATAGTTAACTGCCATGACTTTAAAAAACAACCATTGTCTTGGGGTGGCAAAGCTCAATGCTTTAATATGTCCACTAAATATAGAGTTTAAAAGGGAATTACTAATTAGGATTTTAAACAGCACAGTAAAAGCAAGGCAAATGTGGTGTCAGTTTGTGGCTTTGGGTTTATCATGTTTTTTTACAACAATTTTGACAAAACAAGCAGAAAAAAAACCCAAAAAACCAAGTGATTCAATACGAGATTTTTTGTTTGTATGTCACTATATTTTTGCCAGGTCAGTCTCATTCCTTTACAGAATATTCATAGTTACAAGCCAGTCTTCACATTATCTGCCCAGCATTCCAGAATGCTAAACAATCCAAGGAAATAAAGTATAACATTTCTGCAGGGGAAGAAAAACCTCTTTATTCAAAATAATAGACAATAAAATTTTATGAAAGAAAATTGTTAAAAAAGGCACCTGAATGACTCCAGTTTTCAGAAAGAAAACTGTTAAAAAGGGCACCTGAATGACTCCAGTTTTCAGATGACAAAAAAACCTTCAACATGTTTCTGATGAATTCAAAGCTGTTCATGGTCTGTAGTCAAAAAATTAAATTTCTTCTGCAATGTCAATAAATAGCTTATATTAAGTGTCACACAATGCTTCTGCAAAAAATGGGTTAGCCATTAACATAATAAGCACAATGATCATTTGGTACACAGTGAGTGCAAGATAATTACAAACTGTTTCAAATAATTGGTCAGTTTTCAAGATCACTGAGTATCTCTCCAGCTGTGAAAGATAAAAAAATAAATAACACATGTCAAAGTGTAAGATTTGCACAAGCTAGTAAGAAAGCTCAGTATTCTCTACTTGAAGAACCTAGGAAAAAGATTTCAAAAATGTTACCAGTTTTCATCTGTGAGCAAGGAAATTAAATCAGTCATCATATGATAATCATCAGGGCATTCCTTTACTGACAACTGCTTGGAAAGGCACAAGACAAAGTTATTCTGGTCTATTTGACTGATGAAGTTGCAGACACCTGAACAGAAAATCAATCAGCCTTCTCTTCTGGGTACAGTACAAGTGATACAAATTTTGTTGAACAGAAAATCTAGGAAAAAATGCTGTGAGCAGAATCAAAACTTTATTACAAACTTTGTGACTCATGGGAGCTTTGTCTATATGGGTGGAGATGGTCTGCGTATGATGGTGATCTTATGTAAATTTTATGAACTTATGTAAATTTTTATGATCTTATGTAAATTTAGCTGCCTGAAAAGTCATTGGCATCTTCAAATCCAAAACACTTATATCCTCAGTCAAGGATGCTTACAAAATAAACTTTGAATTGCAAGCGCTTGCAAGAGCAAATGCACTTAAATAGGACAATCAATTAACTGGACACTCTTTAACATCATGGTTGCTGCACAACCACATTAAAAGAAAAATATAATTAGAAAAACTTTTATGGCCAAAACTGCACAGAGGTGACGTGGCAGTATGATTCAGATGATGAAAGAAACCCTGTGGATTGCTGTATGGTGGAGTCTTGTGATACAGATGAAATATTATAAAAGCTATCACAGTGCTAATCTTACATCAGATAACATAGCTCAGCTCTATACTGAGGATCCAAGACCCATTCTGAAGGTCAAAGCTCGGTTCTTCAATGCTGATAAATTCGGAGGGAGCACTTGAGGTCATAAGTAATTTGAATTCTGCGCAACGCAGAACAAAATAGGAAATCAGAACGTTAAAAGGCAAGTGTTCAGTAATATGTAGTTTTACCCATGGATTGTTCAGCATATTTTTAAATAGATGAACCCTCTAAGTAAAAGAGCCAAGGGAAACAGGAGACAGTTTGCTCATTATTCCCAATGGAATGTTCTTCCACAGAGTGCATAAGTGCATGTGTTAATGCTGAGTGTTTTCTAACAGAAATCAATCCAAGGCAGTAAAAGTTTAAATCTCGATGCCAGTTATAGAATAGATTCAAATCTATGTTAGGATTGAGTCACATATCTCCTCAAAGAGTTTGATTAACATAATTTTCCACTCAGCTTCCAAGAATGTCAACTTCTGTACTCAAAATGCCGCATAAACTCTCCTCCTTTCTTATAACTCCATTATTCATTCCAGAGATCTCATTCTGGATGGCTGTTGTCTCAGAGTAATGCATTTTGTTTTCCAGGACATACTTATCTTTAAAATTTTCACACAGCCTTATCCTGGTTTACATTTCTATTTTCATTTCCTTTTGTGACTCTCACAGTCCCAATGGTATCTACAATCTTCCCATCTTATTGCTTTGCTCTTCTTTATTTATGTTTCCTTCTGGCTTTTGAGAAGATGTCTGTCATATGGTATCTGCCAACCACTCCTCCTTTAAACTTACCTTTAAACAATTTTGTTTGTTTGTTTTGGGGTGTGGAAGTTTTTGGTTTTGTTTTGTTTTGTTTGTTTGTTTAATTATTGGGGGGCTGTGGTTTTTTTTTTTGTTTGTTCTTTTTGGTTTGGTTTGGTTTTTTGGTTGTTTTGTTTTGTTTTGTTTTGGGTTTTTTTTGCGGAAGTTATTTTCGTCTCTGGTAATTTTACTGAGAGCATCATTGTATAGGAAACTCAGTAAAGTGTTGGGATGCCCAGATTCTTTGTGTGATGTTAGGTCATTATTATTTAAACATAATGAAAGCAATAAAATACCTTTTAACTACCTGAAATCAATTAATAGTCTTATTTCTGTCTAAAATTTTATTTCTTTGCTATGGAAGACTGAGTTTATTAATGGTGGAGGATTGTTTTCCCTTATAACATGCTAATTTATGTTGCTATTAGAATAAATAGACTGATGAATACCTTAGTCTGATGATGCATTAGTCTGATGAATATCTAATCATCTTGTTCAGCACTTAGATACTGCTTTATAGCAAGTTTTATCTTTTGAACCTGCAGAGCAAAACTAGAACAGCTGCCAAATTTAAGGTTGTAAGGCTACCTGGATCAGGATTTTTTAATATAACTCCTAATCAGCAGTGGGTTCTTAAAACAAACTCCTAGTGCCAAGAAATAGATGTTTACTGATCTTGCTGTGTGTTACTAAAGTAAAAAATGAAATTGTTGCTTGTTCAATGCTAATGCAACTATTTCCTCCTGGTTTTTCCCCCTTGAGGTGATCAAGTGGATGAAAAATGGACTCGGAAGGGGACAACTGAATAACTAGACACAGCCTGGCGCAAGAATCAGCAACTCACAATGTACATTGAGCAATTTCCAGTAATGTTGATGTTGCCTAGATATAAAATGATAAAGATGAAAATTTGTGTACTCCAGAATCATCCCCAGGCACTCACAATTCAGGCTTACACAAATAGCTTTGTAGTAGAAAATTTCAGTATTATTAAATAATTCACCTTTTTGTTCATTCTGCATCACAACTGCAAAAGCAGAGATATACTATTTTTTAAATTTTTAAGTGTTTAAAAAATTTTATAAAAAGCTCTCTATATATGGAAGTAGTCCATGTTTAGATGTGTTTTGCTTCATAGCCTGCTGTCATCCAGCCAGCCAAGAGAATGCCAATGCCTGTGCTGCTGCGTTAAATGAACTCAGAGTGCTCTGTGTTGAAGATCTGTTAGCTGAAAAGCTAAACAAACACGCAAAAGGAAGATTTTCTTTTATTATATCTATTGGTCTATATTTTTATCTAATTTTTAACTGAGGTATGTATCTCCCTTTTAGATTAATTACCAAAGAGCACTAATTTGCTCCTTACTGCCAACACTGCAAGATTTTTGCCTTTGTTTAGTTATCTTGGAGAAACACTGTATTTTCTAATAAATTAAAGAGCATTTTCAGTTCATCTCCCACAGTCACTCTCACACTGATGTAAAGATATGAACAGGCTTTCTAACTATAGTACCAATATACTAACAAACATTTCATTAGGTATTAATAATAAAATCATTTAGAAATGCAATATTTAATCTTTTACAGGAGACATACTATTAAAAAAAATTTCATGTATGTATTTTCAAATTTTTGGATCAAATTGAAGCAATTTTTTAAATATGTCACTTCACACATTGAAGACTGAAGAAATATTTCAAGGGATTTTTTCTTTGAAAGTTAATTATCCACTTATTTGAAAGTTAATTATCCACACTCCCTCTGTTTCCCTATTTTCCTCTCTCTAAGCCAAGCTGATAAAAAGCAGAGAAATGGAAGAGTTGAAACTATAGTTGAAGAAAAAACCAAAAAGTATAGCAATTTCCATGTTAAAAACCCCCAAAACCTGAGGAGATTTATTTTCACTGTTAATACTCACACAATGCAGCAATGTACTCTCCACAAGTACACTTGGAGACACTTTACTTACAAATTTATTCTTTCTTTGTAGTTCCATTTGGTCTAAAATAACAATAATCTGGCCTGTAAGTAGGTGTTTCCCCAATGTGAATGGAAAACACAGCAGCAGTCATTACTGCTTATTTTAGAGAAAAACTAGAATTTTATAGCCTTTTCCAGCAGATTGATCTTCTTTCTCCTTTAATTCAGCAGGAAAATTGGCTTCTGTTCACTATGAAAAAGCCAGATACACTACTTGGCTTAACCTAGTAATAAAAACAAAATGCTACTTGTATTTTTCTCTTTAATGCATCTCTTTATTTAAGAAATATTAATTTTGTGAAGAAGCATGCATTAAGGGAAAATGATAATCAGTAAAGTATAATAGAAGGGGACGATATGATGATAATTTTTGATATATATCTATATGGAAGAGAGAAATTGAACACTAGAAAATAGACTAGTACAAAAATAGCAGCAGATGTCAATCATCAAAAACTGAACTAATTAGCAAAAAGGGGTTTTTTTCCTATGCACATATTTTCCTTTTGACTTCTTACATCCCCAGTTTAAAATACACATCACACAAGCTCTGAAGGCTGAAAATATCCTGTATTTATTAAAAAAAGTTTAATCCTACAAAATCATGCTGATTTAAACCCTTTTCAGAACAAGACCCAAAATTTCTATAAATTTAATCAATCTGTCTGGCCACTACAGACATTCAACTGGTCAATACAAATTTGTTTGGTGAACACATAACAGGTAAAGTTCAACTGTAGCTATGCAGTGAGTTACAACTATTACACACCTTACAGTCTAGCTCAGTGCATGTTCACAGATCTGCCACTTTTTAATAAGAATTCATTCATGTTATTACTTACTGCCTCCCTTGTTTGAAAAAGAGTTTTCTAAAAATAACGAGTAGCTTGTAGAAGGCCTTCTGCGGTGTCAATATTAGTAATCGAATTCAGCTGTAATGACAGCAATATGGGATCAAAGACAAAACTAACTTGGAAATTTAGGCAAAACCTGCATATCACAGTATTCTGTCAAGAATCAAAGACTTTCAAATAGAGATACATAAGTAAAAAATGAAATTTTGAAAATTTATCACCACTTTAGAATCACAGAATGGTTGGGGTTGAAAGGAACCTCTGGAGATCATCTAGTCTAACCCTCACTGCTAAAACAGATTGACCTGGCTCATGCCTGGATTGATTTTGCATAGCCTGTTGCAGTGCTCTATCACCCTCAAAGTAAGTAACTTTGTCCTCACATTTAGACAGAACTTCCTCTGTTTCAGTTTGTACCTGTTGTTAATTTTCCTATCACTGGGCACCACTTAAAGAGATTCTGTTCCCATCCTATTGACAGCTGTCCTTAAGATATTTTTAGACATTGATATGATCCCCTCCCAGTCTTCTCAAGCGTTCAGTACCCTGCACGTGACTTTGTTGAATTTCACTGATTTCCTCTGCACCCAACGCTCCAGCCTGTCCAGTCCTTACTGGGTGGTGGCACAGCTTTCCGGTGTATCAGCCACTCCTCCAGGTCTCATACCATCAGCAACCTTGTTGAGGGCACACTCTGTCATTTTATCCAGGTCGTTGATAGCTAATTTGAAGACAGCTGCACCCAGTACAATCCCCTGAGGAACACTCAGCCAGCTGTGCCATCCCAGAGGCCTAACAGAATGGTCCAGCGTGATTTCTCCTTGGTGAATCTATGCTGACTACTCCTGATAACCTTCTTTTGCTCCACATGCTTAGAGCTGACATCCAGCATGATCTGTCCTGTCACCTTCCCAGGAATGAGGGTGAGGCTGATTGACTTTTCTGCGTCCTCTTTCATGCCCTTTTTTAAAACTGTAGTGGCATTGGCTTTCCCTGAAATCCTCATTCTTATTGTCCTTGATACCCCTTGATAGATTTAATTCCAAATGGACCTTAACCTTCCATGTCACGTCCCTGCACATTCCAACAGCAATCCTATGTTATTCCCAAGTGGTTTGTCCCTTTTTCTACATGCCATACACTTCCTTCTTCTATTTGAATTTTGCATTTATTATAAGTAATGCCATCATTTAGAAATAAGGCAGCTGATACTCTGTTGTGTTGTGATGCTAAAAGGACTAAAATGTAAATTTTAAATACAGAGTGTACTATAGTACTTGAGCAGAGAGGAAAAATGATTCATTTTAAAATTCACTTCAAATTATAATTTATCCCTATCTTTGATAATCACAAAGAATTTCTATAATCTTTAAACTATGTTTTTAAATGACAGATAAAGAAGCAAGATAAAACCTCTGAAAGTGATGCAAATGGTATTTTCTGTTAATTTGTTGTCCTTTGAATCTTATTTTTCACTAATTTTCAATGACATAAATATAACCAAGCACTCAAGTAATGTCTGAATATTGTTCTAAGAAACATTTTGCCAATTAAAGTTTTCAGAAACTTGGCCTGCATATCTCAGTCCTAAATTCTCCCAGTCTCTAAGAAAATGTCTACTAAATCTTTACAATAAAATTATATCTTCTAGCAGAGAAAATTAATTTGGCCCCAAGAAATCATGCTGTACTTATTCAAAATATATTTCTTATAAACTTATATATGACTTGGAGTAGATTTAGAGCTCCTTCCGGACTGGGACAAAGGTCATGGAAAAAAGTAATTTTCCAGCATATTTATTTGTAACAATTAAAATAAAAATTAAATCCCTGTACCTTAATAATGCTTTGCATGCATGGTACAGATAAGTTAGGGTTTTAGTTCTATATGAGTAAAAGGTATTTGCTTTGGATTTTATAGAATGGGAGATGGTCTTAAACATGTGTAAATATATGATAGGACTGTGCACAGTGGAATGGGGAATCTCACAAAATAGTTTTGAATATATGTTGGATAAGAGAAGAGTTAACTGCTGTCTAAAGTGCCTGGAGACTTAATTTTTATAGGCAATGTAATAGTACAGAATTAAGATAAGGACAGTAATGTTTCCATCAACTACTGTCCCGTGAGATTCTTTTTTCTTTCCTCTTAACTGAGATTTATTCTGCAATGTCACTGACACGGGATCACAGAACTTGGTTGTGTATGATTCTATGTAGGCACAAAACTTGGGAAACTTAGGTTAAAGCACAGTAGCAACATAAACACATCTGTGGTGTGATTAGTCCAGCAAAGGATCACAAAGGTGGTGAAAAGATTGGAGCTTCTTTCACATTCTCTTTGCAGGCTGGATGGCAGAAAACCCAGAGGGAGTTATTGTTTCTATAGATCTGATGGGAGACAAGGGAGAAGAGGGAACCAGAGGGAACTTTCTCAGTAGCACTCGCTGGCAGGACAAGAGGCAATGGATACAAACCAAAAGACACAAAAGTCCATCTGAACAAAAGGTGTTTGAGAGAAACTAGACATTGGAAAAGATTTCCCAGGGAGGTTGTACACTCTCTGCCTCTGGAGATACTAAATATTTCACTACACATTGTTCTGGACAATCTGTTTTAGCTGATTGGGCCTGAGCATGGAGTGGGACATAGTGGGGGAGATTCACTGTAGATGGTGGCAAGAAGTACTTTCTAACCTCAACATTATTTTTTGATTCTGTTATTCTCTAAGAACAGTTTTCCAATATTTTTCTTTAGAGACCACATGGCTTATTTAAAATAATATTGTGAAACTGTGTCAAGATCTCTCCGAATTTCAAGATAGATGACATCCACTGGTTATTCCCTGTCCGTGGGGTCTGCTGCCCTGTCACAGAAAGAAATTAAATTAGCCTGACATATGTTGTTTTTGACAAATCCATCTTGTCTTCTACTCATTTCCTTCTTCCTTTCCAGTGACACACAATTAGTTTTTTTGTCATTTGTAGTAGTACTGAGTATTGGCTGGTCTATATTTCCTCCTTTTCCTCTCTTAAAATAAAGAAAGAAATGTTCTTCATTCTCCTGGGACCTGATCTATGTGAGAACTCAAATATAACCCATAAGACTTATAAGAACTCAGAAGCTATTCTTGCATATCCTGGGATGGGATTCTTCTAGACTGTTTAATTTAATACCATCTTATCTAAGCACTCACTGTCCTTATAACCTTCTTTACTAAAGACTGAGCTCTTAAACTTTAAGTGGAGGAATTCATTCTGTAAGCCAATTGATCAAAACGGACAATTTTATTAAGGATTAATGAAAAAAGTCATTAAACTTCCTTCAATATCACCTGTAGAGACTATAACATTCCTACTAACTTTTAAACATGAACATCCAAGCGTTTTATTTTTTCTCTATATTTCCATGATGTACATTCACATTTGACCTATCTTCTGCCCCAAGTATCTTCTTGAATATGTTTTATCTCTCAAGTCAAAGAAGAAGTCATGGTTTAGTCCAGTCCATCTCCTACCCTCTGCCTATTTTTCTTCTGCTTTAGGATGATGTGCACTTGTGACCTCAGTACTATTTCACTAAGAACCTGCCAGTTCTCTTTTCCTTTTTGAATAGATTTTCAACTGAGAGGCTGCCAGCTTTCAAAGTTTTATAAAGTTTGTTTCCCTGAAATCTATTGGTTTTCATTTTTCTGTTATTACTTCTTCCTTTCTTAAAGAAGATATCTGTTATTTAATAATCATTTTTGCTCAGGTTCCCTTGTCTGGTTCTTTGTTGCTAGTTAGAGCACACCCAATCTTACTTATCATTAACTGAAATGATATATGTTTATATGCGTGCATGTGCATAAAGAGATAATTCTAATTTTAAAATTATTCAAGATAAAATGCTGTCATAACAGGACCACTTATCGAAGATACTTACTTTAAAAGCATTGTCAAATGATTTATGCAATTAATTCCTGACCTACCTCTTTCTAGATAATTGTCACATCTGAGTCACATAGTGCCTCACTAACATTTCACTTGTATCTCTGCCTTTGACTTCAGCATAATCTTGTGCAAGATGCTGAAGCAAAGCCTACGGTAGTCTTCCAGCTAGAAAATAAATTGTCTAAAATTAGCAACAGTTGTACATATCCACCGTGTTATCTGTTAAATATCATCTATATAGCCTCTCCAAAGCAACAACGCTATGCCGTTATGCAGAAAACTTAATGGGAAGGTTTACCACATTTTATTTAGTTTTTTCATTGAAAACTAGCAATGTATCTTCACTTACTCATTAGCAGATAGTAAGCACAGTTAAACTATTGACAGCTTCTCTCAAAAGAATGTTCACTTCCAGAAAAACGAAGCAAATCCCAAATTCTCTAGCTATCTGGCCATATCTGCATGACCTTATTCACTTGTGGAAAGTGACACACCAATCCAATCTATCTTCTTGGAGATGGCAATATCCAGAAGATGGAAAGAAATGAACTCTTGAGCTGTTGGTTTGCAACACAGAGGGGTCACTGGTAAGCCTGGCGAAGTTTCTGATGGAACCAGGTACAGAGCCAGGTATTCACAATGCAAGAATTCCCTCTGACTTCTATTTAGAGGTTCAGTTGAGACAGTGAAATGTCCAAAGCTGTAGTGAAAAAAGAGGAAAGGTCTGAATTTCCAGAATGATGGACCTGTGCTCTTAATAGTGATCTGTCACTGAATATGAAGAAAAAAAATTACTAGAATTAGTGGTTATATTATGAAAAGAAAAATCTTTTGGTACCCTTCATTTACTTCTTCCTTTACTGACAGCACCTCATCAAAGATCAGCAAGACATCATTGCAATTAATCACCCAGTTCTACATACATGGAGAGTCATGATATTTATTCATATAGAATTCTTAGTTTCTCTTCATTAGAAATACAGGGGTCTCATAGCTAGAATTCCAGTACTCAGTATTTAAAAAGACTCTAACTTCTTTGGAGGACAGTTTAACCATCTTTTTGGTATATCTTAGAGGGATGACTTCCAAGTACTGAATCCAGAAAAGTTTATGAGCTATAAATACAAGTTGTGAAAACAGTTCCCAGTTCTCTATAGTCACATAAGTTCAGAACAGAAGTGGGGTTTTAGGTACTCTGTCTTCCATCTTTTCTGATTTGCTGTGGCACTTTGTTAAATACATGGAGACTTCTATTTAGAAGTGTAAATTTCTCCCATCTAGCATACAGAAAACCAGATATTATACATAGATTTTGTAATTCCACAAGAGAATGCATAGACATGAATTCAATCAATTGACATCTTGAACTTCTTGGAGATAAGTAACTCTTTCCAGCAATTCATTTTCAGACACTTTGTTAGTGTAGTACAAAACAATGATATTCTAGATGACATTCCAGGAATGTTATATTACATGCACTTGTGATTCCAAAGATTAATTAGCTGTTTGAAGTGTTCCTCATCTGGCATTTGTTTATCTTTCATCAGGGACACTAATCAGGTAAATGCCATTTTTGTGTCTGCATGCTGTTTGTATAAAAGATTCTTGGTGTATTTTGCAGTATTTTAGTTTTGGCTACTACAAAGAGTAAGCTCACAATTTGTTGGCCCCATGTACAACACAAACAGGGCTGCATGGATTAAATGACTTCACCTCATAGCCTAATGATAGGTCTGATCTTTAAATGTGGACTGATTGAGCCAAAACCAGAACTGAACAAAGCAACACATTGTTTGCATGACTTCCTTCTAGCCTAGAACATTTACTTGTCGAGTAAATTGTATGATCTGAATCAAGGTCCTGTGCCTACCCAGGAAGATTGGAATTTATGTCTCTCTTACTGAATGCCTTTAAACTTACTCCTAGATGAAAAAATGAACATTTTCTTTCAAGGCTGATATTGTGCTAAGCAAGGAAAATCACGTATCCAGAGAAAAATAATAAAACCCAAACAAGAAAGAACATGATTGCAGTTTCTCTCTTTGAGTTCTTACTCACAATGAGATACACAACTTTCAGATCTGCTTCCAGAATTTGTTGGTTGTTTCTTTACTGCCTCCTGTAGCATTATCTGACTCACTCAGGATCCAGACAAAGGCACATGGCTTTGCTTTTTCTCATCATCCAGTCACTTTTGCTTTTCTTCCTCCAGCCTGGTGGTCCTTCCTGGATGTGACTATGCTTCAGGAACCAGGAAACTCAAAAGGGCACCTATGTCCAGAGCAGCTACAAGCCCAGTGCAAGATAGGTACCTTGACAGCTATTACATGTAGCTGTTAAGTGCACATATTTCTGATTCTATAATTACTTTGTTTGAGCTGGGAGGTAGAGCAAACAGTGGAGATAATTTTTCACCTGTCGTCTCAACTTTATTGCACAATGGAAGGATTTTTACCCATTAGATATATGGAATGTCATGCTCATCAGCTATTTCAATTAAAATGTTGACCTAGAATGGCTAAAGCTGAAAACCACTGTTTACTCTTTTTAAGGATATTTGACAATGAAAAATGCTTTGTGATTAAGCAATGTAATTACTGCTAAATGCATTTCAGGGGTGTGGAAAGTACTTGTCAAAGAGAACAAATTATATTGATATAAGACATTTCTCTGATAATTTCACTTTTGTTGTTGAAAAACACAACAATGAAATAAACTGTTGTAAAACACAATTTTCCGTGGATTTTACTCTTCTTTCTCAGCTTCACTGACTGAGAATTGCATTTCATTTTCAAAGAATGGGCGATTTCTTATGTGTTATACAATTTTTGCCCTTGAAAACTGTCAGTTGCAATATCCAGGATAAAAATCTGATTTTAATACCCACAGAGCATGCAAGAACATGTTTTTGTATATGGACTAAAATGAGGATGCCACCTGGATAGTAGTAAATACATAGAACCCATCAGTTATATAACACAATATAAATTATTATCGCTGAGAAAAGATGAAAAAAAATACTATTTCTTCTACTAGAAAAGTCTATAATTTCTACAAAAAGGTGTAGAAAGAGCTTTATTGTGTATCCTCAATTAAGTGCACACTTCTACTCATTAATAAAATAAAGTAATTAAAGATAGATGGTCGCTTACTTGCTAGAGGTTTTGGGAAGCATCTGAAGGGTTCTAATCCTTGTTTAATACTAGAACAGCTTGCCTGTAGCTTTTTGTTAAGTTTCTGCTAGAAAAAAAGATTAATTGATTTCACAAGTCTAACCCATGTACACCATGTGTACGGAATTTTCCCCATGTCAAACTGGAAATTATTAGACCAACATAAGAGGGAAGTTAAACTTTGCTTGTCCAAGTGTGAAAACCATTTAACACATAGTAGCACTGCACAGCAGTCTGCATTAGAAAAGCAACTTGACAGAGCAGCTAGGCTTTAGCAAGACCATAATTTAAGGCTAGTTCTAGGAATAAAAAATCTGCCTCTGGGGAAAATTGTCAAGAGCCTTTTAAGGATCAAGTTTGGTCAGAGTTCCACTTTGATCCTCATGGTGCTCACTGAAAAACGTACTTAACAGGTATTTCAAGTGGATCTATCAAATTAAACAGCTCTTTCTGATGTTCAAAACATGTACAAGGATACTGTGTGCTGCAGAAAGATGTCAGGAAGAGCCGACACTGCTGAATCAGACACTTGAACCCTGGGATATTTTATTGCATGTTATTCTTTCCAGGTATTCCCTCACTAATTTTCACCTGCTCAACTGTGCTGGTCATTCTGAGAATTTTGGTTTCATCCACTTCAGCTCCTTGGAAGATAATGGGAGACCATGGACAACTGGGAGACCTAATGGCTGCTTCAAGGTCAGCAGTGTAATGTATGGGGGTGGGGGTGTGCATAGAGCTGTTCATGGGGATGAGAAACTAAAAAAAAAAAGTTTTTTTGGACGCAAAAGACAAAGAAAACTAGCAGCAACTGAGTCCTGTTCAGCAAGTCACTGGCCAAATTATTAAAGTCTAGAGCTTCTGTATAAAGATATCTGCCTGATGGATTAGGAATGCAATGGAAGCAACTCTATAGCATGTTATAATATTATCCCTAAATAAGTAATTAATCTCCTGAGCTATGACTGTGAAAGTGGTTTACATGGTAGTAAACACAACTGCAGAACACAAGGTGATACTCTGGTCTTCAAACCATGCAATTAAGAGTAGTTTGTCTAGGGCTGGATGAGGTGAACACTCACAATCACATTTGGTTTTTAGTCCTATTGCCACAATGACTTATTGTTCTCCCTAGTCAGGATTATCTTCTGAATATTATTCTGGGGTCATAATTATGATTTGCCTACTGTTATAAAATTGATTTCTTTACTTGCTGGCTCGAGCTTTTTCTTCTACTGCACTACTACACAAACAGTTTTCTTCCCCTCTATCAAATTTACCTGATCTTTCTGCTTTCTTTTTGTTTCCATGGAAACAGAGATGATTTTTAAGGAGACAGAAAGAAATGCAGGCCATAACAAAGCCATTCTTCAGGAACAGACATCTTGAAATACTCTAGTTTTGTTTAAGAATTCCCAGACTGTTATCTCCTAAGACACATATTTTCCCTACAAAGTCCTGGGAGGTCTTCTTTTTGTGTCCATCTATTCACACAGAAATTAACACAGCAACATAGAGAGTCACAACCTAATTAGGGAATGATATGCTATACTTTCTTCTGAATAAAGAATAATATGAAAATCTTTATCCTTCAACCTTATTCACATGCTCCTACTACGTATAAAAGTAGAGCCCAGGGAACTTCAGCTAGGTGCCAGGGCAGCTAAGAATTGAGAACCAGATTACTCATTGCTGCAGCTTTGGAAGATCAGTTTGGCAAAAGTGCTCTGGTCCCAGAGCTTCCAAATGTGAAGTTACCAACTTAATTTCTCCACCCAAACCTACTTAATGCTGCTGTTTAAGGGGGATGTTCAGTTCCTGTTCTCTTACTACTTCGAGCACGGACCTGCTAGACCATATTTTTTTCTGTGACATATCTTGGTTTACTTCCAGTGGAAACTAGGACATCAGGTAAGGAGAAGGTGGGAACAGATGGGGAAAGGTGGTACATCTTGACCAGTCCCATTATTCATTCTGGATATAATTACAATACACTTGAAGCCTGTTATGCTTTCCTGGAAGCTGTGAAGCCCTGGTGAGTTTTATAGCTTGAATATGTGCTAAAATTTCCAGTATCCTGAGGTTTTGTGAGCAATAAGGATGTGTTTACACTCCAAATGCCCAAACCAAAATGTTTCCTAGTGGGTCTGAATTTTGTGACACTGATATTCGTGCCCTGGAAGTAAGGGTGCTCTGCCATTCTCGTTATTCCAAAGTGCAGGAATATCAGGATTCAAGACTGTATTTCATCAAGATATTCGAATCTGTATGTTCCTATTTTATACTATAATGGTAATAATTGTCATAATGGATGGTACTATTTGCAACTCCTGCTTTAGTTGTTCTCCTCAGTGCCCTCTAAGGATTTCCCATTTCCACACCAGTTGCTCATGAAGTGACTAATGACAGTTTAAGAGTTAAAATACTAACGCTAGAATTTCTTTACAGAGCAGCACATAATTTTCAGTAATTCCAAAAATGCTAAAACTCCCACCATAAAATTAAAAAAAAAAAAAAAGTTAAAACCCCCACAACATTAAATGAGACTTAACTTATATATTGCTCCTGATGGGAATTATTTTTGTTATTTTCAGGTAAATTGACCCTAATTCAAAATTTGTATCAGTCAGTAAGAACTTAAAACCCTGGAACAAGGCAGGAGAATGATGAATATATGGGAATGACTATTGTAATGATATTCAGCTATAAAGGAAATCAAGGGAATCTGGGGATTTGTGGTCAAAACCCTTGTATATATTAACAAAGAAGAAAGAAATGCCTTCTGGGCAGTAAAATTGCTAGCAGGGAATTTCAAAAAAGAGAATATTCTGTTTGGAATGGTGTTCCCTAAACAGTTCTTAAGGACTAACCTTGAATATCACAGAAGACAGCTAAGTGAAAAATGCAGAATGCAGTTAAAAAAATTAGCAAAATGAATAGGTCAGAGAATTATACGGACAAAATTTTAATAGAGCTACAGGAACATATCGTAAGACCTCATATATACTTGTAGCTTTTCATAGAGTTCTGCTACACGAGACAAGATTCAGAGGAGGATATATTTTTTCAGAAATGTAGTCAGAATAATTAATGTCAGGAAAAAAAGTACATCTTATTAAAATATTTTTTTCATCTTGTCACCCCAGGCCAATCTCTTTGATTTTCTGTGTTCTTAAAGCCAATGAACTGCTGTTACCTGGCTCACTGTCACCTTCTGGTGTCCTGCCCTAAGCATGTTAGATGGATGTAAAGTCACTGAGAGCTCATCTCTGCTTCTCTGTTTCTTTTCTGTGAAAATCTAAACCATTAAAGCAGAGAAGATATGATTCAGCCGTTTTGGAGGAAGCCTCTGCCATGACAATTATCTCTGCTCACTTTTTTTCCCAGAATCATCTAATAACTTACGACTGGGCACATGCAGTGAAGACATCACTAACTGAACAGTACTTTCTGCTAGGCTTCACCCCATGGCAGTAAAACAGCCCTGTTTAGGAAACGAAGCTGCCTGCAGTGGTGAAGCCTCTTCTGCTGTAGCTGTGGAATGAAATGGCACAAATGAGATAACCTTGCTGGTAAGGAAAGGATGGTCTTACCTTTGAAGCAAATGAATGCTGAGTGAAGAACTGGCATCTTTATGTCTTTGATACCTTTCCTTTGAGGCCCCTGAATCCTATGCAACCCTTTTTTTTTTGTATTAAGAGCAAGTTCTTTCTTGGGTTTCTTAAATTAGGTCAGAATGGCTTGTTTCCAAATTTCCAAGTGTGTGTACTTGTGACTTGTGCTCTGCCCTGAGCACTTGCAGTTGTGGAAATTATTAAACTGTCCTGTAAGGCTAACACCAAATGAGAGTGGACAACTTTCGCTTCTAATCATTCTGTCTTCAATCTGCTGTATGAAAACATGCAACATTCCTAGTAGTCTTCCAGTATTTTATGAAAATAAATGTATTAGTAATTCAGCAGTATTCAGATATTATAGTACTGGGTAACATCAAAAACTCCAGATTCAATAATTCTCTCTTCAGAGTGGATTTTAAGAGCATGCAATAAATAAGACATGAACGAGACTTTGAATTATGAGTAAAAAAGAAAATATTGAATAGCTGTTCTTTAGGCACTGTTCATTTTGTCCTTTGAATAAGACAGGAGACCTCTGTAACAAAGCAGTAAGAGATAATATAATTAAACAGAGTAGAATTTAAGTGTGATTAGTACTACAATATCTATACTGCTCTCTGACAAGAGGTTTTTTTGACAGGTTGGAAGTTTTATTTTCTTTAGTTTTGAGGTATGGGAACTTGTGATTACCACTTATGAATGTAATGAAGAAGAGCGAAAAAAGATAAAAATATTTGTAAGTAATATGCATTAGAGAAGATAAATTGGGAGTTTTTACTGTTGTACACTCTAAAGAGATAGGACTGATCAACAAGATTTCAATGCACCAAATCATGTCTTCTTTTAAAAGCCTGAACAATGAAAAATTGCACAACAGGATGAGCTGGAACATAATGACATTGTGACCAAGGATGTCACAAGTTTCAAAGGTAAATTGGACATTGATGTAGGTTCAGTAATTTATAAAGTTTCATGTTTCAATGTTAGATCCTATCTCAAAAGGGGCTTAAAAGTTTACTTGTCTGGTAGTTGGTTCATAAAATAACAATAACAAAGACGTCAAAATTTTTGTGCCTCCCTTTGGAAGCCATCACCATTGGCAGATACTATGTGAACTGTTTGTGACAATTCCATAGTTAACTGATTTAATTTTTAATTTATATTGCAATAAATTAGCTTTATCTTCCTATATTTTGATATACATTTTCTATCTTCTTTTTTTCCTGCTCTATTATCTCTTTAAAACTGATATGGTAAAAGGAAGTTCTGTGATGATTTTTTATGAGTGGTTATTTTACTCAGTTAAAGACTTAGAACTGAACATCCTTTAATAAAAAGAAATGTTTTATTTGGAACATTATTTGGAGCATCAGACTTCTCTTGATTCTGTGACTTATTCTGCTATTTTTCAGATTTACGTGAAGCATGTTCCTTTATATTTTTTCTGGGCTTAAAAGCTCATCATTTATAAAAGGTGACATTTACATGAGCATTCAAGTTGACACAAAAAATGTTCAGTTGTTGCAAATGAATAGTCACAAAAGTTTTACAGAAGTTGAGCTCTTACAGTAGACATATCTTTGAACCTATCAAGAATTTCATGTTTTCCATTAATAGAACCACCATGAATACCATTAAATATCTTAAAAATATCGGGTAAAATCCTCACTAATGGAGCTGTCGCAGTAATTTTCACACATAGGCCGCAGCTCAGACATGCAGGAGAAAAACTGGTAAATGTCATTGTGTTGTGTCCTTAAGGCAGATATAAATTTGACAACAGGAAAGTGCATCTATTCTTTAATTCAGAGCATAAATTACAGTACATTGCAGAAAATGGGCAATCAAAGAAATTTACACACTTGTGTCCACTTTCTTTTATTTCACAGCTCAAACATTTGCAATTTGCTGCCTTAGCTGCTTCAATTGCAGGTGCCATAAATGAAAAAGATGTGGTTTAGTTCCCAAGCAAAGGGGCTTAGGAATAAATAGGGGAAAGAAGCAATACAGCTTATTAATTAATGAAATATACTAATGAATAAACACTCCTCTACAATAAAAGCAGACAGAATCTGACTTTCCAGCTGTCAGTCACTCTAAGTGAGCTTGAAATCTATAATGACAATCTCTCGCTGCTTTTCAGTCTGCCTTGGAGAGGTGGGGAAAATAGATATTGACTGGATATATTGCATTCCCATTACTCAGTATCTACTTGCTTGTCACAGGTGACACCAAAAGAGGCTTTGAATTGCAGAGTGGCAGAAGATTATTTTGTCTGCTTCGACTTGTTGGCATTTGTGACACCATGGCTCTGCCATGGAAAGGGAAAGTCTCCATGGGCTGCCGCTGCCAAAAGCCATTCCCTTTTAGTGTTTCCACTCTTGCTGCCGCTGGGGACTGGTAACAGCAGTGTCCTATAAGAGTTGATGAGAGCTCGAGCTTATTGTGAGCACCATAAACATTTAAAAACCATCTTCTGTGTAAAAGCTTAATTTCCCTAGCCCATTGGTTTTATTTTTATTTTTTATGTCTATGTTTTTAACACTAACCACTGTGTACCTCTCCTCCAAAAAGTAAGTAGAAATTAAGTTAAAATGCTGCTTGAAAGTAGCTGAGTTCACAGCCTCTGAACCCTTATAACATTAAGGGTTATATCAGGATTACTAGCACACTTTTCACTCATAACACATGCTGGTTTATTTCTTAGTTCTGTTCATTTAAGATTTCAATTATGAGGACTTTGATATTCATTTGAATTACGGTTCCTATTCAGGTTTGCTTCCAACACACAAAAAATAGTCAAGTTAAGACAAAATGATAGCTTGAAGCTTGTAACTTGCTCCTCAGATTTCAAGACACTTGAGATATTAATTTAGCCACAAGCTTGCTGTGATGTTAGAGCTGTTCTTAGCCATTCTCAAATGAAAAGGTCTGTAACACATCACAATGCAGTGGCATGAGTAGGAGATTTAGGTACTGGCTCTCTTTCTACATTAAGCTTCCAGAAGATATACTGGCCTCATTTAGGTACTGGAAGGCTGCTCTAAGGTCTCCCCAGCGCCTTCTCCAGGCTCCAGCTCTCTCAGTCTCTCTTCAAAGGAGACATGCATCATCCCTCTAATCATCTTGGTGACCCTCCTCTGGACTCTCCTCAAGATGTAGTCTTGTGTAGTTGTTGAGTAAGCTGTTAAATTATGACATGTTTTTAACAATTTAAGCAAGAGAAGGTTTACAGTATAATTGGTAATAACATTTTAATATGATTATAAGTGTCATAAAGCTGTTTTGTACTCTGAAGAAAACCAATGTGATTGAATTTTGTTTCATATTTCCAGCGAATTTACTTATGTCCCTAGATGAGTAATTAAAGTACTTTGATAATGACCCAGTGGGACTAGGGAAAAAAATTGGTTAAAAGGTTTACCGTGGTTGCATTATTGTTATACCATATCTCAAATCTGGTAGGATAGCATACTTATCAGAGCCATCTGACAAGCCAGTGTTTTTTATCTTCTGTCCCAATGGGACAGAAGAATTTCCTGAAACTGCTCCCAAACAGAAAACAAAGGCTGCTCCATCTTCCTTCTAATTTGATGTATCCAAACAGATTTAATACTTCATGCCTCTTGAGCAGTAGGAGAGACAAAACCCAAACTTATATAATTCCCCATTAAGAAAGGACTGACACAATGTTTCCATAAGAGAAGAGATATTGTGAGCCTTGACAGTAACAGTCACATTTGAAATGCAAAACTTACAAGGCAGGCACAGGTTCTCTACAAACACATTAAAATATCAGTAGACAGGGGTAAGTTAAACTAATGCCTTGGTTCTAATTAAGACTTTGATTTCTGAAGTGATTTTCTGTTAATACACAGGGAAAGGTCTCCAAGACTACATCTATCCTACTAAATTAAGCATGCCCAATATTGCCTTCTGGAATTGAGACAAGCTGGCATTGAGTAGCCCTCACACATATCACTACACTCTTTCACTCTCCAGAACAGGATGATGTCATTTTGTCTCCTTGTGGTGAATGGCCCTGATCAGTGCACACTCTGTAATCTCACCAGGAGCTGCTTTGGAGCCAGCCTGGGCCAAGTATTTGCCAGGGATCATTTTTAACAATCATTTAACAACGTAAGTAGGACATAAAAATTGAGCAGTGAAAAGTTCAGTCCCAGTGCCCCGGAATACTCCCTAGAACCACTTTGTTACATCACGTTTTACTGAGAAACTTTATTGGCTGAATACCCTGCCACCTCTACTAGATATCTGTTTTCTATCACCTTATAATGAAATTCTGGAAAACCAGAAGCATTCATTCTAAGCACTGAAAACTTGAAGAAAACTGAATTCCTTTGAAGTCATAAGAAATGACATGTCCTCCTTTTTACAAGGGAGATGTGACAAGAGATGAAGAAGTCACACCACTATGGGGTTTACTTGAATTTTGATATAACATTTTGATATAGAATACATGTGCATTTTGATATAATGTGTATATCAAATGTATTATCATGAAATTCTATTGTCTAGACATATTGATATTTTTTCTTAAAAGACAATAAGAAAACAAGAAAGAAAGAAAAAAAAAGAAACAAGTAATTTTGTAGGACTGTCTTTATAAATTGAAAAAAAAAAAATATTGTTAAAAAAATGGTCCCCCAGCATTTTCTGGTAATAATCCACTTACAAATAATTTTTATTCCTATGTTACCAATATGTGATCCCATGACATACTTAGCTAATTAAATTGATTTTCTCCCAAAATAAAATCCGATTGATTTGTGGTTTCTGATCCCACATCCTTTTTTCAAGTTGGAGTTGAGATCCTTAGTTTGGGAACCTGTTTTTGGGATCAAATTTTTAGTCTTGGTGAAGTAGACTACAGAAATTTTTTTGATCACCTACATTATTTGCTGAAGACAATAGTGAAATATGACAATTGTTTTCATACTATGCTGTTATTATATATGTTGCTCCATATATCCTGAAGACTATTGTAAGAGGCTGTACTGCAGTAAGATTTACCAGTATACTGCAGTAAGTGCTCACTAATAACATTAGAGGTTTACTTGGCAACATGCACACCACAAAGCTCTGGAGGCAGAAGAAAATAACTGATTTTTACATAATGGTAGCCTTTCATCCACAACTCGGAGAGCTTCTCTTTCTCTTTGGCTGAGAAGCAGCAGTTTCAGTATATTACTGAAGTTTTGGTGGTTTCAAAATCTACAATTAAAGTTTGTGAGGAGAAAGAAAGGATCCAAACTCTTCAACCACTCCTCACATGGTTCTTTATACGAGATAGCAACCCATCCTGGCTGTTTAGGAGGTACTGCTGTATGCTAAACAATCTTTTCGGGTCTTGTCCTATAGCTACTATCCTTGTTTGACTCTCACCTCTAAAAGATGGATGAACTATTACATTTTCAAGATCACTAAAGTAACTCTTTGCATATAATTTTGATGTTTGGCCCCAGTTCTGGGGTCTACAATGACAATTTATACAGATTGCTGAGAAGATGCACAGAGCTATTGATTTCTCATCAATGACTCATCAATGCATTGTTGCTGCTGTGACTCACCTAGAGCTACTCTAAAATTATTTGATTATTCTGTAGACTGATTTAGTGGTTTCTATACGAATATTTTGACTTAAGTGCCTCTTACTTGGAATTGTCTGCAATGGGTGAAGCAGAAAATAGATGACTCATGATAGCCCACAAAAGGGTCACTAAGAGACAATGCCAGAACTATTAGATCTGATGCCTCTGGCCTCTGCCAACTTATGGAACTGGTTTAGCCTGAGGGGGTATAAAAGCCTGCCAACAAAAACAAAACAATGAAGACACCTTTGTGTTATTCAAAGGAACATTGCCTGGGCCATGACTTGATATCCAGACTGGAAAGAATCAGCCCAGATACATACAGAAACATTTTTGTATTAGTGGATTAGTTTCTGCCTTCTCATGACCTACTGTGCCATTCAATGAGCAGGGACATCTTCAGCTACTGTAATTTGGAAAGGCATGAAATTAGAAAAGTGGCATATAATTTTTTTTTTTTTTTTTTTTTTTTACATTGCAGCCATTACTTTTTATAAATTATCTTTGCAACATCACAATAAAAGCACTTTGGTTTGAGAATAATGTTGGATTGGTGATGAAATTATTTGCCTTCAGATTTGCTAAAATCTAGGAAACTGCCATCTTCCCACAGATAGAATAAAAATTTCCCTGGCTAACACTATTCCCTTATGTTTCTTAATATTTTCTATTTCCTATTTGTCTTCTAAGTATTTTCCTGCTTAATTTATCTTCTCCTTCACTATAAGCTATAATATCAAGGAGTCAGCTCAGTTACCGGAGAATAAAAAAAGGTTATAAGGGAAAAACTATGGGAATATGTACTGCATAATGTACGTCAAGCCTTTTATTGTCATTATCTGGCCATACTTCCAGCATCACATTTACAGAAACAATGTGAACTTCAGCTTGGGATACTCATAAAAAGGATGACCTGAAAAGGTCTAAATCTTAGGTCCATTAGGTCATGTATTTACAATGTTAGGAAACATTTCAGGCAGTGGTCAGAAGTACTGTCAGACATAAAAAATAAGGCCAGAATTAGTTTGCACTTTAAAAAATTATTGTCATCAAACAATTAGGGACAAGGACATTAAAAATTGTTTTCAGGGTTAAGAGGGAGGCTCAGTCAAGGGACTCAGGGGTCCTGTTTGGTGGTGAGCTGAATATGAGTCAGCAGTGCCCTGGCAGCCAGGAGGGCCAACCCTGTCCTGGGGGCATCAGGCAGAGCATTGCCAGCCGGGCAAGGGAGGGATTGTCCTGCTCTGCTCTGCACTGGGGCATCTTCACCTCGAGTCCTGGGCGCAGTTTTGGGTGCCAAAATATAAGACATTAAACTATTAGAGAGAGTCCAAAGGAGGCAACAAAGATGAAGGGCCTTGAGGGGAAGCCATATGAGAAGTGGCTGAGGTCACTTAATCTGTTCAGCCTGAAGGAGACTGAGGGGAGACCTCATCGTAGTCTACAACTTCCTCGTGAGAGGAGGATGAGGGACAGGCACTGATCTCTTGTCTGTGGTGACACTACCTGAGGGAATGGCCTGAAGCTTTTTTCAGCGATGTTTAGGCTGGATATTAGAAAAAGGTTCTTCACCCAGAGGGTGGTTGGGCACTGGAAGAGGCCCCCCAGGGAAGTGGTCACAGCACCAAGCCTGACAGAGTTCAAGACGTGTTTGGACAATGCTCTCAGGTACTTGGTGTGACTCTTGGAAATGGTACTGTGCAAGGCCAAGAGTTGGATCAATGATCCTTGTGGATCCCTTCCAACTCATCTTACTCTGTGATTCAATAAAATGTAGTCCTGCTGTCCCAGACCATATTTTATGTAGTTCTGGCCTGTACCTCTCAGGAATGACATAATCAAGTTAGATACAATACGGAGGAGAACACTTAAAACAATAAGGGGAATACAGCAGCTTCTCTCTGAGAGATTGAAGAAGCTGTGTGATTAATTTGAAAAGGAAGAGGCTGGGTGGAGAGTATGACTAAGATTTACAAAATCATAGAGATGATGGACAAAGTAATTTCAACATGAAATCCAGCTGGGCTAAAACACAGTCTTGATCAAATTAATATTAGGTAATTCTTGTTATAAGGAGCTTCTGGAATTTAATATCATAAGAGTTTGGGGAGCCGACAATATTGTCATATTTAAAAGGGACTATGTCTGGGTCTAAAAAGAGTTCTAAACAAAGCACAGATGTGTCTTCCATCATCACCAATGCAGTATTTCTGGATAGTGCAAAAATGTGAAATACCTGTTAACATAATTTCCTATTTCCTGCTTTTAATTTCCCTTAGGACTAGGTGCCCAGCTGATAAAAATCTCAAATGCCTTCTTGAGATGGTGTAAAAACTAAGGTGAAAGATACCAGCAAAAACCAACAGTCAGAGAGTACAGCAAATGAAGAAAAGGAAGACGTTGAAAGTAAAAAATACAGAAATAAGAAACTTCAGAGAGACTTTTCATAAAGTACCATACCAGATCCCACCAGTCCCTGATGACATCCAAGGAGCCAGTGGATTAAACTGATACAAATATTCATTAACAGTTGTCAATAGATATGGTACAGTTAACATCTCAAAATAACGTTATTGATATTTAGGAAAATCTGTTAACAAAATGTTTAATTGTGACCATAACAGAACTGGTTTAAAAGTAAAGGGAAAAGTTATTTTTAGTGCTTTAAAGTAAACCATGTTTTGTACACTATGGCTTCTGCCACTGGGTATAAAAGAAGTTAGAAGAAAAAGGTATACTTTCATTTCTTCCTTCTTGCGTAATTTTCTTAATGAAAAAACTGGAGGCCTTTATCTGAAATAGGTCTGGAAAACTTTTTTTTCTGTTGTCCTAAAGATACTTGACAGATCAATTCTAAACGTGAATAGGATTAAGCAGAGGATTTTAGACTACAAGCTTAGACACATCACTAACATATTAGCTATAGATGCTTTTTTGTTTGTAAAGTAGTCTCTTTCCATTGGAAATTGTTATCTCTTCTGGGATCCTTGGGTATTGAAAGTGTTGAAAAGAGCAAGGCATTAAGAAAAAACAAACAACAACAACAACCAACCCAGTGTTAAAAGAGGTTCATGCTCCAGGTAAAGTTATTGCTCAAAAAACATTAATAAATGGAGTCATCAGTTTAAACAGTAGGAAAATACTTTCATCAAAACAACATACCTTATTTGCTAGGGCCCAGGGACTATTTGAGAGAGCACAGATAAACCAGAGACATAGCCTGAAGAGATTCCAAAAGCAAGAGATTTGCAGCACTTTTTCTTAAGGAACTTAAGACCTTCATCTGGACATTCAGTACTAGAATTCAGCAAAACATAAGACAGCACACAGCTGTTGGATTAGAGAATCTCAAATTTTTTTTTACATCCCACATATATTTTTTTCTGATTACGTGTTCACACAAAATTTAAAAAATGAAACCAAGTAAGCTTTAGAAATAAGGTCAATAACAATAATTTTGCTGTTTCATTTGGTCTCGGGTTGTCACACATGGTCTTAGAATGCTACTTTACCCTCAGCAAACTTAACATACAAGTCAATACTTTGCAGAGTTGATTCAACACAAAGACCTCTGTAACCTGAGGGAAAAAAATTACATAGTATATACAAAAAGTATCAAACTCGTAAAAGAAAATAAATTCCCATTGACAATACTTTTAAATATTGTATAAATTCTAAAAATCAAGAACTATGATTTATAATTTTACAGATAAAATCATTTTATCTGTTTGTACAGAAACACACTTTATCTTCCCCCTTCCCTCCTCCCCTCATCCTTTTCAAGCACTATTCAGAACATAACTGTGTGTCATTAAACCAATCTAAGCTGAATGTAGCACCTTTTCAAAAAAAGTGAATGGAAATACTGGAACTACTGAAGCCATCTCATAAAACTTGTGGGAGAACAGATTTGGGAGCTGACAGATATTTGAGAGAAAAATGTGGAAGAATCATGGTAGCAATGTAATAAATAAAATTATTCTAATTAAAACGTTGCTGTATGATAAAACACAGAGTACTTTATTCAAGTCACAGAGACAGGAATCAAAGCTTAGCATTTAACAGCAAAGGATTTATAAAAAGACCCTCTTCTACCCCTCTCATGCATTAATGGAATGAAGACTGCCAATATTCTTAAGCCCAGGGTTAATTACTATCTATCATAAAGCTGGGGAATCATAAAAATAACTTCACAGTTAGAAAAAAAAGGGATATTATACTCTAAATCCTCTCACCTGGGGCTTGTGAGTTTGGAAAAGATGTCCTTCTGAACTAGCCTGACACTATGATTTTCTCTCATCTTTACTAGGTTTTGTGAAGCCAGTGTTTTTTTCCCATAAAATAATGGAAGGGAAGACCAGAAGCCTCCCTCACTGAGATTAAAAAGGATCAGATTAACACAGGTCTTTTTGTGAAGGACAGAGTAACAGACCTGCCCTCCTCTGAGCAGCTTGTACCCATGGACTACAGACTTCACATGAACCTGCTCATGGGCTGGGCTGCAAATCCCCTCAGCAGCCAACTGGCAAAGCGTGAAAGACCACTTTAAACAGTCATCTATCTTTTTTGCAATGCAGCCACCACACTGTATTTGATTTCAGTTTAGCCAAATTTATGTATTTACTATGAGGCAGTCTGACATTTTATGTATCAGGAGTTATTTTTCTCTATAGAAACAGCTCATAACTCATAGTTTAAAGCTAACACTGAATATATATATAAACTCAAAATCTAATGTTCCTGTTCATTAGAACAAATGTTGTTTTGCACAAGCTTCTAAAAACTTGGATAACCTCTGATTGAAGTTAATATTTGCAAATAATTTTTAAAAAAATTTGTACTAATTTGCACTTCTCTTTTTAAAAGTCCTTGAAGCTGATCACACATCAGTCAAAATATATGGACTCACAGTTTTTCATTTATGGAAAAAAAGGAAATGACACTGATTCACTGAGCTTCACCTGTTGATATTTAAAAAGAAAACAGAACAAAAAAAGAAAATATAATGCCCCACTCACTTAAGATTTAAAATTCTTTATAGTGTTATTTGTGTTTCAAAAGCACCTAAAGTGAGAATGGGCTTTGAAAAATGTGATTTCTCCAGATCAAACAGAAAGAAGTATATAGAATATAGTGCTAATTTTGTCATTGGAGATCTGTCCCAATCAAGGCTGCTGAAATACAATTCAACTGCAGGGATTAAAAATAAATCAGTCAGAAATAAACTGATTGCAAAGATGGAACAAGACTTGATAAATGCTAGAGATATTTTACCTCTGGAAGACCATAAAGAAAAGGCTTTCTATGAGCCTTTCATTCTTTCTCCTTTGCCCTTTTCAGGGCTTTTTATTTTCTTCTATTTAGTCATGGCTGGAAGTCAAAAGATGTGGAAAGGGTAGAACTGGCATATAAATCCTCTGACCTGCCTCCAAGAAAAATAATTTGCATCCAAATATGCATCTTTACCCTGGCGCCCCTTGGAGCTGTCTCACAGAAAACTAACTCTTAAAATGATGGCTCATTTCGCTCTGCCTCCCCTCCCCAAAACGTAGGGAGAAAAAAAAAAAAGAAGAAAAATTCCTAGTTTATGTTCTGTATGATGAACGGACCTGTTCCTATACCCCATCCTCGGTACTGATGAGCTGAGAGCTGAGCACAAGACTGGAAGAGCAAGTAGCTCCATGATATACTAGCTTTGCTCAGGATACCTGTGAGTCACCAGTGTGATGCAGCCACAGAAATAACTCATGCTACCAGTCACATTCTCTGCAGGCAGTGACAAATATTATGACCATAGGGCAGGACATGAGGGACATCATATCTGGACCATGGCATAAGGTGCAGAAGTAGTCACAGTCTGGGAAAATGGTAAAATTTGGAAGAGATTAGAGTAAAGACTGCATCCCATTAGGATTGTGTGGAAGCAAGCCAGGGAGCCTGATTAGCGAATGTCTGCACTGAGCAATGAAGAGCAGTGCTGAAAGCCCTGAGCTGCCATGGACTTTATCTGCTCTAGAAGCTGTACATCACAGAGTGGTGCTGATGGGCTGTATTTATTATCTTAAAGTGCATTAAAGTGGATGAACTGCTTCTGGCCCTGAGCTGGTCTTGCTGCAGCACAACAGGTAGACAGATCAGCTGGAGTCAGCAATAGCTCAGGACTCTCTGCACCAAATTTCACTGCACTGCATCGACATCTTCTGTATGAGGTTGGTTTGTGCATTCAGGCACAATGAAAGCTGTCAGGGCATATGATTGCTTGCTATAAATATATCAAGGAGAGGAGGGGAAATGGGGGACTGACACTAGGGCTGGAAGAAAATATTTAAATTAGGGGATAACACTGGCACAAAGTCAAATAGATATAAACTAGTTACAAATAGGTTTAGGCTGGAAATTGGAAGACAGTTTCAAACCATCAGAGCAGAGAGATTTCAGAAGGCTTTCCAACAAGAGGAAGAGGGCCAAAAAGCCTAATTTCTTTTAAGATGAAGTTTAAACATTTGTGAAAAAGGTTATATGACATTGCTGCCTGAGGAAACTGGATAAGATTCGGTAGCTGAGACAGTTCTTCCTAAATTCATATTTCTCTGAACACTTTCCTGATATCTCATGAGCCCCTTGGTCCTCCGTAGTAGTCACAAGGTTGCGTGAATCTCATACAGCTCAGATCTCTCTTACACTGCAGCAGCACTGGAGCCCTCCAGCTCCCTGTCAGGGCAGGGAGCTGTGCATGCCCGTGTGGGACTGTACTGCAGCTCGCTGTCAGGACAGAGCTGTGCATGCCCGTGTGGGACTGTACTGCAGCTCGCTGTCAGGACAGAGCTGTGCATGCCCGTGTGGGACTGTACTGCAGCTCCCTGTCAGGGGAGAGAGCTGTGCATGCCTGTGTGGGACTGTACTGCAGCTCCCTGTCAGGGCAGGGAGCTGTGCATGCCCGTGTGGGACTGCTGGCAGCCGCAGGAACCACCCAGATGTGAGTTCTCCTTTGGCTTTTGAGATTCCACGTTAAGTACAGCCTGAGCTCCTAATCCTTGTGAAATGATGAAAGGCCTCAACTTCACACTTCTTTCAAATATTTGTCTTTTGGTGTGAAAAGAACCAAAGCTGTTTGTGATCTGGCCCTGACTGGAGCCTTTGCTGCACTTGGTGGAACTGCAGTGCAAAGACCACTATCTCATCTCCTTGCCTCAGCTAAGGGGTTTGACCTTTCTGAGACCTTTTGTCCTCCCTCCCTGGACTCTTGAAGCAAAATAAAGGAAAAAAGGAAAAGACATCTAGTTAAAAGGATTTCGTATCTGTTCAAAAGACAAAGGTTAGAGTTGGGATCTGTGTGCATAAGAACTTTCCCTCTTGTCTCTTTACTGAAGCTCATGGTACTTAATGAAGCTTTTTTTATAAACTTTTTTTAAAGCCTGTTTCTAGAGATAGCTTCACATGACAATCTCAGCATATAATAAAATCTTTCTAATCCTCTACTCTGCAGAAAAAAAAGTCTCAAAAAAATTTCAGGTTGTACCTTAGGTAATCCAGAAAAGCAAAAACACTACTACTATTTTCTATGCTCACAATTCTGCAAGGCACCAGGGAGTATGGAGTGGCAGTGTTTCCACACACACTCTCCCAGCTTTTAGTGCTGCTTTTTTGCTGCTTTTTTGTTTAGGAAAAAAGAATAAATCTCAGCTTATGGCCTCAAGTTTTAAATCATCTCCATATTGGTGAGGAAGCATTTTTACACTAGTAAAATTTTGCTCTCACAGTGTTAAAGAGTCCTGAGCCAGGTCTGGTTGCAATCTGTGCTGCACGTGACATAGAAGAAAGGGCTGGTAAAAAATTCTGCTCAAAGTGGTGACAAGAGTGTCCATACAAAGTACACAAAGCACATAGCCAACAAATGCCAATACTTGCTGTAGGGTGAAATCCTTCACTTTTCTGAAGAAATGCATAGCAGTATCAACCACAGCACTGTAGAGAATAAATTATTTTGCTTCTGGTTAGAAAATTAAAATGATTTAATTTTCTGTCTATAAAGGGGACTGTGTTTGAAGAATACTTAAAAAAATACTATTACTTGATAAGTAAATGTAAGTGTAACTACTGTGAAAATAAGGAAAAAGAAACATTAGACAACTGAAAAAATTTATAATTGAAAAAAGACAAATATTATACTTTGTTAAATGTTATTGGTAAGATGCACAGGTAAATAGATCACAATTAATTTATGATTCCAAGAGAATAAATTGTTGTAGGGCTTGGAGTAAAGGAATACCTACTGAGGAACATAAGAACCATGAATTTAAAGAATCTTATTCAATGACCATATCATAAAAAATTTTGATTACGAGAATTTTCATTTGAGGCCAAAATCTGTGGGAAAGATGTAAAAGATGTGAGATTAAAAATGATAATTCAGAAGATAGGTATTTCTAGAGTGAACAAACCTTTCAGTCCTATGTGAGTCCATGCTTTTCATACAAAATATAGTTCATATTTAATGGGCAAATGAAAATTGTGGCTATAACAGGATTCCTGTACAATTGGAATATACTTACTTCCAAGGCATTCCTAACTATAATCTTCTATGTTTCTCTTCACCTTTTTTTTCAAAGACCTCTCTCCTCTCACTTTTTCTGCCCTTTCACTTAAATGGTGGTGGTATAAAAACAAACTTAAAATGCAGGAACCTAATCAATGTATGTATGTTTGCTAAGCCTGATCACTTCAGGCAATGAGGACTGAGAATTTTTCCAACACAAAGTAGTCATCACACTTATAATTAGTTTATATTTCTTCCCTCTCTTCAAGACGCTGAAAGGGCTGGAGTCACCAAAGAAGGTTTCCTTGGGCAGAGAGCTGAGGAAGGCAACCCCAGCCTCAGGTCCAAGAAAGCCTCAGGGAGTGCTTTTGGAAAGCCTGAGAGAGAAAGGTGAGAGCAGCACTGTCGTAACAGAGCTTACCTGGCTTCTCCACACTGGCAGCATAAAAATGTCCTCAAAAATGTGCCTGTGAGATGTGCACTGCAGACTCTCACCCCAAACTGTCGAAAAGATACAAAGCTGACTGAAATAAAAGCAGGGACCCCCATCTTCCAACATCTCTTCCCTCAGTCAGGGAAGAAGAAACAAAATGAAACTCATCCAAGTTGGTTTTGCTCTAGTAGTTGCAGCACCATTTGAAAACTGTTTGGTTTCAAAGATACACCACAAATACCTTCAGGTGCTGCAATATTGGGTCTAGGTTAATTTCAACCAAAACTAAGCACTTAAATACCAATGGTAAAATTATCTGGTGGCTGTGTGATAGTTGTAGGTTGAGCTTCATAGCCAGGGGAGAGGCAGGTATTTCCAAAAATCCTAGTCAGGGATTAAGTGGGTGACAGGCCTTGTAGAAATCATACAAGTAAGGAATGGCCATTATTTCTATTAAATAAACAGTTATTGGGAAATAACTTTACCAACCCAGGCTCTTCAAGTTTTTTCTTGATTTCCCAGACTTGGCTTTCAATGATATAAAACTCATAGACTCTATGACTGAATGCAAAAGATTAGTTAAAAAAGTATTTATTTTCTATTTTTTCTGTTATGTTCCATTACAAAAAGAAGCATAACAAAAACAAAACAGAAGATAGCATTTTATTAGTGGTACATTAATGAGCTTAAACAACTAGGTGACTTATGTTTGTCACAAATACATATTACAAACAATCACAAAATCTTAACTAAAAATGAAATAAATAATTTGAGTAGCTTTTCTTAATTTTTTTAATATTTATAAAATATATAGCACTTTCTATTACATTTTTTCAGTCATTTTTATCCATAACAAATTAAAATTTATGACATATTGCAAATATGCTAAAGGGCTAAGAATAATTAAAAAAACCTTAATTTCCTGGAGGTATGAAATAATAGATCTGTTAATGTTTATCAGTTTATTTTCATATATCCAGATTGTTCATACCCTGCAAAAATAGCCATTTCTTCAACTAATATACATATTTTCTTTATAGTATTTTAAGTTTTTTAAATGTAAAGCTTCATGGATGTATGCTTCTGTCTTACAATTGTGCCTAATATGTAACTTTAATTAATATATACTGAATATATTCCATTAGTATATACCAATATATAGACACACGCACACATCCACACCCACCACACATACATACATACACACTGCATTATATATTAGTATATACTGAATAGCAAAAGAATTTCTATAACAGCTGGGATTCCTGTGGAGAAAATTGTTGGAAATGGAAGGCATAAATACCATGGTGAAAATTGACAAGGAAATGTAAATGAAAGCATTTGTTTTTACATTATTCAATATATTTCAATAGATTATGTAATGTACTGTAATAATATACAGAATATGAACAGAAATTTCTTTCTATTCCAGTATTCCTATGGGGTTTTTTTTATGATTCCAAGAGGATATGAACCACTATCTCTGCTAACTTCCTGGAAATGGAGCGAAGCAAGTAGAAATGTGTTGACATTGCAGAACTTATTCCAGGAAAATTAAAAAATTCCACTTAAGAACCCTCCAAGTCAGGAAAGCACTCAAGCACAGATATGACTTTATTTGCTATAACCTGAAAGTTAATCACGCACTCAAGCACTCTTATGCCCTTGCAATAATCCTCAACACTGTCCCCTGGCAGTGTACAAGGTTTAGAGGCTCCATTATACAGCTAAGTAGAGTTTTGCATCTGTCTGAGCAACGGGAGGGAGGGAACAATGAAGTGTGCTGGGGGACCCCAGAGCCAATATTCAGGTGTGTGTTTGTGGCAGATGGGGAGAAAGATGCAGCAGGGAGAGGGCTGACCAGCACGGGGTAGCCTGCTTGCAGCCAAAACTGTCCTGGTGTGGTGAGGGAAAAAGTGATGCAGAATAACCTGCCCTGGGCAGCATCAGCTGTTTTCAGCTTCATTCCGCCCCTTGCTGCAGTACAGCATCCCCCTTCAGGCACTAAGCTCCGGTGGGCTACACTATGAAGCTCAGCTTTTTAGCTTTTTTTTCATGGTGCACGAGCAGCAACCACTGCAGCCACAGAAAATGCTGGCACCAGGACCTGGCAGTCTTGCTCTTAGCATCTCAGAGGGTTTTCCCCCTCTGGACTAATTTTAGTTGGGCTGCATGGTCCAAAAGCCCATCAGGACCTGGAATACATATAGATGTGATGCTTGTTTAGGGTTGTCCTGAAAGAAACAGCTCATGTGCTTAGACTGCACTGTGAAAAGAAGAATTGCATGAGTGGCTGTAAGCAGGAGCCTGGATTAAAAAGCACATTCCTGATAAAATGAAAACTCTAAAGTAGAAGAACCTCTAGTTCCTCAGAGAAACAGAGACACAGACATGTGCATCTTCAGAGATCTTAAGCTACATTCCCACCTTGGGTTTCCCTCAAGTGCAACCTCAGGCACCTAAGGCAGGTACTTAAATTTTGGGAACTTGAGTGAGTCTTCCATGTTGCCCATCATATTGAACTGGTCAGAGGTGAGAGTCTTAAGCGCAGACTAGTAACTGCCTGAGACAGAACTTTTTAAAATCAGCTTTAACTTTTTGTTTGACACTACACTTTTTCAGAGACCAAACCACCACATAAAGAAATGGAAAGTGAAATGCAGGGACTAATGTTTTCAATATTAATAAAATTTCCAAAAGCTTTCTTGGAATTGCCAAGAAACAATGAAAACTGATCTGAATTTCTAAGGACAACAGTTGTACATTCTCAAGATCTTCAGCCTTTTTTAATATTTCATCTGATACAAGAAAGATCTTAAGGCATTGAATAAACCAAATCACATTTAAAGTAACAGGCTGCAGTGTTGACAACTACACATTTAACTGTGAACTTTGAGGTGTTCTGATAAGTCTCCACATTTAAAATAAATAAATATAATTTTGTGGAATCAAGAACTAATTCAGAAAATAAGACTTTTCATGATTCTTTTCTCAAAGCATATTGGTGCTGTATATTTTTTTTTTGCATTCTTAAGAATTATAGTTTGAATAGACAAAATTTTACATGACTGGTTTTAAAAAGTAACCCACTTACAACTAGCTCTTCTCCACAAAGTTCTTGTTGCACTTAATTTTAGCCAACAGCTAAAAAATATGCTGATTTTTATTTCAAAGGTGCCTTTGTGCTACTGGAATGAAAATCTTTTTTGAAAATCTGTACCTGTTATTTTTAAAAATATGTAGAAAATGAAACATTTTCCTTTACTGATGAAACAAAGAATAAAATGTATTCAAATTGGTAACACTTCCATAGTAAAATTATGCTAACAGTATAACCTAGCATATGATTAGTTCTGCAAAGATCAACAAATCTAAAATTCCCATCATAAAGCAAAGCAAATCAACCCAAATATATTTAGTTATATTTAAGAGTACATATTTTTGGTATACTATATGTCACTTCAATAGGCACAGTACTATAAAGAATTTTCTTTATTAAACTTACTTGAAAATATCATGCCATAAAGAGAACAAATTACATATTATGCTATGGGTTGGTTGGTTCACTCTTTCTCATTAAAATATTTGCTTTCACTTGCGTACAGATTTTTCGCAAAAGCTGATGGCTCATTATAATTCTGTTTCTTCATTGTCAATGGGCTGTGTTAACTTACAAAATACTTGTATTCATGATACGTTATGTGTGAAATGACAGGCTGCAACTTAAAGCCTGAGTTTTGACTGAGCATTTGAGTTCACTAGGCTTTAAACTGGAACCTCTTGTAGGTATTTAAATGAAAAATGTAGCCATTTAATATGTTTGTAAATTTTATTTTGGTATTTCAGGATTAGTTATGACACAGAGATTAAAATTTTGCCTCTTTGGTTCAAGACTGAGTTTCTGACCAAGTTGCTCTACAAGGGCAAGGTTGGATGCAGAGTCACCTCTAAATATTTTATGAGGGCACTGCAAAAATGCCTGCTGCATTTACAAATCAACACTGACCTGCAGTCAAAGCTATGACATCTTATATTCTGTCTTTAACACTTTTCTTCTTGAAAATAAAAGTATCGATGAAGCCCCACCAGTTTACTGCTTTAGAAAAACAACAAAAACCCCAAGTTTACAGGCCAATGTGTTTCTTAAGTATTTTGTATTTAATGCCCAGTTGCAAAAGCCTCAGTGATGAACACAGGTGTTCTGCAAACAGAATTCTTGACAGACATCTTCAGGATACCCTGGCAGAGTTCATGTAATTAACTCCATTCTGCACAATGAGCACTTTTGTCTCAATTTTTAGCAGGGGGCTTTCATATAATGGAATCCTTTCATCTACAGAAACTGGCAATGACTTAGACAATACTTTGCCCTGGTTTGGGTAAATGCTACACTCATTCAAGCATGTCTCTTAAACACCTCTCAGGTTCAGTGATGTAACTGCACATAACATGAACAGCTGAAGGGAAAACATTCAACCAGCAGCTGACCAGTTCTAGGTTCTGCTGTTGCCTACTGAGGTGTTAGCACATGGCCACACTGGGACAGCTGAATGCCACAGCAATGCACTCAAAGGAAGGAGATGGTTTGGGAGCACTGAGGAGAACTGTCATGAAAATATATCAGGCTTCTCTTTTCAGTACTGTCAATGCTCTGCCAAAATTTGTGTTCCCAGTATCTGCTTTCCAGACAAGGACAGTGCCTGAGTAATCATTGTTAAACCTTTTTAACTGTTAAAGCTTTAGATTCAGAATATCTGGGGTTTGTGTCAGGAGCAAGCTCGAGATCATATGGACAACCACGCTAGTTTTATCTGTCCTTCAGATAAAAGGACAGATATATAGACCTTCAGACCCCCTTTTTAGGGACAATTCTTATCAAAAAGTTCATGATGATGTCTCTGAAAATGCTGGATTTTTGATGACACTTAGAGTATTTAATAGCTGTATTGTTACATCATTCCACTGAATTTAGGATGGAAAATAAATGTGTAGCCCTTGGAGGTGTACTAATAGGAAGTATGTGTCTACCAAAAGACATTTGAAAGTGATAAAAGAGTTCCCTTCCCCCAAATATTTTCAGATTATTTGGAACTAGTATCAAGTTAGATCAGCGATACTTCAAAACAATGTTACCCTCACACACACAAATCCAAATATTTATAATGCAAAGTAAAAATCCAGAGACATGATTTTCTCCCACGTTTCATTCATCTTTTGTCCCTGCCTTGCATTTTGAATTGTTCCCATTTGGATAAGCTCTCCTCTGGCTTCACTTCTGAAGTATTAATCATCTTAATACATAGAAAGGGATGTGATAGAATTAGTATTTCTGCTCAACAAGGAAGATGGTGGCCCTATCTCATAAGTGCTACTAAGAAGTCTAAGTGGAGGGGGAAAAAAGGTAGTTTCGATTTCAATACAATAAACAGAAACCTCAAAAACTACTACTGAAAACATACACCTTTTTTCCATCATCTTCACTGGTGTGTCATAGCGCAAAATTAAATTATATTGCAAAATTGCAACTAAACAAAGTTATTAATTTTAAATTTACACATCCTTCATATTTCATCATTAACTGATATTCTGGAACTTGTACTTCATCCAGAGTGATGTAATGGTCTTAAAAACCAAAGAAATTATGCAATCTGTAATGTATTTTTTACAGCTTATTCAATTTATTCCTGTCTTTTACTATCTATATATATATATAAAAAACTTATTAAGAATTCAAAGGGTAAAATAATTTTTTAAGCCTAATGTATAATGTCTATTTGTTGAGAGTTTGAGTGGAACTAAAGTTCTACTTATGATGTGAAATCAAGGTTAACCATGGAAACAATGCATTAGGTGGGTTGTCTCTGAAACAATTCCAAAATCTTGCAAACAAAGACTGTTAGATTTACAGTATTTAACAACTGACCAAAAAAAAGGAGGATGTAAATAGATGACGCAATATACTTCGTACTTGCATTTAATTTATAATTAAAATTAAATCCATATGCCATTACTTTTACTTGAAGAAGAGGGACTTACCCATGAAAAAGTGTTTTTTCTCTTTGTGGCTTGTTTGTTTTGTTTTGTTTTTAATGTATCAGTCCAGTATGGCTATATCTTTGCTGTTGTTACTGTTAGATGAAGAGAACAAAATGGAAAAAGTAGCATGACTCCATGTATGAACACAAGTATGGATTTACAACAGTGCTTAAAGTGCTTTCTTCTTTGAGGAGGTACTTACACAAATGCCTTTTCATGCTTATCTCCTTTGTCACCATGTATTATATGCTTGCTGCTTGCTCTCATTTATAATATAATGATAGGGCATCATGTTCATACTCAGAGTTTAATATATTCTCATAAAAAAACATCTGAAAACAGGAAAATGACAATTCTATTTGTGTATTATTACAGCAATTTGAAAATTTTATTAAATACTCAAGTGCTTCATTTCGCCATTTATTCCTTTGCTTCCAGTGTTGCTTAAAGCACTATGTAAGTACAAATAGATAATACTAAAAGCATATCCATCCTATTCTGGGGTTTTGAGTAGGATTATTTACTGATGTCTTGCAGAACCAAGATGAAATTATGATCCCACGTGACCATGTATCTGCTGATGCTGCAAGATGTCTTGCCTCCAGGATTGGTTTCCACATACATGGTTCACCAAAGGTCTAAATCTTATGAATATTTATACATTTTTTATGTCTGATTGTTAAGTGGCAGTGCTGTCATGGGGGATGTCAAGTAGTATACTTTAATTTGCCAGTACCAGAAGTTGTGGGAGCAGCAGAAGCTGTGGCTTGGCTGCCTACAAACAAAGGGTCCAAACAAGCCACTTTGGCTGCAAAGAATGAGTGGATACAGTGAAGGACTGCAAACAGGTTAGAAAACTCCAGCTCCTGGAAGTGAAGAAAAAAAAAATAAAAAAGATTAAACATGAAACAGAAGAACATATATATATATATTCACAAACATATAACCAGGAATGAACCACTATTCCAAGACCAATAATTTTAACAGCCTGACGTAATTCTGCTAATGTGCCTTACAATCCTCCCTATAGGGTCTTAGACACTGAACATGGAACATTCAGTAAATAATTGCTTGAAGGCTAAGATGGAAAAATTTCTGGATTAAGTGCCTCCACAGAAATATGAGATCCTACTAGCTAAAAGGGAAAGAAAGTGACATTATATAATTTTTATTTTGCCTCAGGTTAATGCAATTCTGGCCCTTTTGCAGGTTAATTTAGATAGAAACTTAATGGCTGCACTGCAGCAGTCTGCACACCTCTGGACTACTACTGTTTAAGCAATGTACCCAAAAAATAATAATGTTGAGTTCTGCATATATTACATTTGTTCATTATCTCTCCTCAGACTATTAATCAGCTATTAAATCACACTATTGAATCAGCTATTTTCATACCTTATTCTTTAAAAGATGCATAAAAAAAGGGGACATATTTTCAAAATGTGCTACTATCACACAGTGATAATTTGGATCTGTTATTAGACAAAAAAAGGAACATACTCCATGTTTTAAATTTATTAGGAATATTATACAAATTCCTTATTTTTCTGCTATAATTCACATTTCTTTATAACCCCCTCAGCATGTGACTAGACTAGCTGGGAGTTTTTTTAGACACCACTAAACACGAAATAAATAAAAACTATTTTTTTTACATATATAAATTTGCTCCTTTACGTCTAATTGATTTTATATGATCAATTTTTTTAGGCTATCCTCAGCATGTGTTTTTGAGGTTGGTATTTAATCAATCTGTTGTATTTGAAAGCAACTACTGAGGTACCCCAATACATACAAGTCTAGGGAAAGTAGTATAGAGTTTATACTACTTTCTGCTTTGATTCACTGCCCATACAGATTTTTTCACTGCAACATGAAGCCAATAATTGATATCTGAGGTATATTCTACTTGTCCTCCTGTTTAGCATTGGTATTTCCAGGCTATGTAGCGCCTGAGTTTTGCTCTTTTGGTCAGAAGAATATTGAAAATGTTGTAAATTCAACAAAAATTGTTAAATCTCTTAAAATGACATCAGCCTGCATTTCTGCCTCTTGAGATTCCCTGGAAGACATTGCTTCGTGGAATACATGGAGACATTCACAAATCCCTCGTGTGTGAGGGACAACAGCGTGAAAGCAGACAGCAGCATGTGCAGAGTATCCAGGGATGTACTGAATGGGTGAAGCTTTGTTCAGGTCTCCTACAGCCTCAGCAGATGTCTTTCAGACACGCTCAGAAATAAATTGATAGCATCCCATGAGGCTCTTTAAAATCCCCTGACGACCAGTTTTCTATAAAGAAGATAAAGTTTACGCCAAGTTTCACAAACCTGCCAGCTGTGTCTATATTAAAAAAAAAAAAAAAATCCATTTAGAGACATTCTCAATTTTTAACCTGTAGAGAAGCGCAATTTTATCACTATGTCAAAGTGGATTTCTCCCTCCTTCAAATTTCAAAATAAGAAAATTTATTATAGATAAGAAAAGAGTGGACATTCAAAGATGAGCAAACAAGGAATTATGGAAGTTATTTTACAATAACAACTGGGTCATTGGAATTAAGTTACTTTCCAGTTAACTTCATTTTATCAAGATATTTATTTACCCTTTCAGTTCTATAAAAAAAACCACTTGAAGCTTGAGGTAAGGGACTAAACATTCAGTGGAACTGTGAAATATTTTTAGTATCAATTGCATGTGTTATCTGTAGAAAGACTACATTTCCCCCTACGTCTCAACCAGATAACCATATTAAAACAAATGTTGTAGTCTGAGAATTGTTCAAGCCAATTAGGTAATGCTACAAGCTGAACGTTGTTACTATCATAATTACAGCTACTGGACACTGAATTGTCACAGTGCATGAGTATAATTATTACCAAGAGTTATCACAGGTGTTTCTGCAATAGTAACATATCAGGAGTATCCACTGCTCAATGGACCGCCAAGGGAAATGGGTGAGGCAACAGAAAAGCCTCTGAAGGTCCCACTTGATAACTACAATCAGTAGTAATGACACAACGTGGAAATTACCTTGACTGCAAAGAAGAGTGCTAAGAAGTCAGCAAATGCTCGATTATTATTTGCAGTCAAACATTATTTCTATTTCAATGAAGACATGCATTTTTAACTGGAAATTAAACCAATGTGAAGCACAGTGGGCTGACTGGTGTGTGGCAAGTTCACGCGGGCCTGATTAATGGCTGCAGCTCAATTCCCAGGAGCCTGATTGATGGGAACAGGATCTATCAGGAACAATACTTTTCAGGCAGATTAGCCTAATCACAAGAAAGCTTTACAAACAGATAAGACTCCATGTAGAGCTGCTGACAGACAGAACATGCCCTCACTTCTGCTGGGGACTTGCCCTTTTAGGTACTCCCAGGCCGGCACTACTGCCAGCAGACAGAAGGGAACCCACAGGCTTTTGTGCACCCCCAGCCACCCTGCTTGTTTTCGTATACACCTTTTCCTCACCCATACCTTTGTCTGACCACACTTTCATCTAGGCAGGGCAGTGTGTATTGCACACACATTTCAGATGAAGTTTCAAGTGAACAGACAAACCATGAGAAACCTGAAGAAATATGCAGTTAATCAACTGACGTTGATACCAGTAGAGAATGTCACATGCTCTGGAATCCTCCAAAAAGCAAAGAAATCCCAGTTTAAGCCACACCTACTTGTCCATGCACAAGTACACAATTTACTACTATTACAATTTGCAGACTGTTGTCTGTACACCTCACCTAAGACCCTACTCTCCTAGGAATACCAGTACCCTCTGGTCTTCAAATTGTCTTTCTAAGGTATCTCTTGATTAAACTGCTCTCACCCTACATTGCTGTCAGTATACCAGACACTTCCAGATTATTAACCTGAACATTTGCAGTTCCTGCTGAGGACAATATAAGAGGGCAAAAAAGAATATGAGAAAGATGCAGTCATTGAGAAGGTCAGATGTGTATGGGAATTGCAGTAGCCTTTCACAAAGTCTGGATTGAAAGGACAGAAGAAAAGAGAAAACAGAGAGTTTTCCCAAAAGAAAACACACAAACCCCATCAATCTCTTACAGCATTGTATTATACATATATTATGTAGTATAAAACAACTACAGAAATCATATATTTACAAAATCAAACAATTGTATGTTTCTAAGTATCCATGGTATGTTTAAAAAAAGTCTTCTCTTTCATCCATACATAAACTGCTGATATGAGAAGATATTTGTTCATCAAAAGTGGTGTTACATGGTCTCTCTATATTTGCAAAGAATCTGATCTAAAGTAGATATTAGACAAATAATTCATGTGCAATATATATGGAAACTAAAAAACGAACCACACAAACCAACACAAGCCAGAAATCTGAACTCAAAAATTCAGTAATTGCAACTGAGCAATTACTATAGAAATCCTAAGGATGTATACTTATAAGCCATTTAATGATGACACTCTGAATGTGAAGAGCACTATGATACTCACAGAAAAACTCTCAAGGCTAAGAACAAGGATTAATTTAAAATTGCATTTTAGAGAAGAGACTTGAGCAGAAATATCAGTCCGGGAAACGATGCAAGCACCCACCAAGTCACCTTGCAACAGTAGAAAGTGGGGTATTCTGTTCACAGTAATGTGATCAGCAGTAATTCAGGATATTTAGATTAGATTTCTATACAAGATAATTTCAAGTACAAATTTTTTAGCATTAATTAATACTAATAACTATTGGAATTAATTAATAAAGAAATTAATGCCAAATCCTTGAAGTTAAATTTCTTCCCTCGCTGATACAACATCTGTGACTTCTTTGGTTTTCCATATTCAAATAGACAAAGACAATTGACTGGACCTTCATCCAGGTAAACTTATTTTTGTACCCACTTCAATTTTGTAATTCTCATTTTAGGAGTTCAGCCAATCTGTGAACAAAAGCTCACCTGGTGCAGCACAGCAGTGTGGCCTTGCCTGGGTTTTTCTGACAGAGCTGTTGTGCTGCAAGCTGGGGGAGGTGAAAGCACAGACTGAAGTGTAGCTTTTGAGTTATACATGTTTTACAAAGCACAGAGACTCTCAGGTCACAGTTTGGTGAAAATTCAATAATGTAATAAGATGTTGATTTTTATACACATTTCTTACTCCTATGTTTGGAGGCATATGTTTATGCCTCAAAACAAGAACTCTCTCTTTTTTGTCAGAAAAGCCTAATACTTAGGTAAAATCGAAGATCACAGCACTCCGAGTTTATTATAGTCCTTAGATTGTGTCTCACTTCTGGAAGCTGCTGTGATACTATTGAGACACTAATGGATCATTAAACTATAGCTAAACCAACAGGTAAACAGGTAAGTAACTAGATAGGAAGGTCTAAGTGAATCCCTTTGTGCCTTACAGATGCAGAGAAAGCTTTGCCCTTCTGTGCTTAGTATTTTTTAACCCAAGCCAAACAGCTCAGTAAGAACAAATACAGGGACACATTGGCTCCATATTCTGTCAAGCTGACAGCTCTATTTTGTGGCTCTCACTCATAAAAATTTTGTCTCACGGAGCAAACCTGTGCAATATCTCCTGCTGACTGACAGCTGGGGAATAACCTACAGATTGGAATGTCTAAGGGGCATCAGTGATTAATGTTGCCCTTAAGTGGTTTTCTTGTCAGAAACCATTTAGACCTTTCCTTAGATACCTTTTAAGTTAGGTGTTTGCTTTCAGGCACCCTGCCATAGACCCACTGGTGTGACCTATGGTAATTGTTCAGATTTTTAGAATGGAACTGCTTAAATCCATGAGGAAACACTTATTTTATTCTACATTATATATCTTTATAGTAACATGCTTTAACTTAGAGAGAAGCCAAAAAAAAAAAGAGTGCAACGTCTCTACAGAAAAAAAAAAAGGCAGTATTTGGAATGTATAAATACCTAAAATTATTTTAAAGCTGAAAAGAGCTATACTGAGAAATAAATTATACTGCAACTAAATCTTCAGCACATGTATGTCTCAAAGCATACCATTTTGAAATTTTTAAGTCAGGTATGAAGCACACTATAAAAAATTTTGACAGTATTATAAAAATATTAGGTATTCAGTGTCAGTGAAGGACTTTCTTTCACTTAGGATTATAAGCACTGGTGGCAAGTGTTTTTCTCAACAACAACAACAAAAAAAACCTTATGAATCTGTGTGGTGCTGAACTTTATCCCAAAATATATTTTTCCAAGATTTTTATAACATTAACAGGGATATCTCTGCATATTCTCCAGAATACAGAGGAGATGCTAGACAATTATGAAGATAATATGGTTAGAATTTAAATACTGATGCATACCTATTTTTCCCCTGAGCAATGTATAACTACAAGTTGAAATGCATTTCTAGAATAATAACAAATTTATCTAATTTTGGATAAAAAATCAATAGCTGAGCATTCTGAGACTCTTGATTCTACAGATCATGAATAAGTGTTCTAAAGCTAAAGTATATCATCACACAGGTTCAACATGCTATAATAACACACACCTGGGAAAGCATGAGACAAAAAATGCTCTGCATCATAAATGAAGACAGGAAGCATTTGGATTTTGATAACTCACAGTTTTCTGTGAAGCGTTTATATAGAATCATAGAATCATTTAGTTTGGAAAGGATGTTTAAGATTATCAAGTCCAATGGTTAATCCGGAACTGCCAAGTCCACCACTAAAACATATCCCAGGGCACCACATCTACACAACTACACCATCCCTCTGGGGGTGGTGATTCCACCACTTCCCTGAGCAACCTCTTCCAACGATTGACAACCTTCCTGGTGAAGATATTTTTCCCAACACCCAATCTAAACCTCCCTGGTGCAACTTGAGTCCACTTCATCTTGTGTTATGGCTTGTTGCTTAAGAGAACAGGCTGACCCCACCTGGCTACTCATTTCTGGTAGTTGCAGAGTGCAATGAGATTCTGCCTGAGCCTCCTTGTCTCCGGGCTAGACAAACCCAACATCTCCATCAGCTATTCCTCATCAGACTTGTGTTCCAGACCCTTCACCAGCTCTGCTGACCTTCTCTGGACTCACTCCACCACCTTAATGTCTTTCTTTTAGTGAGTGGCCAAAAACTGAACACAGTATTTGAGGTGTCTAGAGAGTTACCTGCCATTACTGCTTCCACATTACTGCTTGGGAATGAGTAAGTGAAGAGCCCTAATACATTGGTGCAACAGCTCCTCAAATTTTTGGTTATATTCTCTGTTGAGTTCTCATTTCACTACATTCTGTTATAACCAGGGAAAAAAAAATAGAATTTTAAAGATAATGTTACACTCTATTTCCCATTACAGCAGTGGGTCTTCAGGCCAGCTGCAAAACAGAGCTGCATTTTACAGGTGATAATAGCTGTGGCCATGAATATTCATCACAACCTTTAACAGATGTTTTACAAAATTTCCATCCTCTGATTTCAAATGAAGCCTGCATACAGTATTCATGAAATCTGGCATTACAAGTATTTCTGAAAATCTGATTAACATTTCCTAATGACTCAACTGTTCCACAAATAGTTATACCTCTAACTCAGGAATGTAAAGCAAAAAAAAGTAGAGGCTAGACTGTTCCACCTCTCCCTATGCTGAATAGTGCTTTAAATCTATGAAAGGTTTAAATGATACAGAAGGGGGTTATCCACAAAATTTTAAGCTAACTGGTGTTGAAAATATATAACCCAAGAACATTCACATTCATTTTACAGACACATTTATCCACACTTCTTAGACTAAGAAACATACTTAATATGTAAACAAATTGGAATGGATAGAAGTGCTCATTATAAATGCCTCAGCACATTCCAGAGAGAATATAATCTGACATCTTTGCATATAGTTGATATGCTTTGATCACCAAGAAAATAAATTAAAAATAACAAATTTTTATTTCCAAATTGAGTAAAGTTAAAGTTTAAATTTATAGTAAAGAGAAGCAACCAGGGAACATGACAGCATATTAATAAGCATGCTAGTAGGCTTGTATTAATACTCTGGCTTCATAAGGTGGAAGGTAGAATTTCTGTCTTAATAAAAGTTTGGCAGAATTTTTTAGAACTCAATATGAGTGGGAATAACAGCAGGTGCAATAAAGGCACCAGGATACCTCTAAGGCTTATGTATATCCAACATACTTATGTATCATTAAGTGATTTATATGACAGATATCATTTAAAACATGGGAAAAAAAAACCTTTTTTTTTTTCAAAATCTAGATTTCATTCCTTGGTTTTATTTTTAAAAAAATGTAATTCAGTATTAAAAATATATTATATTCTATTCTATTTACCAATTAAAAAAAAAACAAAAACAAAACAAAACCAAAAGCCCCCAAATCCCCAAACACCCCAACAGTGTGCAATTCTTGGACTCCTACAAATTTTCGTCAGTGCTAAAATCATGTGTTTATATGACAGAAATAGAAGAGAGATATTAGAAACATAATGATGGCTTTCATCCTTCATCTGTACATAAGAGCACAATAAAAGTTTACAATAACTTCTTTAGATTATATCAACCTCATGACATTAGGTTAAGCTGAATTTTCTCATTAGAGCTAAAAAACCTGTACTCTTAAAAAAATTTATGAAGGAAATCAGAAATGAGAAAATATTTATCATTGAGATGCAGCAGAACATGAAATTATCAAAACCATGGTCCCCACATTTTATTGCCATTGATTTAACAGGAACTCTTACATACCTTTATTTTATTGAGTAAAACAATCAAAATCAAGTAAATAGCTGCTGGGTAGAAAATAATTAACACCAAACATAACGAGACATGGAGGAAGGAAAAATAAATGCTTAATGTAGCTATTGGTTGTTAAACTCACAAATGTCCCCAAAATAATGCATTTTTTTCTTTATGTATTTTATTATAGATTTTATTATTATATGTAGAATATTTTTATATTCTGCATATTTAGCACTTACAGACAATTTATTTAACCATTTCTTTTTTGCACATGGAACCATATTGCTATCACATTAATTCAGCAATTTTGTCTCTGACATGGTCAGGAAAAAACAGTATAGGAAAGGTTTTAAAAGCAAGGCTTAGACATGGACAAGAAAATAGTGTTCAGGTTTACACTAGAATTTTGATTCTAGTCAAAAAAGAACTTTAACCCAGACTCTAAGGCAGCTCCAATTATCACAGACCTGGGGAGATCACTTCTCACATCTATTGGGACAGTAAATGCCCTTATTCTCAGAAGACATAAATTGAAGTAAGCATAAATCTGTCACGGCTATAGTTTTCATAAACTAACTCTTCAAACAAAAGCACAACTGAAAATACAACTTCTCTGATTTTGTGTTAGAGACAGACACAAAGCTTCTTGTGAGGAAATATATGTTTAATCCACTTTTTTTTTTCTCTCTGAGAAATAAAACCAGATTTTAAACCTTTGCTGAGTTTTGTTCCCAGGTTGACATAAGGGTATATTTTCCACCATTTCTTCACAATAGAGTGAAAACGGTATTCAAGCTCTTGGATAGCTTTATCACAATGACAAAGTGGAGAGTTGGAAAGCATACCTAAACCCAAATATCCCATATATCCTGTATTTTATTATTTTTAAATCTAATTACACCATTCAAAAGACTTTTAACTAGAAAAAGTAATTTGTTAAGTTTTCTTCAATTTAATTGCTTTTCTCTGCATTCTTCATGCATTAACCTAATATTTCCAAGTAACTCACCTTATACTCCTCTACTCCCCTAGCTGCTTTGAAAATTGTATATTGCCTTTATACAAACAACGTATTATTTTTACCTTTGCTTCAATTTGTTTAGTGTCTGGGTTTTGGAACAAAAATTTGATTTTGCTCTTCCCATCATCTGAAGAACCTTTGAGCTGGGAAAACTTGTACCTCCAAAGCACAGCCTAAAGAAAAAAAAAAAAAATAAATATATAAAAAATCATACACAAGCAAGTCAATGTAGTTATCATTGAAAATGGTATTAGAAATAGCTGATATCCTTCCACTTCCACAGGAGCTTTTAACACCTCTATGGTACATAATTAAATAAATGTAGTGTTCTGTGGTCAGATGCCCCTTTAATCATATGGATATATTATACTTTGGCAGTGCTTGAATAACATCTGTCGGACTACATTTTTGAAATTTACCCTGAAATTCCTTTATCTATATTTAATACTGATTAAACAAAAAAGAGAAGGATTTTTTCCACTGACAATCTGTGGATTCCCTACTCTATCTGAAGTGTTGATCTGACATACAAGCCCCCTCTTTCCATAGTAAAAAAATTTACTATTAACATAAAGGGCATATCATACTGAAAACAAATATCTATTTTTAAATGATAAAATAACAAAAGAATGCTCTGTAATGAAAACATATTTTGAGTTTATTTATGAGAGCTCTAATGAGTAATTTGAGAAAATCATTAATTCTAAGCATATCAGTGGCCTTTCAAGTAATACTATGAATTGCATTGTCTTGTTGAATGCTTTAAAAATAAATATACAATTAATAAAATTTACAGCTGTCTAGAAAAACATACTTTTAAAAATACACCTAGTTTGGATTTATTTAGAAAAAACAATTTTAGACTACTTTGCTTAAAAATGAAAAAGAGGTATTTTTTTTGTATAGCTTTTCAACCTCATTTAAAGACACCCCCTCCCACCCCGATATTTTGGATTGTTTAATTTTTTCATTGTGATTCCAATAGTATTTCACATAATCAGGAGGTAATCAGCATTCACATTGTGCTACTACCTTGATGAACATTAATTTCACAGATATTGGACAACACAGAAACTTAAGGCAACCTTTTTGTCTAAGGATTTGTGTAAATTATTTCCTCTCAGTGGTGAGTGATGACCCTTCTATATGTGCCCTAAGTGTTTATCTATGAATGATTAACTATCTACCTCCAATTAAACAGAATATGGGGGAGGTCAAATTTCCAACTGTACTTGCTTCAGGATGCGTTGATCTCTTTATGTCAATGACTGGCAAAAAACTCAACCCTGCACCAAGCTGAATAAAGTTTGCTGTGTTTGTCTTTGCAACCTGATGAGAAAAGAAACCACAAGGACAGCATCTTAACTGTGCACTATACACAAGGCAAGTGCTAGAATTTTTCTCCAAAATTCTCTCTATATAGTTGACCCTTCCAGATAAAAAAAGAATCCTAGTCCCAGCACCACTTTCATTCTCTGTGTGTATGTGACAGGTGAGCTCCCATCTGCCATAAACAGAGTTAAGGACATTCTGTTGCAGATAAGCTAAAGGAATTATGGCAGTTTATGTGAAAATATATCCTATTTGTTTCAAATGCTGTCCTCCTGAGCCCACCAATCCGTGCTACAGAAAATAGAATAGCTTCCCTCATCTCTATGTGTGTACAATTCTTTTGACCTTGTTTGATCAAAGACGTTTGTTTATATTGTACAAATAGTGAGGTAAAAACAAAACAAAGCAAAACAATCCAGTATATAATACCATTCAGGTAGTTATATTCCTACCTACTTTGTAAACTCCTTTTCTTTTTACAGATCTACATAACTCAACAAATCTTGTCAGAAGATCAAACAGGGACAGCAAATTTTCTGCAGGGACAGCAAATCCACTTAAGTATATCATTTCCTGGATGAGAAATGTAAAGGGCACTGATTGTCTCTTCATCTCAGGAGAAAACAATCAAAGCAATGAGCTATCACCTTTCTCTTCTCTTGTGTATGGAGAGGCCAGGAGAGAGATACAGCATTAACAAGGACCCTTAGATGTGCAGGCAAAATCCCAGGGCACCTGGCCTTATTCCCAGTCAGATTAAGTTTAAATGAAGATGAAGGATGTATAGAACTGCAGTACTTTGACATCTCCGTGCAGTTTTGCCATGCACTTCATTTCCATTCAGAGGAAAGAGAATGACAGTCACACCAAACCACAGGCATGAGTCAGGAACACACTTTAATTTATGCAACATCCTACTTGGCAAGGGCTCTTACTTAAGAACACTGCAAAATCAGGTCTATAGTGTGGAGAGAACTAATCCAAACAAAACTACACTTCAACATCAAGATATTAACACAAGCTTCTAGAACCAACAGCCTCTGCAGAGACAATTAAATACTCTTCAGCTAAAGCGTAAGGAGGTAAAAAGCTATTGACAATGCATGAAATGATTCCCACATGAAAGAATTATCTGGTCCTTTTGAGTGATCTTCAACAAATTGCACACACTTTCCCTCAAACATGTCCACGTGTGGGGGGAGTGTTTTGCGAAAATAAGATAGGGAAATGTGAGTTTTAAGTTACTAAGTCAGAAATACAAAGTAGTTCAAGCTAGTCACCCTGGCTACTTCTTTTTCTAGAGAATCCCTAAATAAAAATTCCTACATTCTGGTTTAAACTGGGAAGAACTGTTTCATTAGGATAGACTCTGAATGTGTGTCTACTTCAATATACAATACTACATTAAAAGTGCGACACCTAGCTTAAACCACTAAAACTAGATGTTTGAATTCTAGATAGCAAAAATTTGGTAAATTAGTTAATCATATGCCCACCAAGACCCATTCAAATCCTTTCTCCTAGCAAAGAGGCTGAAGTGCTGCCCTGTGCACATTTTGCATGTGTAGCGCATGTATCAGGGATGCAGAATGCTGTGACCGCAGTCACATTGCTCTTAAAATAAAGTATCTTGGAGATCACTGGATTAATTCCTCTGGTTTCGTATGTTCTGAGTGTGGTTCTTTTCTTCTTTTCATTTTCATTGCTGTAAAATGCATAAGAAGTCAACAGGGACCAGACCTATCATTTTTCAATGACTACTTCACAGTGCCAAAGGAGAGACCAGACCCACTCACCTGAGCACACGGTTTCACACAAATGTGCAATTACAGCAGAGACATTAACACATGAGAGAGAGAGCTTCATCTGTTATCTTTCATGTTCCTTTGGGCTGACTTCAGTGTTACAGTGCTCACTACGGTGACTCTTCTGAATTCTAATTTTAAAGGCTAATTCTCCTGCATTAGGCACAGGTATCCTTGGGAATATTGATCTACACCACAGTCACATTATTTTTTCATGTTTTTGAATATCAGAATTCCTCAGAACCATTTGTTGAATGCTTGCCTCAGAAAGTTAACATAGGCTGTTATAATTTTGTACAAATATATATATGTATACATATTGACTTTTAACCAATAAGTACACTTGTAAAACATGCTGGCTTTTTCACAAATTGTCAAACACCTTAATGTGAGTCACATAGATTATTTATATATCAGTTTTCAGGAATTATGAAATAAAAGCAGAAGTACTTATGGGTTTGAAGGTGCAGTGTTACTGAGCTCAACACTCATAGGGCTACTTTTAGCTGATAAAAACAGCCTGTTCTCTTTGAGTACTTCCCTCAGTAGCTATGCATAACCTGCATCACTGAGAATATTTTGCAGGTCTATATACAGTATTTATAGGCAGCAATAAATTTCTATTTGCCGTAAAATAGATTTGACAAGTGGACCAGGAGCCAATTTCTTTTAAAGCACAAATTGCAATCAAATTTAAAAAGATTCTCTTGTAGACAGCAGCATCAGCTACTCGTGAGGACCCTGACACACCTTTCAAGTCGTGGCACAAAATGTTATGATGCCTTGATGGAAGATGAAGAGGAGAACTCAGTATGCATTATTTACTGCCTCAAAAAGTGAAATCTCAGTTAATGAGTAGAGATAGAATTTGAGAACAACAGCAAGCAGTCCAATTCAGCAAGTGGGGACCAAGGCATACACTGAAAATACCACCAGTGCCACAATTTGCATACTCTGTGATTGCAGAAAATCTGACATAATTAATCCATGTCTTGAAAAATGCACTGCAAGAAGACAATCTCTTTGAAAAAATATAGTATGTGTCATGCATAAAATTGAAAACAACCAGTAAGATATAAATCCATATCCCAATTATTATTCATATATTGCTTAAGCTCCTTTTTGCATTTCACACCATTTAATAAAATTAACTTCAATGAATACCAGAATGCAATGCAAACAAATAAACTGTGTAGACAAGCTGACAAATTAGATTTAAGACTCCTCTTGAGATGTTATTAAATTATTGTAATAACAAATCATCAAAAAGCAAAATCCTGTATTCACTGAAATTAACAGGATTTTTTCCTGTGACGTATCTGGGACCAATATTCTTCACCAATACTTTTTAATGAGTAATATTTTATTTATAAGTAATCATCTAGGACTCATTTGTGCTAGTCTTTGCAAACAAATTACTGCCTATTATCTTCCGCTAGTGTTATTCTGCTATAATTAAAAAAGAATGCTCTCTGCCTGTATATTTTTATTTCATAGTTGGTACATAAGTGCAACACATAAATTACACATGGAAGAAAAGCTACTGACTTCTATACCTGTAATGCAGTCACACAAATGAAAAAAAGGATATTGTTTCTAGTCTTAGCAATAGTGATAGATATAGAACACATATTCTGCAAGGCACCTTAGAAAATACTTTCACATTCATATTATATGTTCCCAGAATCTTGGACTAAACCACATACACATTTGATGAGGTGACATCAAACAAAATAACTTTCCATCTCGGTAATGGCATCAGAAATGTGGAAATACATCATAACTGTAACTATTTTTGGGCTATGACTAGGAATATTTGTTAGGGTGTTTGTTTTGGGTCAAGGAGTTTGTTCTAATCCCAAATGGAGACCGGATTATCAAACAAATACAGAATAAATAGGTGACTGTGTTTTTATTTACCATTCCCTAAGGAATAGTCATAGAAATGTGAATGTCTGACTAGTCCACGGCTCTGGGATAGATAAATCATTTAGGATATAGAGGGCATTATGCACTGGCACTAGGAAAGAAATAAGAATATCCAACCAGAACAGATTTATTTTGTGTCCTATGGATTCAGTGATGAATTACCTTCAATTTATTATTTAACAGTTTTGTCTCTTCTGTGTTGAATTATCCACTGTGGACCAACTCTCTTCTTGCAGAAAGACTATTTACACTTTAAAAACCTAAGCAATAGTGTTTGCACCACACAGTACAATGTCATCATTTCACCTGCCAGTGAAGCCACATGAGGAGCAGATGACATCACTTGGTCTGTTCAGCCTGGGGAAGAGGAGACTGAGGGGAGACCTCATTGTAGTTTACAACTTCCTCGTAAAGGGAAGAGGAGTAACAGACACTGATCTCTGTGGTGATAGTGACAGGACCCAAGGGAATGGCCTGAAGCTGTGGCAGGGAGGTTTAGGTTGGATATTAGAAAAAGGTTCTTCACCCAGAGGGTGGCTGAGCACTGGACCAGGCTCACCAGGGAAGTGATCACAGCACCAAGCCTGACAGAGCTCAAGTTGTACAATGCTCTCGGGCACATGGTGTGATTCTTGGGGCTGTACCATGCAGGACCAGGAGCTGGACTATGATGATTCTTATGTGTCCCTTCCTACTCAGGATATTCTATGATTTTATGAAACATATGTTTTATCTACACACATGATCTATGGAAATCATAAGCATAACGTAATTCCATTGACAGTAATCATACAGGTTTTATTATGTAATAGCAAAAGAAATTTGGTCTTCAGTAGGATGCTTGGAAAAATCCTGAGTCTGTCAGTGTTTTATAATGATTAGACAGCTACATCCCAGACCACCTGTAAATGGTGGAATAAACAAAGAAATCATCTTTATTAAGGAAAGTATGTCAGAGGTCACTATTCAAGTTCAAGTTTCATCAAATCCCTTTGCTGTCTTTTCCATCACACCTTCAAAAATCTATAGGTGAACTTTTCCAACACTGCCCCCATTTTTCTTGATACTCGACTGCTTAGATTATTCTTCCTTTTAGAGTCTTAGGGCAATTTTTTAACGTGATATATATTACAGAATTATGCTAAACTTCAATGGGCACCTTCCAAGCTATTGCTGTTTGTCGCCTGACTAAAATACATGATAGTCCTACAAGCCAAACTAAATCAAGACCAGAAGCCCTGTAGGTCGTTGTTCCTAAGAACAGAAGTAATTGAGTCTTCAGGCACCTGGGATACACCTTAATTTTTCTGTTTGTCTCATAGCTAATAGAGAAAGATTTCATTCTTGCCAAGTGACACTTTGTGCAGAGTTATAGCAGCAGTAGGGAACTGAGTAGGATTAAGATCTTGTTCATGCTTAGTTCTACTGTGTTACCGATCTCTAGAGAGTGTCTTACTACAAAAGAATTATGGTCCAAGGCAATTTCCTTTGTCAACTGCTGCAGCTTTATAACTGTAAAGGGAAAGACAGGGGAGGACACAGAAGATAAAGAACAAAAATGAGACAAAGGAAAGAAGCATGAAAGTCAGCCCTTATAAAATAACTGTTCTTGTCCGTTACTGAAATTACATAGAATGTTAAAAGACTACAGTGTATTTTCTTGGTACTGACGGGTGACCTACCAACATTTGTTTCTATCCACAGAACATAAAATTGTATGAAGCATGCTTGATGGCTTATACTAAAGTTATAGTAGCTATTTGTTCAGCATTTCAACTTCTAAGCATGGAATAAATATTTTTTCACAAGAGTTACATCATTAAATCTCCATCTTGCAGTGAGCCCAGTTTCTTTCTGCCTTCACTGTTACTGAAATTTGAATATCAGGGTTTCCATATGCTGTTTTATCTCACTATGCTGTATATGTATTAGTTGCATGAAGAAGACAGACAAGGTATGTATCCCTAGAAAACGTGAGAGTTTATTCACAAAGAAATTAAGAGAAATACTGCACTATGTGATTTAGTAGTCTTTTGGTATGAAAATCAAATTAAAGATACTTGCAATGCTATTTCTTTTTCATGGTGTATTCTCTGTTTTGGTGAAACACTCAAGGTTTCTGCAAGAGAACAGAGGACAGGTACACCGAGCTTTGTTGATAGCTACCTTGTGGGCTATTTTGGAGCCTTTTCTTTGTTCTAGCACCACCATATAATTCAGCAGCACCTTTATTTTCAATCCTACGAGGGATGACTTTTTTCTCTTCTGACAAATATATATTTTTGACTGCTGCTTTAATGAGCAGTAAATGTGATGGAGTACTTTGCTCAGCTAGGTATATGGCAATGTATATTCACACAAACACATACATATATTATTAGTAGAACTGATGATGTAAATATGCACATTATAGAAAACAATTTTAAAGAATATGTCAGTAAAACAAATATATATGATACACATATATTCCACATATATTCATGTATATCATACACTTGAAGTGTAGTCAATTTTTTTTTATGGAAGCACATTTAGAATCAACTATTGAATGTTACTTGAGTAAATAGTTTTATAAATTGGATCACTTTCAGAATAGTAGTTAGATTAACTTCTGTACATGTCTTGTTACTCTATCTATCAGCCTCCATACTTAATACTTAAGGTGGCTATAGTGGCTGCAAAACCTTATTTATAAATGCTCATCATAATATTTATGTATGTCCATAACTAACAGAAATTGTCCATAAAAGAGTTACATTTATTCATTAAAATATTTATGTCTACATACTAGCTAATGTTAGACAAATTTAGGACATGAATGCTGGGATGTAGTTGGGTAGGACTAAGAAAAATGTTTTCCCCAGTAAACACTGATACACAATACAGCAAAAATGACTTAGGATAAAATTTGGTTTGTAACTTCTAAGAACTACCACAGAACTTTTTGCATCTTTTTAGAATTTTCATGTTTTAAAACCAAATAAACAAAACACTAAGCATATGGAACATCTCTAGACAAAAATTACATGTAGAGTAGATGCTGTATACTGACACCTTGCAATGCAAGGAGTAACTAGGCAGAATCTGACAAATGTGATTAAGGAAGAAAAGGAAAGGAAAGGTGCAGAAAGAAAAGAAAAGAAAAGAAAAGAAAAGAAAAGAAAAGAAAAGAAAAGAAAAGAAAAGAAAAGAAAAGATTTAATGGTATTCACAAAGATTTGTTAAATTCACTTTTTGTAGAATACTAGCAAGGAAGAAAGAGGGAAGTTCAGTAAGGGGATGATGTTTGAAATCCTGTATTTCAAATAAAGAAAATGAAACTATGTTAAAGCTGGTGGACATTTTTTGTCCACTGGAAGAGATGCTTTGGGGAAACTCCCTGTTGGTCAGAATTACATTTCTGTGTATGCTAGCACAGGAGGCAGGTGGCTTTTTGACTCCAGATTTATACCACAAATGAAGGACTACATCATAAAAATAATCATAATCAAACACTTGCTAGTGTTGGCTTGAGCTATGTGTCACAGTTTGCTTTCAAACCATACATTGCTAATAAAAGATGACAACTTGCATTGGAGCTTTGGCTCTGAAAAGTGCTACAGAAGAACAAGGGCACAAATATATTTGTCATTACTTTTTATGGTACAAGGAGAAAAATTACTTTATGTCCAAAATTATATTTGGTAGCTGAATTGAGAATTAATTTTCTGAAATGTTGGAGCAATCCCATTTAACCAGGCAGTCTTAAAAACTGTTCATTCTCCTTTCAGGAAATTACAATGGCTTGTTATAAAGCATCATACCAAAATATTCTAAATGACAAACTCCTGTTGACTCTATGAGCTATCAGTCAGAAAATGAATAAGAGAAAACAGAGAATATGCAGCAGAAACAGCTATGATTTATGCCAGTGCTGTTATAATCACATCACAGTACAGATTTTTCCTGAATAACTAAGTTTAATGCTTTGTGTGCTCATATTTATCATAGGTCTGTGTAGACACAGAAACAATGTTTTTTTCTAATTATGGTGTGTTTGACTTGGAATACATTTAGCATAGATGACAGTTTTTAACCACTAATTTCAATTTACACAGTTAAGTATTATTTAAGGATTAAATGACAACAAACAAGGAAACAAGCCTACAAAGTGTTCTAAGGGTTTTGTCTGGAAATCATAAACATAAGGAGAGCCATTACTCCCTATAAACTTGTTCATGAATATTGGGGGTGAGTTTGGGCTTTAGAAAATTTATGAAATTTTGACTACAATTTGTCAGGTGTGTTAGACAAAATCTATTAACTTACTTGAAATGTGAGAGGAAGAAAAAATTTAAATCTTGTTGCATTATGTACGTCCATACCTAACATTACGTATGTCCATATTGCTTAAATAACTGGAACATGTGAATAACTCTTAAAATCACGAGTTAAAGAACTTGGCTTTCTTCATTTCAGTTTATTAGTAATTATGCACTTATAAACGCAATTCACAGTCAATTCATTAGGAATTAAGAAAGAAAACTTAAAATACCATGAGCACAGTATTAAGTATAATATTGACATTGCCTGAAGATTTACTGAAGATACCACAGCAATAAAATATAAGACAGGACTTCTCAGAAACTACATTGTTTCCAAAACTACTTTGTTTTTGAAAATTTCTGTGTTCTGGGAAACATAAAAAAGTTGTAAATAAATAAGAATAAAAAAAACATTCAATGATATTCAGTAGATCTGTCCTCCAGGTACTTGTCCAAAACCTTCTGTGAATTCATTAAAATATCTTGCATCTGCTGGGCTATTCTCTGGGATATTCTGAGAAAAATACTTAATGATGAACAGTTCAATCTGACAATGAATTCTGAAGTCTATGGAATATGGTTTTTAAGTTAATCTTTACCCAAAAAAAAGTGGTTGAATTTGATATCAGCAAAATAACAGAAGAGAACATGTGCAGGAGGAAGACTACTAAGATCAGAGGGTTGGAGCATCTCTTCCATGAAGATAGGCTAAAAGTTGAGGCTGCTCAGCCTGGAGAAGAGAAGGCTGCTTTTCAATACTTAAAGGAGGCTTGTACAAAAATGGAGAAAAAGTTTCTACAAGGCCTATAGTGACAGAACAAGGGACAATGTTTTTAAAGCAGAAGAAGGTAGAGCTCAGATTGGACATAAGGTTATATGAGGAGAGTGGTGAGACAGTGGAACAAGTTGCCCCAAGAAGCTGTGGATACTCCATCACTGGAAGTGAAAAGATAGTAATTTGTACTGGTTTTACAAATACGAATTTAAAAAAAATCCTAGAACTTATAAAGAATTATGTGTAAATATCTTTTTCATAAATAGTATGATATTTAAAATAATTTTTTTGTCTTTAATACTGAGTATGTTAATTTATGGGACACTTGCTAGGACTTTTGTACAGTCTTAATTCACAAATGAATATGTAAATATTAATAAGAAATATATTATTAAATTTAAATCTTATTCATGTTTTCCTTGTCCTGCAAATCGTTTTCTCAGATCTTTTTTGGAAAACAGATTTTGATTTCCTGCTTCATATGAACAACATTAGGAAGAGAAATAACACTTTTAGCTTAAGAGAATATATGGATCTAGTTTACATTTCAATATATATAAGATTAGCAATATTGTTGAAGAACATTGCCAGCAGAGACACAACTTATACTTGACATCATCATAATAAAGATATCTGAATAAACTTTTGGCCAAGAGACTTGCAATCTTCATCTTTCCATAAAATGATGGAGAGTAGGTAATGCTTTTTATATTTCAGCAACCACTAAAAGTTGGTTGACACACTTATATTTCAGACATTTCACCCTATGGCTTGTTTGACAATTTAAACTGTAGCAGTCACTTGGCAACAGATTATGTTGTTTTTTATTTATTGTATTGTTTCTTTTCTAATGCAGTTGCCATCCTTATCTCACACTGTCGAACACCTAGTTACCTAACAAAACAATGTCCTTTTTCTTTATTCGTGGTGAAATGTTTTATTTTAACATAGAATACATATAGTACAAGGAGTAATGGGTTCAAACTGAAAAGGCACATTTAGGTTAGACATACAAATGAAATTCTTTACTGTGAAGGTAGTGAGGCATTGGAACAGGTTACTCAGAGAAGCTGTGGATGCCCCATCCCTGGCAGTGTCCAAGGACAGTTTGGATGGGGCTTTGAGAAACCTGGGATAGTGGGAGGTGTTCCTGACTATGGCAGAGGGGTTGGAACCAGGTGATCTTTAAGGTCTCTTCCAACCCAAGCCATTCTATGATTCTATAATTATATACATATGTATTGTATATATATATTTAAAACATTATTGGATGGCAGGGGAAAACAGCTTTTTTTTTTTTTTTTTTTACTGAGCTACTGCATCTTAATTCTGTTGCATTGATTTTTTGTGTAATACCTTCTATAGGTATAGATAGTAGTATTTCATTGATGAATTATACAAGACTCTTTGTTTAACAAAAAGAAACAAGGCTGCATAAGTACTTGAATTTAAAATTCATCACTTTTTGTAAACAAACAGTGGAAAGGAGTAGGAAGAATAAAAGGGTTGGGNTATACATATGTATTGTATATATATATTTAAAACATTATTGGATGGCAGGGGAAAACAGCTTTTTTTTTTTTTTTTTTACTGAGCTACTGCATCTTAATTCTGTTGCATTGATTTTTTGTGTAATACCTTCTATAGGTATAGATAGTAGTATTTCATTGATGAATTATACAAGACTCTTTGTTTAACAAAAAGAAACAAGGCTGCATAAGTACTTGAATTTAAAATTCATCACTTTTTGTAAACAAACAGTGGAAAGGAGTAGGAAGAATAAAAGGGTTGGGATTAATGGAGTAATGAGGTGGGAAGGGTTGCCTTAAGACAGAGCATAGAAACAAATTCTGGAGTCAAAAGGGCATCTCCAGCCATTGGTGGAGTGTTGCAGCATCTCAAAGGAAAGTAGGTGTTGAGGAGAAGTGGAACTCAGAAGAAAGATTTCACCATTTCATTCAGAAGAAAGATCCTAGAATTAACAGCAGCTTCTAGTAGTAGCAGCAAAACCTGCTGACATTTTAGGACTTGCCAGCAATTAGTGCAAACGTCAACATATACCACAGTCAGGCTCTCAATGATTTTACTGAGACTTGGACATGCAATAATGTAATATGGATACTACATACTATTCACTTGATAAAGCAAACTCTTTCATCAGTTGTACTGAGTTTTCTTAAGGCTGATGGGAAAAGCTGCTGGGTGAGACATATAGACTATGGTTGATTTATCTTTTTACAGACATCTGAAAGAAACAGCTAAAATGTTGTGGAATTATTGTAATAGCACACGCTCCTTTCCATGAAACAGAATGGAAGATTACTTTCAAAGCTCACAGATGAGACTGACACAAAGAAAATTTTCTCAAAACCAAGGACACACCAGAAAAAACCCATCAAACTGAATCAGTATGGGCTTTCATGTGAAATTCAAGAATGAAGATCTGATGCTTGATTCAGATTGATATCAGTATTGGCTTTTCAATAACAAGCACATAACAGAATACTACTTCTCACATAATTAGAAATCAGTCCTGAATTTAGACTAAAGCATGAGAGATTTGACAAGAGATGATCTGTTTCTATAACAAAGAGAAGGACATTTTAAGGATGTACCACTTATCTAAAAATATTAGAAATAACGAGGAATAATAATAGTGTGGTGGAAAAAATTCTTAGAACTTTACCTTTGTGGCAGCATCAAAACAGACAAAGCCCATGCTAAAGTCGATGGTAAGTCCCATAAGATGACTCTCTAAAACACAGGCATATGTCTTGCACTGTAAAAGAAAAATCAGAGAAGGTAGTAACCACACAAGACATTTCTCAATTTTTTTTCTAGGACCATTATTTCTGAGTGTTTATTCTAATGTTTATGTATCTCAAAATTATTATCAGAAATAAGTCATTCCTGTGTAAATATGTCAATTTATTGCCAGTGTATTTCAAATCAAAGGATTTTTATGAGTGATGAAGTTGTCTAAGTAATACGAAAACAGGCTTTGTTTCCATTAGGGAAGAAATGAAAGAAGCTCAGAGTTGCCTCAGTGGCTTACTAATAGTATTTTCTAAAAGGAAAGTTTTTATTATTTTCAGTCCCCCTTATTAGTTTTCATACCCAGTAACAACTTCAAAGATTAATATATTCCTTTTATCTTTTCAAGGAAAAGAAAATGCATGTGTAAAGTATCTCTTTGGTATACTGTTCCTTGTGGTTTTCTGTTGTCCTAAATCTCAGGGAAAAAGCTAGTACTTTGTCGCATTTAGCAACTGATGTAATTATCAGAAATACTTTCTTTTGCTTCAACTAGTGGACCAATATATCTCAAAGGTTTCTATGAAAAATGCTGGAATTCTGAAAGACTCTCTCATTCCATAATTTTTAAATAAATGCGTCTATTTATTTCTGTAATGTCATACTTTAATACACACTGTGAGACATTTATTAGTGCAATTTTCAGGATCAAAACTACTGCTGTGCTTGAAGGTTGACTTCAGGTACAAAATGACAGACTTCTCTTTTTCATCACAAAATATGTAAAAAAATTAAAACATTTTCAAATCAGATGCGAGTTTATAAAGAAATTACTCTTATTTTACTGACATTTTACCCTCCAGATCAAATGAAATACAGCTGTATTATCAAATATTGTTGTAGCCACTAAAATTATGAAATGAGAACCAAGACATCCATGATCTATAATGCAGAAGAAAATCAAAATATAAATTGTAAACATGGGAGCAATGTGGGTTACTAAATTGAACGTATCAAAAAAGAACCTATGATTATTTTTGGCATTTTGATTATCAAGGATAAATCACTTTACTCATATATTCTTTGGGTGGGCTCTTTGGATTCTAGATGGTCTTCCTCAAAACAGAGGAAGCTGGAAGGTGCATTAACAGCTTCTAAATAGAAAATGCAATGAAGGAAAATTGAAAACTTCATACTTAGTGCTCATATTAACAAACAAAAGTGTATTTTTCTTTTTTTTCTTTGACCAGCTACACTATAAAACTGCTATGAATATGTAAAATTTGATTGTAAATCAATGTTGAAAAAGAAGAGGATATTGCCTTTAGTACTATCTCATTAGTAGAAGAAAAAAGTGTAAAGTAATATAATTCACAGTTTTTTACAGTTAATTAAGTCACATATGTAAAAATTTTCAAGTTTTGCATGCAAAGCAAAAAATGCAGTTTTGTGGAATTATCTTGCAAACACCTCACAAGATGCAAACTACATCTTTATTTGTAAACGTTCAAGATCTGAAACAGACTTAGAGCCTTTACTGGAAATTAAATCTGGCAAGGATGTGGGAAATGTAGAAGGTGAAAAGGCTTTTAGTTTGAGTAAGAAAAGCAAGTTTCAGAAATAAAGCAAGGATTTTAGGTTCAGCTGCAGCTGCAAAAATCAGAATGTAGAAGAAGATACAATAATCTAGACTGTAAGGACATTAGAACAAGGGTTAGTGTTCCTAGGTTTGGCTCAGAGAAGCATTGAAGCTGCAGAAAATGTGCTTAGCAAAGACACTGAAGTTTTAAATTTAATAATGGAATATTGTGCATTGTTATTACAAGCATACAAGTGAGTATTGTTTCTGACAGGTATATGTGCACTTTTAAGTGACTGGTTAGGGCACTTGTCTGTAAACTTTAGAAGCATGCTATTGGCTGAAAAGCTTTTAAGAATGCTCTGTAACTAAGAAATCTTGGGTTGTCAGCAGTCGTGAGCCATGTACAACTCTTGTGTACATGAGGCTGATGCCTAAATAAAACAAATAATTAAAAGCTTGTGGAACGTCTGTCTGCTCCCCCGTCCTGTTGAAAAATGTACTCTGACACAAGGAAGATGTGTACCAGATTTAAAATACCTATTGTCATCTAAAGGTATCTAACATGCCACCCCAACACCAGAGGCCACCCTACGGCGTGCACTGGCACAGCTCCCTCTGCTCAAGCCCAGCGTGTGCCTGGCTCATCAGCCTCGCTGGGAACTCAAGGTGTATGAGAAACAGGACATACCAGCCTTGGTTCAAGGCTGCATTGAAAAAGCAACCTGCCTCCCAGACTGAAGGATATTTCCACAAAAGGCAGCACACAGTTTATGGAGAAATATCATCTAGTTCAGCTCAGTGTAGTTATTTGCAGAAAGAAACTGCACACCATTAGTAGCAGCTGATTCTTTAGTTATCCTTTACTTATAGAGAAACCATTCCACACTCTCAGACTATGGTGTTCAAAATGATTTAGAGAAGAAAAAAACATGAGAATAACAAAAATATCTCTGGACATCGAGAATTTAGTTTCTTTGGGGAACAATGTCCCTTGGTTTTTGCAGGTGTTGTACACACTTGCACATGATTCTGGTGGCAGGTCAGAGTAGGGATGCGAACTTTCAGACATCATCAAACTCTCGTAAGACTTTTCACGTCTTTATTTTCTTTAAGCTGCCTTTAATTTCAGATATTTGGAGAAAAGAGAAAAGCAAAAATTGTTATCAAAATACATGATAATTTAAAATTTCTTACACATTTAACATTTTAAAACTTTAGAAGTGACTATGAATAATATATACTGTGGATGTTTGGCTTTGGTTGTTATTTCTCACAAGGGCTCATGAAAACCTCATCAGAACTGAAGCATCCCCTTCTCAAAAGAAGCAGAACACACTGCAGAGGTCGTTTGCTGCTCTTCCACAGAAAATGGAATGTTAACTTTGGTTTATTAATAATTCAGTGGGTCAGGCAGAGGCTGAAGGAGACAACTCAAAGTTGTTCCTTAGATACTATTCCCTCAACACACACACAGTTTAAATTATGGAAAGAACAATATATGGTGAACTTCATGTAAGTCGTCTCTGAAGCTGAAACAAAGTGTACTAATAGTCTAAGACTTAATTCAAACTCAGATTCAGCTTCAATGGAAGCATATGTTAAAGTACTTCAACACAGAACAGCTTACATAGTAATTCTTATATTAGAGAACAAAAAAATTCAGTACAAGCAAGGACAGCAAGAAAAAGAATTCATCATGGAAGAGGTGAAAACTTAAGATTAAAGTAACAGGAACACAAAGGGAATGTGACAGTCATATATATAATTGCACATAATTATGCAATCTATAGTGGTCTCAGATTCTTCATGCAGCAATGCTGTGAGAGAACAAGGAAAAAGGATTTTCATTTCAACTATTTTTTTTAATAGGTAATTATACAAATGGATTAACATCACTAAAAAACTAATTTAAGAGCAACTCTTGATCAATCAATTGACACCACTGTATTATTGTACCATGTTATTGCTAAATTATTATCGGCTTGACTTTGCCTCCTCTAATACATTTATTTTCTAAGAAAAACCCACTGTTTAATCTTTGTTTTAGATACAGCTCTGGCACAAGCTATGAATTAGGCTGAAACAGAATTCATTATATATTTATAGTGAGGCATTTAAAAATATTTAAATTTGTTATATATTCTTTGGAGTTAGATCCGAATTGGGCCCTGATTAAACTCTACTGGAGGTTATAGTCTTTGAGTAAGAGTTACTATTTGTATGATTATGGAGTAGTACACAACACAGTTAAAGAATTTTAAATGGTGGTTTTAAACTGCAGTTATATTTTCAAAATTATATGATTTCATTGCGAGACAAACCTACTGGATTAGCATTCACTTTAAACATGAATATTCATATCAATATTAATTTTGGCATAAACCAGAATTCTAGTACAAATGTACAGTTGATACCTTAATTTTGAACCTGTAACCTTTTTTCTTTCTCAGAGAGTGGTGAAAGAACTTGTTGGAGACAAATTATACCTCCAGATTTTATCTGCATCTGCGTTGGTAGATGAAAGCAGTAATGGATTGCTGAAAGAAAAATGAGGAGGCAAAACCCTGTTATATCAAAAATATTCTATACTTTTTTCCAAATCGAGATATAGATAAAAAAAGAAAAAAGGTGAAATAAGAAGACTGAGTTCCACAATGATATTCTATTATGAGAAGCCTGTTTGTCCACTTTCACAGATCTGCTATAATCAATTGATCAATCAATCAATCAATCAGGAAATCACTACTTTGAGTTCTTAATTGCTACTTTGAATATCAGGAGAGAGAAAAAAGATGAAAAGATTAAGATTAATCTGAGGTTAAGATTATTAAGGAAATTATTTTGGAGAAGTATGAGGGCAATTTTGAATAAATGTAATTCTAAAACTCAGAAGAAAAATCTAAACTAGGAATGCTATAGCATGAATCAATCTCAAAGTAGAACAAATATGAGGTGGCTTCTGGGATAAAAGTTATTCAAGAAAAATGTCAGATATTATTTTACTGACGGCACAGCAGTGCTCCTATGAAGTATATTGCAGTTAATTATATAAGAAAGATAAAATCACTCAAATATTTAGTGGCAGAGGACATATATTGTTGCAATTTTTACACAGAAAAACTAGTCTTAGATTTTTCAGCATGTAATTACAGCTTAAAAGGTAAGAATAATTTCTACAAAAGGTAACAGAGTATATGAATTTACAAGAGAAAAGCTGAACCTCCTCTGACTTCTCCTAAACAAAGGTACTATGAGTTAAAACTGACAGCAGTGTAGTTTCTGCAAATTGGATCATCATTAGTATATACCAATTCAGTCCATCTCCATGAGGTGGCTCACAGGTCAGAAAAGGGCTAATATAAAACTAACTAACAATTTGCCTGAATAAAAACATGTCAGTGCTTGCATTCCCAGGAGGACACAGAAAATGTGTGAGGCAATACTTGCACAGGCTAATATGCAAACATGGCTCGGGTGGGTGTGTAAAACTCCTGGCAACATCAACTAAAACCGTTCTAACCACATGAATATTTCATGATTAGAAAATCAATACTACAGTCAGGATTAGGTGAATTATAATTGCGGTGGGTGACTTTTTTTCTCCTTTTTTAAGTCAAAAAGTCATGACTTTTTGGTCATGTCAGAAAAACAAAGTTATCTTTAAACACTCAGATATATAATTTCATTAAAAAGAGTCACTATAATCTGTATTTGAATGTTATCCATCTCTGATTATCTGACAATTGAGTAAATACACAAGGAAAAAGGTCATAAAAACTTTTAAATTGCATCAATATTTCATTTGGAGCTAATTTGTTAATGTACCAAAAGACGATCACCAAGGCAGTTGTTCTCACCTGTATCCGTTCAACTTCTAAAAAAGTTGCTGTTTGGAAGGCTTTTTCCCATAGTGTTAGATCAGACTCTAGTTCCACAGAAAAGTAAAGATCTTCTCCAGATTCAGACTGGACACTGAAGCAATGTTTCCGACGGTCCAGTAGATCACTGTCCTGATGAAAACCTGAAGTTATATAATCTGGCATACATCAATTACTATTTTTAATTGCAAACATTTATGCCTCAAACCCAGCATTTTAAAATGGCATTTTAAATGACAGTAGCAACTACTGAGAGCTGAGGAACTGAAAATTAGGGGTTTGGTCTAAACATTAGCATTTCAATGAATTTTAAGAAGGATGCCTATATTCAGAATGGTACAGAACAGCATATCTCAAGCATTAACTTTAAATATTTTAACAAATCTCAAAAATGTTATCAGCTACATTTAGATTAGATAAATTCTATGGAAGTTTTCCACTTTCTATTCACATGAGGAACAGAAATATCAGCTTCTCTGACCTATTTGACTCACACACTCTACTCTGGAAGGCTGGTCAAAGGAAGGTATTTATTTTAAGAAGTATGAAAAGTCCATATGTTCTGTTTTCTTGATAGAGGCTAGAGAAAACAAGTTCATATTTCCGGAGGCTTACAAAATCCAACATACAATTGGTCTTTAAATGGATACTGCCAGTACAGATTATAGTGGCTGCCCATGGTTAGGTTGCTGGCTTTGGTCATGGAGGAGAAGATTACTTTTGGCTTTACTTTCAACATAACATCACATAATGGATATCAGATTATAAATATTTAATAATAACAACTGCTGCATTTTTAATCAGTACTAAACCAAAGAATAATCAAGTTAATCAGGAAGTCCATTCATTAAAGTGTTTTCAATTATTTTTTGAATTTATTTATTTCATACAGGTTGCTTTATGCTAAAATTCTGGCATATAACTGGTTCTTGTGAAAAATAGGTCTGCAGAAACAGGTTTAATTAATTTAGTCCCTGATGCATCAAAGAAGCTGCCATAAGTCACAAGCTCATCAGCTGTCCTTGCCAATACATCTGGAAATTTGGGTACAAGCAGCCTGCATGCAATTTCCACAAAGCTACCCCATAGCAAAGGGCAGAGCTAAGTTCAGTAAAGGAGACTCAAAGGACAGTATTGCCTTCTGGTTATACACAACTTGAATAGACCAAGGGGAGCATAACCAGCTGAAACAAGCTGGAAGAGCAGCTTACATTGCTCAAGTCAGTTCTCCCCAGGGCAGAGAACTGGGAACCTTAAGCTGATTGAGAAAAAAATATATAAAACAGGAACCTGTCTGAAACTATCACTCTCAGGTATACAAGCAGGCAATGGGAGACCAAGCAGTTCTTTCCCCTTTCCATTCCTTCAGTCGAAATGCGGCAGACTTGTTCAAGAAAGCCAGCGCAGCATGCACTCATGAATGCTTCTGGTTCAAGCCTGCTTTACAATTCCTAGAAGAATTGGCTATGGAGGCAACATACCCTCTCTTTGCAATCACCATGACAAAAACAAGTTGCTAGGATTTTAAAATGACCAGTGTGGAAAAATCTCCTTCTTCACTTCTGCCAAGTCATAAGCTTACTAGCTCTACAGTGTTAAGTCATGTATAAAAAAATCAGCATGAACATGTTCAATCTTAAAAGACAGCATTTAAAAAAAAAAAAAAGAATATTCTTCCAGATTTTTCTTCCAAATATTCACAGGGCTGTGTAGTTGAACCAGTTAGGTGTAGCTCAATAACAGTCAATGTCCTATGAGAAACACTCTTTGTCTCTTTTCTTGGTATCTCTTTTTTCTCCATTTTTTTTTCCCTTTTCATTCAGGCCCTTCTTCTAAAACTGAAGTGTCAATTCTGTTCACAGTATGTCCTGACCAGCATTCAAAATAGAGGTTATAATATCCAGGTCGTTGTTAATAACATCTATGCTGCATTGCACACACAGCCTCAAAGCAAACAGAGCAGCAGCCCTGTGACAAATATTTAACCTTGTGGATATGTGTAGCAACATAAAACACAGCATCATAGAACGGCTTGGGTTGGAAGGGACCTTAAAGATCATCCAGCTCCAACCTTTTATAGCATGAGCAGTGAAATCTTTCACTTGACCAGGTTACTCAGAGCCCCATCCAGTCTGGCCTTGAACATTTCCAGGGATGGGACATCCATAACTTCTCTGGGCAAATTGTTCCAGTGCCTCACTACCCGCACAAAAAAATAATTTCTTCCTAACATCTCATCTAAACCTACTCTCTTTCAGTTTGAAGTAATTCTGCCCTGTTTTATCACTAGATGCTCTTGAAAAATGTCCCTCTCCATCTTGGTTATGGGTTATCCCCTTAGGTGCTGAAAGGCTGCAATAAGTTCACCCTGAAGCCTTCCCTTTTCTAGGTTGAACAATCTCAATTCTGGATGACTAAAAGCACTTGAAAACCCTCACTCCTCCAGGGAAGAAAAGCGACTTCTTTCAGAATAACAGCACTTCTTGTCTAACAGGTCTTAAATGGGGTCTTGAACTCCCAGAGCTAAACCCAGTTGAATGGACCTGTTGGCCCATAACCCAAAGGACTTATTCAGCATGGAGTGTGGCAAGACTCATGTGTAAGGTACATATATTTCCTGGGGAAGGTTGTAGTTCTTCATAACTACAACCTCAGAAGAAACTAAAAATATTTTGAACTCATCTTTACCTATTCTTGACAAAAGTTAGTAGAGAGTAAGTAATTATTAGTAATGCAGACTCTTAAAGCTTTTCTGAAATATTACTATGGCACTATGTGGGATCACAGGAATCACTGTCATTAAAATAATTGAGGTAATAACCCCTGTTTTCCAACGGGAGGGAGCTTAGGGCATGGCTCAGTTCCAGAATGCATATCTCTACTTAGCTGGGCACAGCTAAGGTTTGATGCTTTTAAATTACACTCTTAGACTCCTCCAGTCTTACAGGCTTTTTTTGTCTCCTATTGAGAAGAATGTGCCGTCTAGGAAAAAGGGAAGAGTTATTGTGTAGACTGTGAAAAACAAAATGTTACAAGTTTTACTGAGACTGATGTCTATTAAAAAGTGTTTGAAACATGCAAAAAACTCTGGAGGCTTTGAAGTGATTAAATAAAAACCTGTGTATTTTATTATCAACATTGCTACTAATAATTGTACTAGATTTTACTAAGCATCACATCAAATCTAGATGATGAAAAAAGAAGAGCTAAATGAGATCTACAATAATTATTCCAGTTTTTGCTACTTATGTGTGAAAATGAGAGCATGCTTTGATTTTGGAAAGACCTAATCAGTACTAGGTAGCACTTTCCCTCAATGTTCTGCATATAAAAATTTTACAATATCTCAACTGCTACATTATATTGTCACAAACAACACACATAAGGGACTCATTTATTATTGGAATTTACGTTCTGTGAAGTTCTTATTCAGAATGAAAAAAAATTCAACATTTCCACTGATGTAATAATTTAACCAAATAAGACTTTCAACTTATGATTAGCTCTAATGAATATATTTGTGATTTTGATATCAACATCTATGGTTAAGTCCATGGTAAGAGAAGTGTAAGTGAAATAAATTTAAATGATGAATTTTAGTTTTTCTAAAATTGCTAACATACAAATGAGGTATTCCTTTCCTTCTTAGTGGTAGAAAGCATGTTTGTCACAAATACTTACGTGCAAGGTAACTTTAGTACTGCTTCTGCAACTTTTTCTGCTTTTTCTGCAAGATCTTTCTTTAGTTTTGCATTTCTTCTCGAGCATTAAAAATCTCTATTCTAGATTTATAGACTCTAATAATTAGTACAATGGATAACTGGACGAAACAATATGTAGGCAAAGCTAAAAGACAGCTATCCAGACATCCTTATACAGGCAGGAATTTAAAGCAACTTCATTTTTTAAGGAATTCAACAGAGAATTGTCCAAAAGTCCACAAATTTAAAATAAACTTGTCAGGATTCTACCCATTTAAGAATCTTCTATGACCCCATATTTTTATATTCACTTATTTGTCAGTGATGGACATGAACCAATTTCATGTTGATTTTTTAAGAACTCTTTCATACTGTTAGTGATTAATTGTACCATTTGCCCTGATGTTTTCATTGTGAATTAATAAAACTCTCTGAAGAGAAACACACAAAACTTTTAGCAGTATGCTAATTCTCACTAGAGGGAATGTAGTCCTGCTGAAGGATGGGCTGTGAGGAAAGACATTGGCTTACACCCAGCTTCAGGGTAATCCAGCATCTCTGCTGACAGGACAGTACGACTCCTGCTTGCCTAATTAATAATGATATCCATGTTAAGTGAGTGTAATAAATTTGTCCATGGGAACTAAGCATGGCTCATTAGGCAGGTCCTTTCAAATTAAGGCAGAATGCTTCTTTATCACTTAGTGACTTCGCCTTCACTTCCGCAGAGGTAATCTTTTCTCTTTTGTAAGACTGCTCTCTCCAGAAACAGCACTGCATCTTTTTGATTACATGTGTCTTTTCATTTTAAGTATGATGAGTGCGTTAAATATTCGTATTTTGGGTATTATTTAAATCTGCTAAGTTTGTGATGGTTAGTGAAAGTTGAATTGTTCTATTCTACAAAGCTAGATCTGCCACTTTCATGCTCATGGCATAATTTTTACCAAGGAGGTGCTCAAGAACTATCTGGAAGTCTGATTAGCCTGTGAAGTTACATGTAATATACAGAGTGGCATATATATTTGGCTGTGGAACTGTAAATATTAGTGACACTGGCAAGCAGTTTTTGACATGGACAACAATTCATGTAAGATGTTCAAAACCATCCTACATAGACAAAATAGACCTTGACTTTCAAGAAAATTTTATTTCAGCTGTTTAAATGAGGTAAATATTCATGTCTCTCATATTAATTATAATAGTTCTTCAAAACACATACATGAGAAAACGAACAAAATTGTTTTCTTTCTTGACTAGTTTAGACAGATCTGCAAAAAGAAATTTGTGCTATCATAATCAAGATTCAAACCTAGCACCTAAATTCTCTGAAAATAAAAAGCATTTTCTCATGCAATAACTCCAAAGTAACTGTAAAAATGAATCATATCATGCCTTTACCCTTGCTGGCATCAGTGCCCTGACTGTTTTACTGTTTGAATCTCCTTTCACTTACCAGTGCTGGCTACATAAACATACATCCTTCTTTCTGAGGGCATATAATGATCTACTTCTTTAGATGGAATTTAGGGAACACTTTGCTTGAGCATCACCATTAGTTGCTATGGTGATGGTTCTAATAGCATTTACAGGCAGCAGGGAACAGATTCACTCCAGAGTGAAAAAAAGATACAGCTTCTCCAACATATCATCATTACTCAAGAAATAAAGAAGAAATATCCATGCAGGCATGTGTTTGTACAGAGCTCATCTTATTGGGGCTTTCCTGAATTTTATTGTTAAGAAGTGTAAAAAATATTGAAATTGTAGATATATATACATACGTATTTAAGTAAACACAGAACTGCAGCTAAACTAAAACTGAACAGAATATATTTCGATGTTCATATTTTACAAAAAGTATGTTTACTCAAGGGAAAACTGTTTATAATTGCAGGATAAATTTTACTTTCAATTAAATTTCCATTAGAAAGATCTGCCTCATGGCTGGAGAGAAATAGAAAGGTTCATTCCCTGTAATCTATTAGGTTTGGCAGTAAGCTTGATTCACTTTTTTATTCTGCCTGAATAGGAAAATCAATTTCCTGTTCTGCCTGATTAAAAGACAATCTTGAAGACCCTCAAGACCCTTGCCTGAATCAGAACAAGAGTCTGAAAACAGGTTTTCTCAGAGTCAGTGCCGTAATCGTGTCTATTTCTTAATGAACTCTACTGAGAAGCTTGTTTATTTTTCTGCCATATGAGGAAAATTTTCAAAATGTTTGTAAAACTAACTAATCTTTTGAGGAAAGAAATTATTCTAATATTTTCCAGAGATGCATTAGTGGTTATTTTCTGCTACAGAGAAATCAGAGACAAGTATAATTACGAACAGATACTAAAAAATGTGCTGATCATCTCTTCAGAGAGTTACTAAGGTTTTTTTACCCCTCCTAACTTTGAGACATTATTTGGTGGAAATTAAGTTTAAGAACAGATCTCATAAGAGTAAATATAATTATAATGGATAGCAATGCTAAAGAATGATCCTATCTTTTCATTTTGACCCTTTTTTAAAGTAGTTTCTCAAATTTAAATAATTGCAGCTGATTTTTCCCATGTTAGTTGTCTGCCTGAGGATATTTTTGTATTTTATATTATAGTTAAAACAGCTAAATCAGTTCTTCAGTTCTGTAAAATAAATTGGAAAAAGAAATTAAATTGGTTTGTCTCAGTTAAAAAAAATAAATAAACAGAGAAGCATCAGCCCCTGAATCTGCTTTTTGGGCTGCTTTGGGACCTCCATTCTTTGGAATAGCAATGGCTGATTCAGGGATAGGGATACTTTTGCTGCCCTTGGGAAGAAAAGTTAAGATCTACCAAAAAAACTTAGTTCTTCTGGGCAAAATTTGACTGTTACCATTTTGAAGATTTCATTCTGAACATGCTGCATTCCCACATGATATAGGAAGAGAACATTCCCTATTTTCCCAGCTTTTAGAAGTGGTTATGGCCATGCAAAGTAAGAAAAGGATGCTCTATGTTTCCTTAAAGTAACTATGCACCTCCTCAAGAAGAGAAAAACCACCTGACTCAACAGTGGAAGTGGACAAAGAAATGATATGGAAGAAAAGTCCTTTTAATTCTCATTTTTTGTCAGTTTTTGTGTTTGAGGGGTTTTTTTCCCCAACTATAGATGTATTTGTTTTAAAGGTAGAAAAAGATCTTTTAAAGTTCTTCCTCAGGAAGGACACTGGAAGGAAAAGGATTATACCTGATTAAATAGAAGTTTAGAAAATTACCACCAAACTGATTATTCATTATATCAAAAGAATTACCTTCTTGACTGCATACTCTTTTTATTTATCTTCCTTTCTTTTTTGGAAGAGTTCTTTACTTATTCAAATGGCTTGTCAATACATTACATCAAGGTGAGAGTACATTAGAGTAGCATAGTGAAAAAAATTTGTGTTGAATATCAATATATCAGAAAATTTGTATAAGCAAATGTGTAAAAAAATTTTTTTTCCATGTACTTGCTAATAGTGCTAAGAAAAATTTAAGAAGGGACTATAGTAAGAAAGGTTCTATCATAAAACAAGATAAAGATTTGTTAAGAAATTAATATTTCTGGTTTCACTGTTGGCTCTAGCTGTTGAGAGTAATCAACATGTAGACCTCCACTGAGAAGAGAATGCACCAGATGAAGTTTTGAATAGCTGCCCCTGAGACAGGAACGATTTATTTCATATAAGGATTGGGACACAGTTCTAGTGAAAAATACAACATTATCACTTGCATGAATGCCTACAGCCACAAATTCTTTGTGCAATAAAACTGCAACATCTCAAGCTAAATTTAAGTACTGTGATAGCCAGAGATAAAGATAGGAAAAAACTCAAATCATTAAAGTCTGTGACCATAAAGTAAGAAAAAAATTGATAAATTAAAGAAAAATGCTACATAAAAATCTACTAAAATTGATAGGTCAGAATATATTAGTCAATACAATACTCAATCATTCAAATCTTTAGAAATGCTCTGATTAGATGAAGTCAACAGAAGGAAACTTCTCAAGCTTCAGATAAATCTCAAGTTTTTTGGATTTAAGACATATACTCATCTTTCCCAAGTATCCTTATACAGCATTTATATTTCACACCATATTTCTGCTCTTTTCCAACATTCCTTTTTTACCCTTACGTTAAAACTTAATTTGGTTCTGCTTTTCAAGGATGTTGCAACAGCACTGTCAGTCTCATAACTAGACAGGCAACAAAAAGCAATTTCTTCAACACAGAGGCGGCAGAAGTCATTTAAAAATTTATTTTCTGTATCTGTTATTCTTTTTCTTTTCCTCTGTGTGTTTATCTTGTTATTTCTTTCCGGAAGAAGGATCAGACTCCTAGACTGGCAGCCCCAGCCCAACACAACTGATTTATTTTTCACCCAAAAGGTGACAGTTTATATTAATATTGCATAAAAAAATGTCAGAACAAGGAAGGGGGAGGGGGGCGGGGAGTTAATAAAAAATTAAAAGCCTCTCTAAAGTTAACCGGAAACATGAAAAGCCTTGTTTAATAAGTTTACATTTCAAATATTGTTTGTCCTTCCTTTCAGAACCAAACAAAAAATGAACAAGCCTTATACGGTGGTCGTTGTCACGCACGTAATAACATTGCCTCTTTGCTTTCAGAAAAGACTCTCACATGGTGCTGCAGAGTTAAAGCAACACCAACATCTTTAAAATACAGGGCCCATTAAATTTATCCAGATTAAAACAGATTAGGGCTCATATAACTATGTACATGTTGAGGAGAAACAAACTGAAATCAGGCACAGAATCACAGAAAACAAGTATGATCTGGCCAGAGGTGCAGCCATCTACTGTCTGTCTCTGTGCATGGTAGGAGTAGCTACACACCACCTTACACCTAAAAAGATCCAGGAGCAGAAATTCTATGGCCTTGTCAGGAGCTCTATTTCAGTACAGAGGTTTTTCTTTATGGTCTAAATGAAGCCAGCTTGGTGTTGGTCCTGATGCCAATGGACATGGAGATATTTATGACTATTACTATTTTTCATATCTTAAAAGACAACTGGAATTCTATTTAGAGGTGAAACAGACCCTCTTTTCTGTAGAAGCATTAGATACTCTTAAATGTAGGAAGAAGGCAAACCAGAGACTTCAATTGTTTTTAACTGAAGTACTCAACAGTTCAGCATTCTTGCCAAGAACTGGTACCTGGCTAAACCCTGGCTGAAAATCTGAAATTCCTTCGATGCAGCCATTAAGCATTAAGCCATTCATAAAAGGGATTCATTCCTTCTGCCTCTTAAGCATTTAGAGTACGTGGGAAGTATTTGAGTGGAATCACATCAAGATGTAAGTCTTACCATTGAGCAAACTCTATGAATGACAGACCTCAAAATATGTTCTCTACCTGCACTTTATATGTTTATGTGTCTACTGGCATTATTTTTAAAATTTATCTGAATACATTAACATTGTCAGTAGTTTCCCAACCTTTTTATATCATCCTTTTCCCAAACTTGACTTACTGGAAATGGACAGCATAATTACAGGCAATTTAAGTGAGAAAAATTAACATAACTGCGTTTGAGGATTTTACACATACTAACAGCTAAAATAAGGAAGGAATCACAAGCCTTCTGAGACACCAAGTTGGTCCTGATTAATATAGCAAGAAAATTATAGCTGCACTGATGTGAATGGTACTAACTATAAACACCAGTGATTCATTACCCTGACATGTTGCCAGCATAGACTGCCTTCCACAGTTATCCTCGCATTTCCCTTCAGAGCTGATCTGACGCCTGAATATGTTTCCTGTTGTATGCTGAATAAAGCATGCTCTAACTGTGCATCTCCAAATGTTTTTGCGTGACACTGAAGATAGGAGGCATGTGACTGAACTATAGAAAGCGTTTTCCCACAATTAAAAGGAGAGGCTTGGATGAGCTGAAGAACATAAGTAACTCAAGCAAAAAGGACAGAGAAGTGCAATCTTTGATGCTATTCTTCCTAATTTGCCTGAAAAATGTAACAAAATGTTTTTCTACCCCCATATGGAAACATTGTTTAAATATTTAAACCATTAATGAATTTATCTAAGGCACTTAAATCCTGTTAAATTACACATACTTACACATGCATACACATACACATGCACTCTCAAAACACACGTGTTAACACTGTGTATCAAAAATACAAGAGGCACCAAAAAGACATTTACAGTTAAATCAGATTTGAAATACTGAACAGGATAAGGCCACTTGCCTGTCTTAAGTTAGTGATAGAAATACCTGCTTTTCTGGAATATTGAATATTTGTTTAATTGCAACATTAAAATCAGACACGTGTTAACGGGGCTTTACTCCTCAAAATAAAGTATAAGGTGAAACAAGCTTCTTGCAGAATAAATTAGAAATATTTATTGATAGCAAATTCTACCAGTGGTTCTATCAAAAATAACTCATAGACACATCTCAGTGTCAAAAGTGGTATCATTAGATTATCTTGCCTGACAAATTTCTTAACATGGATCACAGATTTTCATCTACATAGTAGTGTCACTGTCCCATTAGCATCAGTCTGAATAAACCTGTGATTAAAAAAAAGAGTGGTTTAAATGCTATCAACTTCTTACTGGTACCTTTCACTGACTTATCAGCACAGCTTTTACAGTTCCTACCTTCTTCCCTATTTTAACTTGCCTGACTTTGATTTCTACTCACTTTCTTTTTACCTGTTTATTTTTAGGGTTAAAGAGTGCCTCAGTGTCTTGTTTTCTCTCTGCTTCCACCCCTTAATCAACAGACCTATTGAATTTTTAATAAATTATTTCATATGCTTATCAATTTATGCATTTACCCCCCCCAGGTCTTAAGTTATTTGCATCTCCATAAATGCTCCTTTTACATCAAATATAGCCCACTGTTGTGTGCCATTATTTCACAATGAATAATTTAAAACAATTTAATTAAAATGTGACTTTTGTAGTCAGCATACTTTACCGAAGTTTCATGTCAAAAATTATTTCATTCCCAAAATACTGACAATGAAGAGCTTCCTATTTCTGAGATATGTATTTTTATTTGGTATTTTGTAAACTTTATACGGAACCTTTTTTTATAATACTTTACTGTTATGGTAGTGTATGAAAGTGGTTATGACAGTTTGGGTTTTTTTCTTTTATACTTTTTTACTATATAAAATTGTAAATACTGAATAAGGGGATCAATGCTCTTTTGCTGATTTTCTGTCAATAAAATTGGTTTTTTATACAGTCAAAAGATTGCTTTTAAAAGTGTAGTTTTATGCTTCAAATTTTAAGGGTATTCCTGGTTACTTAGCAGGTCCTAATCAAATTAAGAATAGTAACTTATTGCCTTGTTTCCTCTTTCTTTTCTTTGCAATCTGATGTGGAAAAAAAAGGAAAAAAATATACCATTACAACAAAATAGTTATTTATTTGATGAGTATTATAAATATGAATACACTAGCCATAAATCACATAATAATCTCTGACATCTCTGATTAAGGTGCAGAACATTCTGCCTTTTATCTGCTTGAGACTAAGGGAACTCTCAAAATTGAAAATGGCATCCCAGTTTTCTATATTGTTTTGTGAAATGTTTCTATATTTGTGAAATGAGTCAGAGTCTTTGGAATGGATACTGGAGGAAAAGAACACGAAACACATGCAAGTAAATATGAAGAAAACATTGGTTGTGGTGGCAGCCAAGTTCTGGTTTTTATTTAACATCTTTGGACTACATAATCTTCCTGAAGATTAAATCAGTGAAGTCCTTTGCTGCGTGTACATTAATATTTATTTAGTGTTTTAATATTTTTACTGTTACCAGAAGTGGAATTATTCTCATACTGAAATACTAAAATATTAATGTGCATTCAGTAGGATCTGGCAATTCATATTCTCCACTGTAGTGTTTCTGTCGTAAAGAGAAACTTAGAGAAATCTCTCAAACTGAGGAAAATTACAGTTCTGTTTAAAGAGACAAACTTACATTAGTAAGTCTCTAATCAAGACTGGTCTTGTGAAGATCATCAGAATTTTAGCCACAATTAAGGAGTGGAAAATGGAGAAAAAAAATACTTACATACAGAGCAAGTAAAGTCCTGTCCTTGTAGCTTGAGGGACAGTTATTGAAATTGCCAGTATATACCGGGGAAAATACCAGCTACCTTGGGTGGCAGCTAACAAACGGAAGTCTAAATTTTTTTCTGAAATATCTCATCCAATTGCTAGCAAGCCATGTAATGCAGATACACTTTGCTTAGTAAATGATGTGATAACACTTAATTCCAAAGCACTACTCCTCACTCCTGAGCTAACCCATACAAAGGTTAGCACAGTCTACTTGCAAGTCCTACTTAAAGTGAATATTAGCCAGAAAAGCTGTGCCATTCTCCACAGCAAATAGATTTATCACAGAAGTAGCATGTGAGGTACTATAGAAGGGAAGAAGTTTGAAGGTCATCACAAAGCACCAGAGTAACTTTTTTTTTATGTGGCCTCTGGTTCAGTAATATCCATGGGGCTTGTTCAAAGGTATCTAAAAAGCACTCATTGCTGAAATGGACACTTTTACGATGCTGGCATAAAAGCTGAACAAAACCTTGAGTTTCTACAGATGTTCAATGTAGTAGTGTAATGGGAAGCTGTTTTTCTTGGTTTTATTCGCTCTTATATTTAGTGAAACTATAGTTAAGTCCTATAGCAACTGCTGTAGAAAACTAGAATATGGTGAAGATTAATGCTCCAATGTCAGAAGCTGCAATTTCATTGCAATGATTTTTCCACTTCCAGTTTTTATTATTTACAGGTTTTTGTCAGCTAAAGAACCTTTTTGAAACATTTCAGCATTTTACAAGCCTGACCATATTTACAGACAATAAATGAACACCTGAATATTAATAAAGTGATAAAGAAACACATAAATGATACATTACTTATACTGGAATTGCCTCTCTATTAACATAGACAGAGTCTGGAAGATCTACACCTCTTTCCAGACAGTTTGGAGGGCTGGATGCTAAGAAAAATCCCAACATATTTGTATTCTTTTCTGTGCCTCCACACAACAGTGCCAGGAAGACACTGGTTTAGGTTTTACAGCTTTGTGGATTGTCTCCTTGGATGTAATAACTTCTGCTACATGGCTAAGAAATGAAAAAAAAAAAAATCAGTGTTTTGGTATACAAGAATAGGAGACACAGAACAAGCGGGGAAAAAGAAAAATGGCTAAAATTGCAAGTGAATTAAGAAGAGTATTAACAAAGGTAACTGGCTAGAAGAAAAGAACAACCTTTAAATTACAGAAAATTATATGGCACACATTCTGTGAATTTCTGTTCAAAGATCATAAAAAAATCTTTGGATAAGTCATAAGGAGGAGTCATCCTGGCTCCAATGCACTTAGTTCTCCAACAAAGAAGAACTACCTTGATGCTTATTGCATTAAGCCCAAGGCCTGAAACAACCAGAGTTTACCCAAGGGGTGGGGAAAAAAAGTGCATGTAAGAAGTGGGATTTTTCAACTCTCTCAAAGCCTGACTGTGTTAGAGCACTGTTTGCATTCACCCTCAGTGCAATGCCTTCACAGAGCGAACAGCTTGTCCTGTTACTCCTCTCCCTCCATGACCACTTTTTAGGAGCCAATATTTGCACACACTTGGTAATTGAAGGACATACCAAAGTGATGGGATGTTTTGCATTTGGGATGTGCTACTCCTTGATGAAAACTCCAGACCTCACAGCCAACACAGTAGTAAAATAAAACTTTCCACTCTTCTGTTCAGATTGCTAGCCAAAAGGATTTTTTCAGACTGTTGGTTTCTCTTTTTTTTTTTTCAAGTCTCAGTGTAAGTTTCTGAATTTTATTGAGCCGTTATATCTTTAATCTGCCTCCCTAAGGAAAATACAGTGCACCTATGTGATCTACAACACCTAGGAAATGTACCATTTATGTCAATAAAAGATCTTCCCAGTCAGAAACACTTAAAAAAAAATACAGTATTTTTATACTCCTTGTTGATACTAGTCTGCTTCTGCCTAGATAAAACTCCAGAAATGCTAAAATTACCTTTTATGTAATTTGGACCCAGAAAACCCCAAAACCAGAAACATAACAAAAAAACCCTCAACATAAACCAGAAAGCACTTCATATGAATAGAAGGAGGCATCTCTTTTCCTTCTCATTTGACAAATTTCGAGCATCTGTTTTTCACTGTTTTTAAAACAGAGAAAAGACAAGATAAAACAATTCTGATTCAATTCAGCATTAAAGATTAAAAACAAAGTACAATAATGGTTTTATTCAATTTGCTTCTCATAATTTTAACTTTCTAAATATATATCATCATCACTTACTGTTTCTTACACTTCAGGTAAACATAATCAATTGGAAAAAACAAGACAAAAGTTTTCAGAACGGTATTGCAATTCAATTCTGTATCTATCGATGCCAGGACTTCTGATATTTGACTTTAAAGGGAAAAAAATAGATCTCTTTCTTCAAGGTGCTCAGTGTTATTCTCTTGTCTGTCAAAGTGGCAATTTATTTTATACTTTCTTAGCATACCTTGAGAATTTTGCACATTATCTCATAAACTGAAAATGTTTTCTCAGCTCGTGTCCAATCCCAGGTTGTGACCTTTAAAAAACAAACAAAACACAAAATAAACAGAAAAAGAAATGAAATTATTTTTATTTCAAGAATTAAGTTTATTAACAAAAAAAAAGTCCCTAAACTATTTAAATTGAGTAAAATATATTCAGACAGACCAAGCATTGCCTCAAAGCAACAACTAGCAGGGACCAGACTGTTGCATGCAGGCAATGCTTAGGAGATGTCCTCCCTGTCCTTGCAATGCAGTTCCTTTGCATGCAGCCTGCTCTATGCAAAACGAAGATGCTTCCCCGGGGACCTGGCAGGGGTTGCAGTGAGATGCTGAAAGGGTACAGCACTTGAATTCATCTCACAGAGCCAGAGCCCTGTCCCTTAGAAAGCATGTTTGTCACCACTTTCCTCCTTGTAGCTGCATGCCACTGTCTGCTCCCAATCACCTACAGTGTTTGCAAATCCATAAAACCCATCTCCAGCCTTACAATGTCTCAGACACTTACCCCATATGCCTTGAAATCCAGGGGGAAGAAACATGAAACAACACAGGCAGATACACATTTTCTTTTTTTCTTACCAAGATTAATCTATTCCTAAATTCTAACAAACTAAGATTTGAAGAATAGCCTTTTTTTTTTTTCCCTCTTTGTTCTGGGATTTCACAATTGATTTTAACTGTATTCATTTTAGGCAACTGTTTTACACAAAAAAAAATGCATAGATAAAAGAATTAAATTAAATCATGAAAGGGTAGGTGTTTAGACTTAACAAAGAAGAGGAAAGACAAATATATTCAGTAAGGGAAGAGTTAAGGCAATATCAGAAGAGTGCATAAAATTTCCTAGGAAATTGCAAGAAGAAAACAGGAGAATTTTCACAGTCTTAAAATACAGAAGAAGGTACAAAATAGAATGAAATTGAGGTTATAAATGAAAGAATAATCACCTTAATGATAAGACACTTTGGACAGTGGCTCATATCCAAAGGAAGACAACTGTATGATTAAATTTGTTGGGCATAATGAAAAGGTTGATAAAAACATACGATATTGCTTCTACAAGATTCAAGATAAACTTCTTTGAAACATGTATAATAAAATAGTGTCCACAGCCCAAGGAAGAAAATATTATATGAGACTAATTTGTCTCTTATCTAAAGAGAAAATAATCCTTAATAGATCAAAATTATTTCGATGTTGTGTGAGAAAATTCTATCCCTAACTAATTTTTTAGTTATATAAATTACTGTAATGGAAAGTCCTTTAAGGAAATCACTTGAATGAAAAGTTCAAAAATACAGTTTTACAGTTCCTCTTCTATTAGAATTTTCTTTATTTGCAGTCATTGTCAAATGCAGTCTTTACTATCTTATTGAACAGTGGGTATTAAACCACAAAGCTACTCGTTCTCCTATGGACAAAAAGATAAATTTCTCACCATGAACAGAAAAATAGGGAGAGGAGTCCTGCTACAGCCTCACTGAGCCCACAACACCAGGCACACCAGATGAAGTCATATTGTGCCCTGAGGAAAGTAGTAACTATTGCTCCTGAAGCACAAAGTCATTTGGAGCTACATTTAAAAATTTACTATAGGTTCCATACTTTGGGGGAAAGCTTAAGAGCTCCCCCTCCTCCCCTGGTTTCCTGCTTTTGTTTGTACCTGTAAAGGGACTTCTTTTCAGGTCAAACCAAAACTTTTTCTGTATAAAGATAAGTGCAAAGCAAAAGTAATCACAGGATTAAGACACCCATAGAAATTGCTGCACCATTCATTTTAATATTTTAATTTAAAATATTGAGTAGCAAAAGAAAGGGTGTTAGTGGCTCTTTCTCAAGTAAATATCCAATTTTAAACTGGAAGAAATTGAAATCCACCAGACTTGACACAATTAATAATTCTAAAGGAGGAAATGCACCAGAAAATAACAGAAAAAATAATAGTAAAGAAGTAATTTTCTTTAAAGCTTTCAGAATACAAATAAGAAACACTAGGATTGCTCCTTTTTGTGAGCATGGAAAGTAGAAGTACTATTGACCAGACAGATAAAAAGGAGGAAGGGGGAGGCTGCTGATAGACACTGTTGAAACACATGTTTCCCTAATGTGTTAGACTTTGGCAGAGACTGGGGAAATACTTTCTTCTGATTTTTCTGGTTAAAAATGTTTGTATGACATCGCTTTTCAGAAAACAATTTTGTCCAAGTAGTTACACTGCACATATAATTAAAACAGTTTTTATTTTAACTACACTTTATGCATCTCTTAAAAAGAAGCTCTGAAACTGTATCATTGAGACTTTGTTCATAGTATTTTTTAATCCCTGGAAGATGCAAATCTGCAGAATAGCAAACATAACTGTACGTGTAAAAGCTCGTATATAGAAAACAGGATTTTAGAAGTGTGCCATTATTGTATACATTACATGTTGGAGCTGGAACTGGATGATTTTTAGGGTTCCTTCTAACCCAAACATTCTATGACTCTATATCTTTAAGGCAGCTCTATAGGAATTCTTCCTCTGTCCTAAAAAAAAAATGTTTATCATTCTGCTTCCCTCCTACTCCATAGAGAGAAAATATTTTTCTCTGCATTCGAACAGTTTTTCTATTTTAGACTAGGAACCAGAATCTAGCAATACGAAATCATGTCGTGCTTGCAGCTGAGCTGAAACAAGACCTATAAAAACTCAAGGATGGATTTCTTGTCTTATACAATAGCAGCTTGTCAAAATTTTCCTTACTCACATCACCATGGTTCAGATCCTTCTCATGAACATATTCCTTCCACACCCATTAATCACCTCCCATCAGACATTTATGCCCTACAAGTATATTCCTAGAAATTTATGATTTTTCAGTAAAGAGGCTTGTGGTCTCTTCCATAGTTCTTACAATAGAATAGTCTTCCTCTTTTGTATTGAACAGGAATTCTCATCATTGATTCTGCGTCTATCTAGTACCTAGAATGGAGTTGGTTTTACTTGACAGGAAGCAAATACACAAGTAGGTCTGGCAAAGGCAGGAGATATGGTTTTCAATTAAGTTGCTTGTTAGCATAATCTGACATTTTAATCTGATCCGAAAAATATCCACCAAAAAATGCCAAACTCCCATAATAGACCCAAGAGAGCCCACACCACTGAACCAGTGTACAAATATTGAACACATGAAGTTTTCAATTCGTGCTTACTTTCATCCCTCATGCCTTTCACATGTTTTTAAACCTTTTGCTAAACAAACACCCACAGTTACTGATGAAAAAAGTAAAGATTTGCAAGATGGCTTTGAACTACCTCAGGAAAAGGTTGTCCCAAGAGGTGGTTGATGCCCCATCTCTGAAAACATTTAGGATCAGGTTAGATGGGCTCTGAGCAACCTGCTCCAGCTGAAGGCATCCCTGCTTACTGTAGAGAGATTGGAATTGAGGACCTTTAAAGCCTCCTTTCAACCCAGACTATTCTATGATTCTGTTTCGGGCAGAAAGGAGCTACACACTGGATCTGACAAACACAGGGTTTAGCTGCAGTCAGAAAGGTCACTCAATATACAGGAAAAAATAATCCACGACTCTTCCTGCTACAGGAATGGGACTGCTACTGTCTCCTTAGCAACTGGCTTAAAAGTTAGCTAGAGGATCTTTACTGCAGCTTAGATGTACCATAAGACTGTGAAAGTAAATTGCTGAGTGTAAGACGAGTGCTAAAATTTTGCCCAGTTTTCCCAGTGAGATTACAATTAATATATTTAACTTAATTGCATTTGATTCTCTACCTTCCTTTTGGTGCTCTCAAGCAGCAAAAACTTACATTCAGGACGAAATCTAAATACATACATATTGCCACCTCCACAGCATGTAAAAAGCTTTGATATTTCCCCAAATCTCAGCAGTTTCACTAGAATGATTGTTCAGTTTAAATCTAACCATCCTGCTTCAGGCTGGTTCTGTCTGCCAAAGGAAAATTAAAAGCTCCCTTTTAACAGGAGCAGATTTCTCTTTTATTTTTCTAAGTGTTCAGCTAAGAGGGGGAAAATAAATTCTTCTTAGCTACCCAAAAATCTGAAGAATAGCTGTTTTCTATCACTTCTACACCACATACGCTTGAACTTTTCAATGCTGTTAGTTGCAATCCTGTTATTCCAATGAGAGATATCTCATTGTGAAAGCCTTGTACACAATACATGACATTATTTTATTTAATAACATTTGTTCCCACTAAGCACGAGAAATATACTTACTGGAGGTGCAATAAATTTATACAGGGAAGATCCCCTCAGTGCTAGAAACTTTGGTGTGTACATTCGGTCCTGAAGGGAGTCTTGTTCCCGTTCTTCCGTCCAGCCCATGTAGACTATCTGACAAAAAAATCCATAGTGTTGACAATTTCTCAGACATTTTCTTATGTTGCAAGCATTTCATGTACATAAACTGATGTCTGTCAAATTTAACATAGCTGCAAACCTTGAACCCCGGACACAATATGGTACATTGGCAGTTCTTAGAAAAAAGGATGCCTGTAGGACAATCCAAAAACATGAAAACCAATACTTATTGTATTAGCAAGAACAAAACCTAAACCACATACTCCAGGGATGTTAAAGGTGTATTCTACATATTTGCTGACAGGTCATGTTAGTGAAATTTAATGCAAGTGAAGTGTAAGGAACCACTAGTCAGGAATACTATGTCAACCAAATGCTATTACACAGAAATACAGATAGAAGCCTCCACATGCAAGTTCACGATTATGCATTAAACAATATGATCTTACAAATTTTATTTCTAATTAATGTTAATACTTTTTAATTTTTTTTTTAACCTCTGAAAATCTCTGTGTAGGAGTTTTGAACCTTTTTGCTTAGAAAATGCAGATTAGCACACTGTTTTCAGTCACTATTTTGAACAGACTTCCTCTACAGCTAAGAAGCAAACAGAATGCTGTAGACCCTTACCACTACCTGCAGATCTTTTGATACAGATGTTTGAATTAGAAATTATTCCAACTCACTTTAGGATGCAATTTCCTACCTATCCCATTAAGTTTGAGTTATTTAATATCAAATCCTTAGAGAGTAGAAGAATATGAGTCACTACTATGCCAGCTTCTGGAGAACCACTGAACAGGGAGTAGACACATCATGGAACACTTGATTTATAACCATGCCATTAGTAATAAAATACAATTTCCAGGGTGCACTGGTACACTACTGCTATGGAAAATAGTCCAATCCATATTTCATACAGTGCTGCTAATGGGATAGATCTATTTTTAAATATCTCTGTGAAACAGATTTCTACACAAACAAAGAAACTATGCAACATTCTCTATCTTATATGTCAGGAACAACCATGTAAGGAAAACAGTTTAGGTAAAAGAACAACCATCATATAAAGAGTCTACAAGTTCATAATGTACTAGTAGTATCAAAATCCCTAAAATGAGTATTTTTACTGCATGTTTTATCCTTTCAGATTTTGTATGTCATGTACTTTTAAAAAATAAATTTATACTAGTTTATTTGTTTACTTTTGAGTAGAGAATTTTCAGCAACATTCTTCATGGAATATGCATTAAAATAAATAGTGGGGCTATCGTTTTTATTTTTCTCTCTTTTTTGGGAGGGGGAGAGAGGCTGTAAATTTTTATCGTAACACACTGGAAATTATTGGCTTTTTCAAAATCCCCTTGTATGAAATCAAAACTACTACTCTCTGTCACAGTTTATAGGATATTTTATGGTCTATAACCAGAGACAGGGGGAAGGTCCATTTCTCTTATACTACAGTGACACCTCAGTACTTAATTATTTTGTCAACAGCAAACACTAAAACTCTTATGCAGTCTCAGGTTCAATGAAGAACCTGTGTTGACATACCTGTTTGTTTGGTGACTAAGTTTATAAAAGTCAAAAAGAAGAGAGATCTGTACCACAATATTCAAGCATCAAAAAGAGTGCTAAGCACTGTATCGTTATGCAATAACTAAAAAGCCAAGTTCTCTGAAATCTCATCCATTCCTGAATGAAGAACTATTCAGAAGGAAAAAAAAAAACAACAAACAACTGATAGGCACAGTAAGAGAGGTTTTAAATTATTTCAGTTCAATGTTTATTCAAACTTGTCTCATATCTGCTCTTTCATATGTTATCCAGAAAAAAGATCCCCACCGGATCTGGCTTGGCTGGAACCTCTAGAATTCAGTGACTGAGGCAGATTGCACAGAACAGGTGAATCAGTAGAAACTGTGCTATTATGTGCAGAACTTTGGCACATTTTTCTGTCTGTAACTGAAAGAGACTGCATGATCTCTAATTTCTAAGAATTGAGACATCTATGCTTCAAAATAAATTAAATTGAATTCATTTGGTTTCATCTTGATTTGTTTCATAGAAATTGGACACACAGTAAGATATCATCTTGCCTGATGATATTTAATATCACTGTAACACTGTATGTAATCCCTTCTTAGTTTTTCTCTTCCATATTTCTACATCTACTATTCATCACAATAATAGGATACAGTCACTCATACTGGGCAGATATATTGATATTTCACATTTGATTAACTCAATACTAAAGTAGCCATGAAATTTAAGGCAATTGCTCCTTTAGATATTTCTCCCTTGCCTCCGTAGATCATGAGGAAAAATTAGATTGATTTTCCAGACAACCTGCTGTACCAAAAGTTTTATTAACAGAAAAGCATTTCTCCTTCAGACTCAATACCTACTATTCAGCATAGAGAGGAACTTTCAAGCAAAGGCTGTATGATTATAATTAGGAACATTTACAAAGTTGTTTGAGTGCATGTGCATATCCACAGGTGTGGATTAAAATAGTGTGGGCTATATTCTGGAAAATAAGGCAAAACTGAACAAATACTTGCTAACTACTTTAATAGATAACTCTGAGAACTATGATAACTTTTATATTCCTAAAGTGGCCTGTTTATCTAAACATAGATAAATGTGTGGAATTAAATAAAATATTATGATTTTTTAATAGGATGAACATGAAAAACTGTCAAAAATCTTCACTTCTGAGATAAAATAGATATTTTGAAACATTTATGTTACTGGGAAACATTCAGACTTCTGAAAAAGCTTTGACTATTAAAAAATTAAATAAAACTATTTATTGGAAAGGGACTGTAACTTTCCAAATTAATAGTTCATGTATATATATACAAACTGAAATACTGGATGAATATGATGTATCACTTGAGAGTTTTGGGCCATATTTTTGTTTATCTGCATGTGGATTTGGCATATATGGAATTTCATTATGGAATTCCAGAAATTTCATTTCTGAAAAATAAATGTTTAGAAGCACAGACACATCATGAATGGAAACTAATGTTAATCACAAACAGATAGTGCATAGCATGCTCCTTTATAAATTCAAAAATCTGGTTAGTTTTTTAATCTTACACAGTTTTTTTGAGTCCCTATAAAGCTGTTGATTGTTACCAACAAAGGTGGCAGGGGCAGTGAAAACAGATTTTATTTCTGATTCACATCCCACTTGAAAGATAATTTGTGCAGTCCTGGTTTCTAACTTACCTTAAGCAGCTTATTCTTCAAAATCAAATGGTGACACAAATTAGCTAACTTAGTGGCTGCTGGTTCAGTAATCATAGATTCAATAAGTCATTATGGTTTACGAGTTAAATTATGGACAGTTTAAAAAAATCTATATTGAAATGATAAATGAAACAGGACAATTTCTTCAGTCAAAAATCCATAATCTTGTAATTTAGTATGTTCTTAAATTACATGGACATCCTAATCAAGCAAGATAAATTGCCATATTTTATATCAGTCCAATATATTGCTAAAAATGATTTAAGTAGCTGTTACTATCAGAGAGACTTTTCTAGAGTTTTTACACAGATTTCGTTATATTTTAGGAAGAAGAGTAAGATAAAAATACAAGAAAATTTCCCCAAAATGAAATGTAATATGTATGTGACATTGTAAAAGTGAGGCAATTCAAAGATCAGAACAGATGCACTGAGAGCTTTTTATCTCCCAAGTCTGAAACTTATACTCACACTATGTGAAACTGTGCTGTAGGGCAACAGGATGAACATGGAGTCAGAAGACAAATAAATATGTCAGACAACACAGAGGGAAAGTAATGAGGGATGAGAAACTCAGAGAATGCTCTCTACCCTGGTTTTAATATAATTTTCTCTGTACTTTTAAACATAATTTTCTGTATAGTCTAAAAATTCTTTATAGTCAATTGTTAGCTGAAAAACAATAAAAAGCACACTGGAAATGTGTGAAAAATGGAAGAAAGAGTGGTCATAATGCAATCATTGACAAAACCAATTCTGCTTCTAAAAGATTTAAGATTTTTATGCTGAGTAAAAAAAATTTTTCAAAGTCAACAGAAGAATTAATCACATAAAATTTTGAATGGATGCTAGAAAAATTTTGTCCTCTTGTACATGCAGTCAAATTGTCTCCTACCCCACTTTTCAGGTTTGTGAAAAGCCTGCTAATCTTTCCATATTTTTTTTAATTCCTGTGAATTATCTTCTTCATTAAAAAAAATCCACTAAAACTTTAGAGCTATCACTGACAAAGATCACCTTCATATTTTGAACCATCTAACTAATAATAGATGATTCAATCTAAGATTGCACATTTATTGTATCTCACAGCTTAATTTCCTCCTGAGTAAGAACTCACATTGTCATCTCGCTACCAGAGCAAGGATGCGTAGAGGTTTTCCATTTGGCTTTGTCTTGTTCCATTTTTGAAATGACCACACAAAAATTGAGGAAATACAATAATTGAGTGAATAGTGTCAGAGAAAGTAGAAAATACTTCTTAATTATGGAAGATGATTAAGATGATTTTTTTGCTTACAATCCAGATAACTGAAAACCGGTATCAAAGACTGAGAACAGTATATTTTCTTTCTTAGCAAAGGACATCACAATCAGAGTGAAGACAGATGTTTAGGGGAATAAAACTTGACTGGACCTCTGTAGAGATTTGTCCAAAATTAACAGCGCTGTTTGAAAAACCAGCATGACAGTTTATGTAACATCCAACAGCATCTCATGAGAAAACTTAGCACATTCCCAATGAGATCTACAAAATCTTGCTAGAAATCAGGAATTTATTGACTGCTTCATGCCTTCCCTCCCTCCACAGGTTTGAAAAATGATGGCTACATGTGGATATGGGATAGTTTTCCAAACAGGTAAAGAACCACGTGTTGCTTTTCCAGGTTTTTTCTTCTTGTTATAATCTACTAATCCAGAGAAACATTTTGTCTCACCCATTTGGTTTTCCATCCAGTGCTACATGTTAATAACCACAGCTTATTTCAAAGCACTCACTTTACTTAAGACTCCTAAGTAGCAGTTTATTGAAATAAATTCTTCTAATGACAAAGTCAATTTGAACCTTAATTGGGCAACTCTGTGCTTTTGTCAAAATGTCAACAGTAGAAGTTGGGATTTTTTGCCTCTCTTAAATTATTCAAGTCAATGCACAATTATGTGTATTTAAAATTCATTACAATTTGAATTTGTTCATTTTAATAGAGATGATTAGCATTTAGAAAGCAGGCTTTTTCCAAGAAAGACCTTATTCAGCTGTTATTATAAAGATGGATTTGGATGCAAGCTGCAGTATTAGATACCAATCTATATTAATTTCGGGACTGTGTATAAAATTATGAGTAGAAATCAGTACAAAAATAGCTCATGCTAGTCCTGTCTTCTACGATATTGACTGGGTAATTAAAAAAAAAAAAAAAAAGAACTAAAGTAGCGAGCCAGCATGTGGCAAACTCCCTGAAATGCACAAGAGATGTGTGCATTCTACACAGCATTAAGCATTTTTCTGCTAAATAGACATGGTAGCTAGATGATGGAAAAAAATCTCATGTTATCTAAAGTAATCTGCCTTTCTCACTTGACTGAGCCCTCTCCTTCTGTAGACTTCTCTTATTTACCCACCACAACCTTTGGAGCAGTATAACATATCCCTAAGCAGGTTCATTTGATTGCCAGGTTTACCACTGAGGAGATGCAGTCCTTCTGACATTAGAGGCATTTTACAGCTGCCCTGAGAGGCTTCTCATCTTCTCTGATACTCTCAACAGAGCAGTTCTCAGTAAACACTTTGAAAATTAGCAAGTCTCACACATTTCCTGACTGAAAAAATTACTATATATCACACTTTCATCATTCACCCCCTCCTTTTACTGTTGGGTAACTGCAACCAGTAGGGTTCTGCTATTTTTTTCCTGGGGAAAAAAAAAATCTTTGATACATGGTCGTATTTGAATTCCTACCTGTTCATTTTTCACCTACTGAATTTAGGAACAGGTACAAGGAAGGCTGCAAATTTCAATCCAGCATGAAATTTCGTGAGGTGTTTTGAGGGTTTAAAATAGATAACAGTGCAATACAGCAAGCTCAGCACTCAGGTGACACGAAAGTAAACATCGTTTATTTTAAAGCCTAGAAGCTCGACTGGGTTTAGGACTTATCTTTTGATTAATGGGGATTTTTTTCCTCTTCTAAATGTACACAGCATATATTTTTCACACCCTAAAATATAAATGGGTCAAACAAAAATATTTCAGATAACCAAGCCGGAGGGCATGACCTCTCCTTTTTGATGAATAGCACATCAAATTCATCTTTTTCACCTCAGGGTAGACTACCAAAAGATGTTGAATGAAGAAAAAGATCAGAATATTACAAGTCACCAGACAGTGTCTTTAAGACTTTTGATGGTGCCACTGAGCAAACAACTGACATATTTATCTTTCTTAAGTACCAGGACAAGTGAAATATTTACAGAAACATTTAATAACATTTTTAACTTGTCCCAGGAGTACCTTTCAATTGGATTTCAATGACTGGTTCCAGATTTTCTCTTGGTCTTCTATTCCTGTTTCTCTGAAAATGACTGGTAGGCAGAACTTGGACAGAACTAGTGCAATTTAGGCTACCTCACTGTCTCTGTGACATAATATTGCTCATGCAGCTGCCTTGATCACACCCTGAGCTTACTGAACTCAGTACAAAGGAGATGGTAACAATACACATGGAAGAATCACAAATGACTGAGTATACAGAAAATACAGATGATGGGTAATAGGTTGTTTGAAAGGAATTTTAGTAATAAACGTTTTGAGTTTGCATAACATCAGAATTACATTTCTATAGAATTAGTTGTTTACACTTCAAAGTGCTCACAAAGCCAGAATAAACCTGCAAATAATCAGTGTATACCTAAAGTTGTCTTTAAAGTCTGTGGCGTTGCTGTTTGCACAGCAAAATAAACATACCTCAGAGAAATCCCTTTTTTGGTATCAATGACTTCACAAGATCTGACTTAGAAATATTTGTATACCTTTGTGATAACAAAGCTTGAGAAAGAGTAGTTAAGATATATGTGTAAGTATACAAAAGCCTCTTTAGACTGAAAATATTTTATTCAAATACAGAATGGAATCAACACAAATACTCAACAGAATAATGCTATTCATGGTTACTTGTTTTAATTTCGATTCTCAGTAATTTAAATGGCAACTGATAAAAATAGCTATTAATGCATGCAAAATTTGACTATTTCTACTGAGGAAAAATCATTTTCAGTCCTATCTGATAATCAAAATAAAAAGACTTCTGCAAGCTGAAACTGTCCTTAAGACTTTCTGAGGGCCCTCAGAGAACACAATTATTAATCTAAAATATTTGAAAAGTTTTAGACTAGCATTAAATTGCACTTCAGTAATACAATAATTTTTTAAGCACTCAGTGCACGTAGCTGAAAGAAGAGAAGGTCATCAAGAGGTGAGATTTTATTTTCAAAAGTACAATTGGTTTTCTGCATAAATCCACCGGTTTTCAGGTTTTATAATCCACGTTCAATTAATGAAATATTTTGCATAAAGAGAGTGACTGAAGAAGTAGACATGGGTTGTTGTTTTTTTTTTCCTTACCAGCAACATGATTTTGCTGGGAGAAAGAAGATATAGGGAAAGGTCAGCTAGTGGTTAGGTAAACTTTTTTTTGTAATGAGAAAACAATTTATGCAGGTTCAAGGAAAGTTGCTAATTTCTAAGAACTCACAGCACAAAGGAAAAGATTCCACTATTACAACAAACTAAACCATTACCTGAATCCAAGCTTCACATTAACAGAAATGCAGATGATGAAGTAATTATTAGAGTCAATTAAAAACTAATAATATCATAGAATCCTTCAATGATTAATAGCTGCTGCAATCAGAAACATGATGGGAAGTGATACACGGCACTGCTGGGTATGGTGTAGTCAGTATTCACAACTGTTAATGGGGATGGATGTCCCTTTTAAGCAAAGTTAGCTGTTGAATTTTCTTACTTAACTTCCTGGTCATTGTGTCTCCTGCAATCAGTGCATAGAAGCAAAGTTCACTGGGAGAAGGGAAATAACAAAGAAGTCTTTCTAGTGGAGGATTAGTCAGAAAAAACTGAAGGCCACACAGCTCTCCTACAGAACATGGAAACCTACAGATGAGAAATTTGCTGCATCTGCACAATTTCTTTGGAGATTCAGTGTTACAATTGCCAGTTACTAAAAAAAACCAATAGGTGGTATAAAATTTTAATCAAATCAATAAAGAATACTCCCTAAGGTAATTTTATGTTTTATTAGTTATAGAAAATAATCTCTTGGCTAATGATTTCAGAGTTTTCAAGATCATTAAGCAATAGGTCTAATTAAGCTTAATTTCAAAGTAGAAAATGATGATAATTCTTCTTGATTTATAAAAATGAACAATGCAGTAAAACTTCAGTTTATACTTCAATTGAAATCCTATAATGTAATAAGAAATTTTAAATTAATTCATACATTTAATACTTACAGGAATTGTGAAATATGAATTTAACAGTAGGAATTCTTTTTTTATCAGAAAAATTAGATAACACTTATCCACTTATCTTCCTTTAAATCAAAACATATTTCAAATGTACATGTAAAAGACATGAAGACTAATTTTGAAAAAATAACAGCTGAATAGATATAGACTGTATTTAAACAAACTGGTCCCAAAGATCTTCTGCTACAGCTGAATAGAGATAATGTTATGGCTCACTGCTTTTCTCTTTCACCTGCCTTCAGAATTTGAACTTTCAATCACAAAAAGCCTGAAAAATAAGCTATTTTTATAAAAACAAATAAATATCCTGCAGCTGAAATCCCGAGTAGATACTTTAATAGATCTAAAGAAAGAGATTTACTCATTATGTCTGTTTTGTAGCATTATGGCAAAGAAGTTATGCAGCAAAGCACTACTGATGTCTTTTAGTATTTTTAAAATACTGATTAAATTCTCTTGGTGAGAGATGTTATGAAATTCCCATTCTAAAAGATAGTCACAATCTGATGGAGAAAATCCAGAACAATCTGATTTATGTAGGCCATACTCTGAGTAGGCTTCTGACCAGATGACCTACAAAAACTCATCCAATATAAATTATTCTGTGAGTCTTTGATCTCAAAGCAGTAATATCTGTCTTGGAATTGGTTTTAAAGTAGTCCTGACTTACTGCTCTTAGCAAAACAGCTTCAGCATTGTTTTTATTATAGGTCCACATTATTTCTTTGGTAGCATACACAGTATTACACACCATACATGGTAGTTCACATTTCATAATCCATCTATAGCTGCCCAGGATTTTCTAAATGCCCCCATTTTTTATCTACCCTAATTTGCAGAGGGGCAGTATATCAAGTTTCCCACTGGGGATTTGATCCTTAAAATACACTCTGCAAAGGAATTTTTAGTGCAGGTTGCTTGTGGGTAAAGTACCCTTGAGATTGCAGACATTGCTCACAAGCAGCAACGAAAGATGTATCCTATTACCCCTTCTCAACTGTAAATGGGGGAAGAAAAGGTTTTGATTTGTGAAGGACCCTGATATCCTACAGAGATTGAAGAGGAAGGGAAAGAGGAGGTAAAAAGTCAGACAAGAAAAGAATAAAGTTGGAAGTTAAGGACCAAAGCAATTATATATAACTTGCATTTTTAAACATTCTTAAAGTAAATAAAATTCTTCCTGGATTACTAAGAAAGAAGGAAAAATAAAGCTTCTCCAGGACCACTTTAAACGTCAGTTTGCAAACAGTGGTATTCAAATACAATTGTGTCGGGAAAGAGAACCAGAATAAAGTTCCATTCTAAAAGAACAAGGCAAGGTTGAGGAGAACTACTGCTAAAATACCTCTTTCAGAGGCTAAATAAAAACCTTAGAGGATGACTGGATGAAGAACATGATATTTAGTATCCTCTACATCCTAATATTTTCATGCTTCTCTTCTTAACACATTTTTTAACAAGATGAGGTTTTGGATAATATAGCCAGGTTTGATTTTCCCGGTGTTTAGATTGAACCTAGGCTATCCTGGGGATTCTACAGCTGGTCATATGCCAACAGCCTGTGGCAGGGAATTAGTCGTAGTGTTTGTAACATTTACTTAAATCATGTTGCACTTAATTTTTGACTGTCGGGTGATGCCTGTCAGTAGCATCTCAGCATTTCCATGAATTTTGCAGTTTCATTGGAAAAGCTCAGTCTTTAAAAAGTATCAAGTGAGACTCATTTTGCAGTACCAGAGCTTTCTTCCACTCATGATTTTTTTTTTTTTAAAACACAAAATGTCCCAGTATCATGTGAAATGGAGAGACGCAACACATAGAATTAAGATTCTGTCCTGAATGAAGCTCAAATTCCAGTATAAGGCATTGAAGCTCTTTATCCACAGAGTTCTACAGAGCAACAGGCAAGCTCCTTCACCCACAGGAAAGATTACATTAAAAAATCCTCCAAGGGTACCTACCACCTCTCTGACTGAAGAAGAGATCCTGGTATAATTCAAGGCCCTGTGAAGTGCAGTGACCTACAGGAACATTATTGAAAAATTGATGGATGTAAACTCATAATTAACACTTATCCAGAAGTCACTCCTCTCACAGAGAAAATCTTTCTTGAAAGCTTTTTTTGCAGTCTCAGAGGTCCGGATGCTATTTGCATAATAGGATCAGATCCTCTTCTTTCCCACTGTCTGGGTTTGGTTTTGAACAGCAGCCTACTCCAGCAGGAGGGGAAGAAGAGGCTGCTGCATTATTCCACCTTCTGCCATCAGGGCAGGCGCGTGGGAGCAATAGGCTGGAGTGATGAGTGACTATTGCTTCTACTAAGCAAGTACTACAAACAGTAGGCTGTTAAACAAATAATGGGAAGCAGCATGTATATTTTCAGAAAGCAGCTAGAAACTGTACACTACTGTATCTTGATCCTGCTGGACTTTGTGGGTACTTGGAGTTGGCTCGGGTGACTCTGGTCACTCAGCACTCACACACTACCAGAGTCATCAAGGTGGAGACCTGCTTTACAGCAAGAAGCCCAGACACAGAATTGCCTACAATTTATACTTCTTCACATCTGCATCATTTTCCAGAATCGTTTCACATAAGTAGACTTGTTTGTTTTTTTCAAGCCCAGCATTGCTGAGAGATATTCCAACGAGGAAAATGTTTCTTATTAAATAAATAAATAACTACTTCTGTCAGTCGTAAGCTCCTGAGGATATCTCTAGAGGACAAATCTCTATTTGTCGTGTCACAAAATATGACAAACTTACTAAGTTTTGCTTCCAACATTACCAAGATTGAAAGCAAATATTCTCTAATATGCTAAACACATAGCAGATATTTCTCACTGAACAGTGTCTCCTTACCAGGAAATACAACTCTTTGACAAGACACAAAAATATTGTAATATTATATATTTCTAAGGGATGTTTCTGCATTTGCAATTAGCTACATTTTTAAACATTTTTAACCGTTTTCCTTCACACATTTTCAGTGATTAACACTTCTCAGTAGCTTTTTCCTTCTTCATTTGTACGTAACCCAATAAATTGTCAATTGCTTTGTACTATTATATACATAAACTATTTTCTGAAATACAGGTAGCAACTCTGACACTGGTGCCATGGACTATTATTTTGTTGAGAGAGAAAAGATAAATGACCATCTGCAGTCCACAGAATTGTGTTTAACCACTGTTCTTAGAAGTTCAAGACAATAAATATTTTTCATAACACAAACTATGATTTGAAGCACCAATCATCTGCAGAGATGTAAAGTAAGTAATGGGAAAAATGAAACGCTATTCACTTCTCCTCTTGAAGTAAACTGTAATTAAAAATACTTTATTTATGCCTTTTTAGTCCCATGTACTCCTCCAATAGAAAATCTATAGTTAAAGTATATGCTTCATTGATTCCAATTAATTTCTTTAGATGATACAATTCCCCAAGGAATAATGTGTGTATAGGTATACTGAACACCTTCCTTCTAGTATACTAAAATTAATGTAATTCCTGGGACCTTTTACACTCACTTGATGCAATAAAAGAGACATTACAATAAAGCATTGCAACGTTTTTATTTCTTGCCTCAGCCTCCAATGAAAATTACAATCTGGCCAGACAGAACAAATTCATGTCTCGTAAGGCTCAGATATTAACAATTCCTTATTTATTGTGCGGTTAGAGAGAAAAAAGTTTCCCCTATACCTAATCTTTCTAAGTATAACTGGGAAAAAAAAAAAAAAAAAACCAAAAAAAAAAAAACCAGACTTGTTTATTTTGTGGATATCATAGAATATGCTGAGTTGTAAAGGACCCACCAGGATCATCAAGTCCAACTCCTGGCCCTGCACAGGACATCCCCAAGAACAGCATCATGTGCCTGACAGCATTGTCCCAATGCTTCTTGAACTCAGACATGCTCAAGATGGTGATTCTGTTTCTCACCTTTTCTTATTTTCTCTCTTTGTTACCACTTTTCAGGAACTTGTACAGGACATATGCATCATTAAAGCATGTATTTCCAATCAAGAATGCTGAAAGTTGCTTCCTGCCCTCCTGTTTTTTTGGCCTCTTTGGGTAGTAGCTAAAAACCCCATGCAACAAAAAGATACATGAAAAAGATGGAAACATTCATTCTATTAGAATACTCCTGTCTTGGTTTAATGTTTACTACTTGTTTCCAGTCTCAGACATCATAAATATCCAACTCCTGCAGAAAATCTGTTTTTTAAATTGCAGGCATCCCTTTCACTGTCCTATTTATGTTACATGGATAAATCACAAAGTATCAGATCCAAATATTTTTAGAGTGAGATTTAACCATGTCATGCATATAAATAGAAGGGGCAAAATGACGCAATAAAAGCAATGCCCTTGATTATTTAAACTTAGTGGTTTCTCACAGTCTGACCTCATTTTTAGATACAGAATTATGCTTCTGGGGGGAACAAGTACTTTTTCATGTCATATCGTTATGACAAAACAGGAAGCAATTATTCGTCTGATTAAATCTGCTAAGGCATTGTGATTCAGAACAGCTCAGGATGCATTCAGGCATCAAGTTTATTAACATGTTAAGATCACACTGTTGCAAAAAGTAGCAGCTGAAAGGAAAGCCCCTATTAGTGCAACCTAGTCATTGCAGCACACACAAAGTCAGTGCGTCAAACCTGTACCTTTCATCTTCTGGCATAACCACCAACCCAAAGGTTGAGGCATATGACTCCTGTTGAAGCTATGGCACTATACAGAAAGACACACAAGACCTGTGGGATCAGAAAGAGTCTGATTTCACACCCAGGAGTGTACAAACAAGGTTAAGGACCTGGTAAGAGTACCTTAATCTCAAAAGCAGTAGATTAGGGTGTCCACTTACCAGTTGAAGACATTTAAGCCAAAGAGGTCACCCCAAAACAGGCATAAATATATAATTTTTTAATACACATGTATTTATTTATTTATATATTTATCTGTTTATTCATTTAGACCACTAATGTACAATAATTAGTAACTCCCCTTCCCAAACCCAAAAGTGGGACATGTCTTTTTTTTTCATTCACTTTGAAAGATCTACAATGGAGCAAGGAATTTAGAATCCTCTCACTCATCAGTCCTATTTAAACCTTTAGTGGAGATACAGTACATTCACCCCTGCATTGAATAAAATATGAACACAAAGCCAACACAGACCTGGTCGTTAAACTTGGTCAGGAAAAACTACCCTTACTGAAAGGAATTTTCAGGGAGAGATATTAGGACTGCAGAGGGGGAAAAAAAAAGCTAATACTTGTTACACAAATGAGTTAGTACTAGAAAAAAAATACAAGAAAAAAATTAGAAATATATGCAAATGAGGATGAAATTCTACTTGAGGCAAAATTGAATTTGCTGGACATGCAGAAATGATTCAATGCACAGCTTGAGACTTATATTTTGAGATTTAAATAAGAACTTGATCTAATCACTCTTTTGTATCATCTAAATTTCCAGCAGGTGTCCAAATTACTTCCATCCTCTCATGAGCTATAAGGTATGCAGCCCTAGGACAGAAGCATTGCTATCCAATAACTGCATCAAGTGACTCTCAACATGAATGTTATCTAGCTCATCAGGTAATCAACTAGCTTCAGGAAGCTGTCTGACCTTCCTCTCCAAAGTCAATATCATTTCCTCAGCCTAAAATCTTTAACAGTCTATGGTGTTTACTCCCCTTCTAAAATTTTTTATGCCCCGAAGTTCTAGACCACAATATGAAAGGAAGAAAAATCTTTTATTGGCCAGAGGAAGCATAGTTTTTATAAAAGAGACTGCCTCAGAAGTATCTAAAACAATTACAGAAACTGTTCAGGGAAAAGCATTTCATGTTAACCACAGAAACTTTTCGATATAGATAGATATGTTCATTTTATTTTACAGAAAGCTCAAAAAAGTATCAATAAGTAACATAAGCCTTTCAAGGGTATATGTTATGCAGCAATAATCCATGCTGACTGCCATAGACAGCTGACAATGCAAGGCAGGGAATTAGCCCAACACAATTTACACCCTATTGTGCACTTCTGCTTAATTTAACAGCAAGAACTCAGCTTCCCCTGTGTGTTCCTATAATAATTTAACAATAGAAGCTTCATTCCAGAGATTTTCCTTCAAAATAAACCTGATCAAATCCTTACTGTGACAACAGATGGTGATAGAGCAGATGTATCATTGGACCTGAAAGTTCAGTAGCTGTCAGTCAAGAGCTGCAGGATGGTTACTCTGAGGTACCCACAGGAACAGAATAGTGGCAAATAATTAATTCAACAATCATGCAAAATCAAGAAGAAGAAAAAGAAAAAAAAACCAAAATACACTATAGAGAGGGAACAAAACCACTGCTCTTAATACACTTTAGAACAGACTTGATTTTTTTTGAGGACATGTCATATATCAGAACTCTCTGTTTAATCACTGCATTTTAAAAATACCAATACAACAGCAATGGAGGCTATTAATCTGCAATTAGTAAGAAAAAAAGAAAGGTGTGTGTTGTATTTCATACAGGTGTTTATCAGTAGAACAGATGTTGTCCTATCAGTCCACCTGAATGCCAGAATTCACCTTTTCAGATGTAATAGAGATGCAACAAATCTGCAGCAAAGAACACTGGCTTGATTGACAGGCAAGACAGTCACCATGACATTTGTGTGTACTTACCTTTATACAGCAGATATAAGTTAGGTTTTATTAAATAAACTCACAGGGTCAAACTTTTAGAATTGATTTTTAATGAGACTGTTCTAACTGTAGAACTTTAATAAAACTGGACAACACCTTATTAAAGCAGAATATGAGGTGATAATACATAGCTTATCTGGTAGAGCTGTGAATAGTTCTTTTAATTAAACAACAGAGATAATGGGTATAGCCATGTATATTTGTGAATGCCATCAGATGAATCCTATCACCCCATTCTTGGCTCCCAAAAATGTAAAATGTCTGCAAAACAACGGGGTTTGTGACTGCAGAATCTGACATGCACAGTAAGACCCCAGTTTCTGGTCTTAGTGTGGTATCAGTTCATTATGGCATGATCTTTTAAAACTGAGTTAAACACAGCAAAACACTCTTTCTTATTCTCATGAGATTCTCATTATAAACTGTCAACTTTGAATAGACCAGCTACCAATTCTTTTCCCATAAAAGCAGAAAAATTCTAGACGGACACATTATCCTTAAAATCTAAAACCAATTAATGAAAATGTCTTATCTTCTGCAGATACAAATATTTCAAAAATTCTCATGCTGCTTGTGGAAAGAAGAGAAATAGTGTTCAACTAAAAGGATTATAGCATTCTTCCCCATTATACTTTTTTTGTGACTTCAACATATGAAAGGTTGAGGGCCACAGCCTTTGAGTTCACCCTAATAAGAGATGAGACATACAACATAGAGAAAAAAGTTTTAAATACACTCCTCTGCCATGATATTTTTATCTGTTTCACATGAAACCTTGAGATTTAACTGTTGCCCATGCAGTAGAGAAGTAAATGTCTATTTATTATATTTGTGAACATGGTCATAATCAATGAAATGAAAAATCAACTCCCCAGATGTGCCAGGTGCTGTATCTGCTTTGTACCTCTGGCTTGTTGAGTGAAATAAGTCAAAATGGGAATCAGAAAGTTATGGTTTTCCTCGGTGCAATTTATAAACATTTTACTTATTTGTTCACGTAGGGATAGGAAGAGGTGAACTGCAGGCCAGACTAAGATTTAGATCTAAACCTTGAATTTCACTCTGTACCTAAGCCACATGCAGCCAATTCATCCTCCCGGCATGGCAATCAGTAAAAGCCAAATCCCAGTGAATCCCAAATAGAAAATGAGAGTTATAATACGCAGTAAAAGCTCTAGTAGCTGGAGGCTACATTTGGTTTCTCACCCTGAAAAGGATCAGAAGGTTTTATAAGAATCAATCTAATGCTGATTTCTCTAGATGGTATCAAGCTGATTTTCAGCTGAGATCAGCACATTTGCAAACTCATGGTGGAAAATGAAAAGATTGGGAGTTGAAAAGGAATAGGCAATGCTTGTCCTCACTACACCACCACAGTTTCCTGACGTAGGGTGCATTTTCCTGTCATTTGGGAAGCGTTAGCAGGGAGTCAATGCTGCCTTTCAGAACTCACCTGCCTAATGATGGCTCTCACAGGAGCTGAAATTTGCTGTAATCAGTGTAACAGCTGAAGAGAGGTGAGGAGATCCAAGAAAAGGAAACATGCCTGTGTTTCCACTCCCATCTTGGCTGATCAAATATAGAAGCCTCTGGCTGAAGCCTTGAAATATTCCATTCTTTGTGCCTCTGCTATGAGATCTATACAATTTTTTCTCTGAATTTATGGAAATTTTGTCTATGACATCATATTGGTCTTAGGGCATATTTGAAATATGCAGTATATTTTGAGTTCAAAATGATTTAAATTTTTTTCCTCAACTACTTGCTTCTATACTATTTTTATTCTCTTAAATGTTACTATTTACAGCCCATGCATATGGTACCAATATAGAAAACACTACCAATTTTCTATTTTTTACCATTTCAAGGGTTCTTTTCATCACTGTCAACTCAGAGAGGGAGAACTTTATTTCTGTCTTGTCCCACAATCTTCTTCAAAATTTTTTTTGTCTGCGTGGTCCTCTTCCAGCATTTTTTGCATCATCTTTTCACCCCTATTAAATGTACTACCACCATTCTAAGAACTTCTCATTGCTTCATGCTTCATGCTTCATTCTAATAATTACCACCTTCTTATCAAAACCCATCATCTTTGACCTTTGAATTTTAATTAATGTATCTTATCTTTCAAATGATTTTCCAGACAAACCTACTTTCACAATTACTGCATTAAAGGAAGGCTGCAACATTATGTGCAGCCAACAAGTCTTTTCTAATTACTTTTTCTTTTATCTTTTTAACATACTGCAGCGTTGAGATGTTAGGATAACACTATCGGAGTTACAGCATCTTCCACACCTATGCAGGTACATTTGTTTCCTCATTGTACTGCTAATGGCTCCCTCTGTGCCCCTATTTGTCTTCTCCATACCAAGAACATTTTCATGAAGGAATCCCAAGTGTTGGTTACTTGACTCTAGTTTGATAACTGCTTTCCCTCTTTACCTAACTAATGAAAATCCACGTATATATGTATAAAAATTCTAAGTGAAAATTACCTTCAATTACTCTGCTAGTGCTCATTAAAAAAACCCATGGGTATTTGTTAAGTGAAATTAATATGCACACTTTTTTTAAAAGCATAATAGGATGAAGACAGCTTTCGAGTTCATCATGTGCTTACAGAAAGAAGTTAAAACTAGCTGCTCAACCTTAGACAAAAATGTACTTTATTTTAAAAAAGTCAAGCTGACAAGAGTATTCAATATGGTAATTTAATTTTCAGATAAATGATGTGTTGATATAACAAGTAAAAAGTCTTGTTTCTTCCCTGCAATCCATGTTAATATTTGCTGCACATAAGGACAGAAATTAACCTTACATCTGTTTGGCCTTTTCTGACTATACTAAACAATATTATTTAACTATTAAACTTACATTAGATGATATTTCCTAGCCTCTTCTATGACAAAAAACTGCAATCCTCCTTACAGAAGCTAAGCCCAAAAGGGAATTTAGTTTTGAATTTAATGTTCCCTAAAATTTCAGACATCCACAGATCAGTAAACCTTTTTCTTCTCCAGTATTTTATGGGCAGCGAGACTGGTAAGGTCTCGCTGCGATTCAAATCAGCCTCTCTTTCCAGTTTGACCTTTTGACTGAGTTTCTTGAAGTGCTCCATAGTAACTCCTTAGGAATATGATGATTGGTGCTGATGAGAGATGAATGCTTTGTAATTCCAGGCTGTCCTAACAGATAGCATGGCCAAAAAGCTATTGAGGCCAAGAAATATATTTTTGCTTTCCACTGAATTCTAATGAAGAATAAAATGCCTTGTTGACCCCATGTGCCAAGGGTTCCAAAACAGCAGTGATCCCTGAATTATATTTTAGACTGATGGGATATTATCACTTTTGTTTACATTTTTTTTGTCTTTATTTTTTACAGTAATAAAAGCAAAGAGACAATAAATCATAATAGTGAAAATGGAGCTAGTTAACTGCTTTTTTGTTCACTAGGCAGTATCTTCTTCCTTCTTTTGAAATAGGAGCATTTCTTTGCCACTGTGAGCATTTGAAGTTATTTAAACTATTATGAAAACATCCAAATGTGTTAATTTATTGTAGCTTCTTTTATATTTACCCATATAGTTGCTATTATTGTTAATATCAGTAGTATTATATTATTGTTATTGTCATTAATTTATTACATTTGTGGATCTTCTCATTAAGAAAACAGAAAAGAGGTATCTTCCTCCTTTGTGAGTTACACTCAGCACAATTCCATATAAATAAAGTTGGACTAGAGAAAGGGAACTGAGAAATATGCTGACTAACTGAAGATTTGGTGAAAGGGAGATGAAAGCACTTTTCTTTCTCAAATCTGTCCTCCTGAAGGTGAGTTACAGCTCAGTCCTGTATTCCTCTCTTTCTACAAGGAAATAGTTTTTTCCTTCTTATGAATCATGTTCCTCTGTTTCCCATTATGACTTTTCTTAAAAGGAAATCATCATAATATAATAGTTGTCATACACAACACATACATACTTTATTAACTTTACAGTGTACTGAGCTTTACCCTCACAATTTTTATTCACGCTTTGTTTACATAGTTTTCTAAAAGATGTCCTGATTCTTTTGAGGAGGTGTGGCTGCTGTCCATTCTTACCAGGGTCTCTAGCAACTAGGAACTGCATGTAGGTTTGTGTCTTTAAAAAAAATTGTGGGAAGAAGAGATTTTTCAAGAAGAAAATGCCAGGGGGGCGATGTTCTTCCCCTGACATCTGGCCCGGCTGTGTTCCTTGTTTCAGTGTCCCATGTCCCGAAAAGATGAGACGAGGCTTCTTTCTGCTGTTTCAGAGCTTGTTTATTTCTTGTTCTTATCAGAGTTTCAGAGGCACAGACTGTGCTGTGGCCTTCAGGAAGCAGGCTACCAGAAGCAGGTAGCTTTTATATCTATTATCAACCAGTTAGAAAACTTTACGTATCTTATTTTGTTCTCAAAACCAGTGAATATTAACCTTATTGATATGTCTCCTTTACACTGAATTCTATCTACCAATTAACAAGCCACAGGAACTCATGTCAGAGGGAAAAAGGAAGAGAAGGAGAAGAGAGAAGATGAAGAAGAAGCAGCCAACACCCTAAAATCTCCATGTTGGCTCCATATAACATATATAGCAAAACCTAAAAACTACAACTACACATTCTGTGGTACACTAAACAACCATCTCCTCACTTCCTTGGTGTTCTCAGTTCATCCAGAAGTGGAGGCAAATGCTCCCACAAGCTTGGTTCACAGGCCAAGCCTTTTTTGTGGAGCTCTGAGGGTAAAGCAAACAGCCAGAGGAGCAGGAAAAGTTCCCTAGCTTTTCCTAGACTCCAACAGAAAAGATCTATCCCTTCTGGATCCCATCACCTCATACAGAGCTGTTGAGAATAGCAGTAACTGTGCTCATGATACATTTCACAAGAAAGCATCCTTATTCAAGGAATCCTACTTTCTTTTTGAAAGACACTCCAGTTTCTTCCAGTATTGTGAAACTGCCAATGGATGAACTTGAAGACCATCAGATTCTATTTATTCAAAATTCTGCTACTGGCCTGTTGTGTAAATATTAATTTTTTATGCCTCCATTTGTCAATAGGCAAAAAAAAAACCCCATAAAACATCAAAAGACCATACATTTTTAGAATTTTGGGACATTGATGTATTCTGGCTAAATCTGTAAAGGATAATGATAACATTCGCCTTTTATAGTAAACTTGGTAAGACACAATCTGAAGAAACATATCTATACCAGCATCAAATAAGTTAATTTGAAAAAATTAAGTGTGTTCTTACTTTAACGAAACACTCCAATTCTCTTTGAGTTGAGAAAGTGAAAACACTAAAGTACTCTCTAAAGAAAATCTACTGAGAATTCTTCAGTTAGAATAATGAACAGCTACCATACAATTAAAGATAGTTCAAGTGAGAATTAGAATTATAAATCAAAAAAACCCAAATGTTCTTTTTCTTACCTGCTGGTTTACGGGAAAATTCCTGTTGATTTTTTTAATCTATAAAAATAAATAAAGAAATAGATTAATACTCAGTCACAAGTAGAATAAACAAAAGCAAAAAAACTAACTGGATTTTAGACACATATATCAGACTTTCCCTTCCAAATTTTGCTTCCAAAAAAGACAATAAAATTTCCTGCAGTAAAGGGACTGAAACCTTTGACAAGCTCATTTGAATAATGGGATATTTCTGTGGTCACTTTGTGGTTCATTCTGCTGCTCAGAATAAAGGAGAGGTGAATACATGAAAAATTATTTCTAAATTCTAAAACACTATGTCTTTTTTTATTATTTATTATTTATTTAAAGCTATAAAATAAACTAGAATATTTAACGCTACATAAAATTACATCAGAGCAACTAACTGCCAACCACCAAAGTCATCAAACTTTATGCAAGTTCCTTTCCTTAAAAAATTTGGGCTGGAACAGATTTGGAAACACCCATGACCCTTTTATCCTAGGCACAAAACCACGTACACAAAGTCAGTTCTGATAACTGTACAAGTAATTTTTTCTTAAAACATTCAACAATATCCATAGGTGAAAAGTAAAGAGAAAACCAGTCTGAGACACCTGATTCACGAGGAGTTCGTGTTTAGCCCTGCAGTTCATGGGCTCCATCTCAAGAAACATTGCCAGCTTTCTGACCCAGAAGAGTCCAATACAAAAAGAATTATGTGTAGAACAAACCCAATCCTACCATTACTAGAATAAAAATGTTGTTTTTTAAGCATAAGCTCTGAAAGCTTTTGACAACCTAGTAAATCTAAAATGTGCATTCAAGACATATCTAGAATAAACACATATTTAAAGACATTGTCAACTACGTATCTACATAGAATGTAGATCTGAATGACCTGAAGTCATAGTGTAACACTAAACTGCTTCAACCAACCTGCAACATCTTTTTAGAAGAAGAATCACCACTGAACTTCCTCCAGTGTTTACAAGGCTGTCCCTAAACAACTACGTGCAGAGATGTGAGTGGCATTGTGTTTTGCAGACTTCAAAACCAGGCTGCAGTGGCAAGCTATTTGCATCCCTCATGGAAATACTGAGCAATACTGTCACTGGCACCCCACAGTTTTGCTATTCAGTGGATAATTCCCACTGTCAAGAACACGCTGCAAGCAATTTCAGTTGTTTTTCGAATGTATCCTGCATCAAAAGTTTCAGAAGAGCATTTCTACCCTTCCTTCTTGCATGTGCATTAGCCTCAGCTTCCTCCTTTCTTCAATGCTAGGGATGGAGAAGCATTGGAGGAGCTAGGAGATTCAATGGACAAAGAAATACATAAAATTAATCCATACAAGATACCAACTATCTTATATGATTTTTCAAAAGAAAAAGGAGATAAAACTCACATTTTTTTGAGAGAAAAATATATTAGAAGACTTCTGGTATTCATTTCTAAATCAAACATTAATTACTCCAGCATGATAAAAGTTTGTGTTAGTAAAAAATACTGAACTTCTTGTAAAAACCATGTATTTTCATCTAATTTAAGCAAAGGCTACAGCAAATAGCCTGAAAATTTTAAATTATGAAAGAACACTGTTAAGAAGAAGAGGTTTTATTTTCTAAACAAAATACTGAAAATACCTATTTAGTGGCAAGTCACAGTTACATACTAAATAATTTAGGACTGTTTTTGTTTACTTCAAACATAGAGATTGCATATTTTTTAACAGATACCAAGTGCATTAGGTGCATTGTATATGAATGTTTGTGAAATGTTCCATTGAATATTCCTGTGAAATGTAAATACACACTTGAAACATCATTTTCTCATTCAAAAATTTTCAGCTCATTTTTGTAAAGTGTGACCTACGCACCTACATTATATGGTTGTTTTAACTGCTGTTATTTTGTTTAATTAAAATAAATATGTTCATCTTTCAGGTAATACGGTGACTCCTTGAAATGCATTATTTTAAAGTCTTTTACAGTTTGAAAGCTGCGTTATAGTTGTTCAAGTCTACCTGAAAATATAAATTGTTAAGTATGATTAGTTTTAGGAACACCTAAATTCTTATCATTCACATGCATAAATATTGGACATTACAGAAAAAAAAGTTCTACAATTAGGCAGCATGCTTATGTTCTTCCCAGCATGTTACAATGTACATTGAGTAAAATTTAATTTCTAGATCTACAATATTTGGTAATTAAGACCTAAAAGTAAACATTTTCCATACATGAAGTGAGAAAAAAGCATCTTGTTACTTTACAAGTTATGTAAAGAGAAATGTTGCTTCTCTTCTTCCATAACTTTACTGAATTCATCATAATATTATGAGTTATTAAGCAAAATCACAGCACACAACACCATGTAAGAGATGAAATTAAATAAAATGTGTTTTCATCAGAGGACACCAGTACAATACACTGCAAATATGCATGAAAGTAATATTTTTAAAAAATCTCAGCAGATACTACAGGAAAAAAAACGAAAGGCATTCTGAGAATATTCTTTGGAAAGATGTATTTATACAGAGCAATTAAAAATCAGGAATGGCACCAATGGCACAAGAAGAAGCTAGGAACAAACTATTCTGAAGGCAAAGACAATGTAGGCTGATTTGGAGCCAGCAAGAACTACCTGCTTCTACATCAAGCACAAAAAACAGGTGCTGAGGGATGATATTCTATTCTGGTTCAATTTCCATGAATGCAAATTAGAAAAAAAAATTCTAAGAATATCATAGAAAAAGTAGTTTGGGATCCAGTGATCAATTCAAGGTGGAAGGAGGAAGAAGGAATCAAAAAGAAGGTCTCTGCAGCATCTTGCATCTGACAAGCAAATAGGCAAGAGGTGATGATATGAGACTAATAATGGGATCACAGAATCATAGAACAGTTTAGGTTGGAGGGAACATTAAAGACCATCTAGTTCCAACCACCTTACCATGGTCAGGGACACCTTTCACTAGACCAGGCTCTTCAGAGCTCCATCCAGAGCTCTGGCTTTGAACACTTTCAGGGATGGGAAGAATGTATTTTCGTGAAAGCTATCAAGGAAGACTGGTTCAAAGCATGATTGATTGTTAATGATACAAATACATTTGACTAGATACGTTCCAAAAGTTCATCTGGCAGTATGTCTGGACATCATAAACATGAAGAATACTGGGCAGGGAGATGATATGAAGTGGAACATAATGAAAAATGCCCCATGGCCAAATTCAGTCACTTTTGTGCATAAGATGTTGCAAACACAGACTGATATGTTCACAGTGATGGCTGTGCCTGCTCTGCAGAGGAAACAAGAACATGGAACAGAGCACTTCTCAGCAGGTACACAAATAGGCAGACTTTGGCTTCAGGTATGCAAATGATTGCAAATGCTGGGGCTTTTTAAAGTTTTTTAGTTAAAAGTCCTCATGCTAGAGAAGCAGTAATGTAGAAGAATACTGTTCCATACTATATTTGTGCATGAATTGTAGCCTATTATTTTTGCTCTCTGACTAAGCTCATAAAAGCTGGGTTTTAAACTTTCACATTCAGTTAAAGCTAAACTGAATTGTTCCTTCCTCTGAGAGATACTATTTCAGACCTTCTTTGAGCAAATAGCACATAAATAGCTTTTTTCAGTTTTCATATGAGAATTTTAAAGTGTAATTTGAAAACTACTATTTATTAGGAGTTTGTTTGACCTTTCTTACCTATTTATATTAATGAAATTTCCTATCCTAATTTAATCACTGGATCCCCATGAGATGATAAGGAAATTTATCTTTCAATGATCACTAAAAACTCTTAAGAGCAGTAAGATTAAGAGATTCCAGGTTTCTCCAATCCTTAAAAATTTAAACAGAAGTAATCAGATGCTTGAAAACTCTATGTTTACCACACTTGCTTCTATCCTATTTCATGACAAACTGTATTGTAAATTAGACTCAAAGTTCTAAAGGCATAATAGGGAGGATGATTAATATACAGTGTAAGATTCAGGTATCACATTGGTCCTTTGCAAGAAACAATAACACAGAAGGTGTCAGTTGTTAGGACAGAGATCCTGACAGAGATCATTCCCTCGGAGTACCTAGGGGAACAGCCAAGATTTGAAACAAGTGGGCACCAGTTCCTGCTCAGTATTTTTCTGACTTAGGCAGTAAATAAGATTCTCCCACACTTTCACATATGACTTGATCGCTCATTTTCTTGCAGTCTGTAGGTATCATGTAACTTAGCAGGTCACAGTAATTTTCCAATTAAAAAAGAATCCCGTTATTATTTTAATTCTTGCTAGCCATAAATATAGATTTCCCCAAATAATTTAGACTCCGTAACCTTCTCCATCAATTGTTTGCATTACACAACTATTGATTTACATTCATTAAAAGGTAATTAAAATGTAATAGCTTGAGAAGAATGTAAATGCATTAGACAGTTCTTCATCTCATGCATTGAAATGAAGACACGCAACAATATAGTTTGTGCCACTGGAATGTTAAGTGATTCCAAACAGGAAGGAAGATCATTAAAATTTGGAAGAAAACATTAGTCCATGTTGTGATCATCTTATGTTAATGAATGAGTAAAAAAGCATACATAACACTTGAAATTAGTAGTTTGCTAGTTTTACTTTCTGTCCTTGCTAGGCTTTTGTTTGATTAATGGGATAGGTAAATTGTGGTAAGATTGTTAAATTTTGCTATCCAAAAGTATATGTGCATTGAAAGAATCAGAGAAGATTTGAAAGAAGCATGCAACAGCCCACACAAAATACACAATATATTGGTGAATGCATTCAAATATATGTATAATTGCCTAGAGACTGAATATAGCAATTCTTGACGCTGGTTTTACGATCTGCAGTAGATTTTAAGAGTTCACACTAAAAATCCATATAAGCCAAGTTATGTAAAATGATCAGTCAATATGTTCTGGAAAATGTGGGAGCATAGAAGTATTTAATGGAACATTCACATCTGCTTCTTGACCTACCAGTGATGGCATCATTCTCTGTTGTGTGTTGATCACATTTTACCTGCTGAATGATTCTAAGGATAAAAGATTAGGATTACTTCCATAGTTTCTAGCATTTTCATGTCCTAGTTGGATTTTTTTCAAGACTAGACACACTGGATTGCAAATACACTCAGCCCGAAGGAACTCAGCATCGAGTTCCTTGAAGGAAGGAGGAGAGGCTTGATTCAACACTGAATAATGCATAAGCACAAGCATGACCTCTGCTTTCGAGTCTGTTCCTATAGATACCTGCAGGCTGAGTCATCCTCACTGTGGCTCCTAGACGGGAACAAAAGTGAGAACCAAGATGGTATGTTTCGGCTTATATAATCAATGTTATAAAATCACTCTTGGGAGACAAAAAATTACAAGAAGAGATCAAATATTTGTGAAATTTATAGACAATGAGAACACAGTGGACATAATTCAGGAAGTCCCTAATCAGCAGCCTGAAGAAGTCCTAAAGTAGTAGATGGCTGGAAGGACAAAGGGAAATATAATTATTCTTTTCTTATCACGAGAGACAGGATTAGATGGCTCTTTATTCTGGTACAGTCTAACAGTACTCATGGATCATCTTCATCCATATGGAAACTAAAATGTTTCATTTTAATTCTACACAGAAGGAAGAGAGGCCTGAGATAGTCTTGAGGTCTCATCTGGAAAGCAGGAGTCTACAAGCTTCCTTTCAAATTCTACTGACTGCCTTTGTATTAGCCAGTTGCACAAAATATGCAGAGGGCTTCCATGTTTTGGTGAGTTCCAACAGATACCAGTACTTGATAAATATTTTTGGGACAACAAAATATGGTTAGCAAAACTAAGGAATGCACCCTCAAAAAGGGTAGATGTATACAAGAAGTAGATGTATACAAATCATTCCTAACAGAAGTGTTGAGATTTTGAAGGAAATTATTTGTAAGTTGAGAGTTATTATTAATTTAGGACAAGTAAAAGCACTATCAAAGAACAAATGGCCATCTGGAATGTTATCAAAAACCTGCATAGTATCAAAACTTTCCTTTCTCACTCAAAGGGATCCAGTGATACACTGAACACTACAAGCACAGCAGTAATGGATGGGTATCAGAAAGAAATACCAGATTTACCCCTAATAAAGGAAAGTATAGTGGGGGCCTTAAGGACAAAAGCATAAAACCTATTCTTCAAACATCTGTGATGTTTCAATAATAGGAATGCAATTAATTTTACTCAAATTAAAAAGAAAAAAAATAAAATACTGTTGTGTGGTTTTTTTACTTAACAGATGAATGGCTTCACGTAATGCTGCAATATTTAACAGTCATTCCTAAAACTGGATGCTACCTTAATGACAATATTGCTATTCTGCCTCTTTAAAGAAGATACATGTGTTACAAACACAGTTTTATAACAGTGACTCTCCAGAAATAAAATACCAAAGGCAACATGCATATTGTTAGAGACACTGAAAACAAATTAATCCCAGTACTTGAACAAGCTATTTTGGTCCCATCTGAAAGTAAGAAACATATGTCTCTGTGCTGATGCTGTATTAGAAGGACTGTGGACAATAAGAATTGAAAAGATATTAAAAAAAAAAACCTGACCCAGAAGGAGTCTAGAAGGGATTCCTTAAGATAATGAAATTTAACTAGATAATTGTGGTTTATATCATAATAGTAGTTGCTCACTGGAGTATGATTACTGCAGTATCAATCACACTAAGAGTGAAAAAAGCTGGTGCTACTTATTACTGCAGAATAAGGAAGCCATGCCATTTTTCTACCATTTTAGCAGAAACCAGAGTATTAAACTGTTTAAAATTGATCTATACGTCTCTCCTGGTTTAAAATACCAGATTTCATTACCTCTCGATTTTTCAAGGCAATTAAATTATATAGATAAGTCCAACTTCAATTTTACTTTTCACTTATAATTTCATTACAATATAACATTTAGACAATATAATATCTAGTATATAGTATTTACTTTCAGAATTTTTCACAGAATGACAAACGAACAGGAGAAAAACTTTAATAGTGGTCATTGCTTGTCTTATCCTAGTATTTCTGAATGCAAGTTGTAAGCGCTGATACGAATTTGTTCATTCTATGATAATACAAAAGAACAGAAGCATATGGCTGAAAAGCAACTCAATAGCTTAAAGCTGTTTCTCAAACCCATTTGTACAGTCCTGCCATGATGAGTCTCTTAATGCCTCATAAGTCAATCTATTAGCAAATACAGCACCTCTTAGCATTGGAAGTTTTCCTTATATTGAACCAGACTCTTTCCAGTCGCAGTTTAATCCTATTGCTTCTCATGTAATCCATCACAGAAGCAAAGAAGAAACTGCTTGCCCTTTGTGTAGTTTTTCTTAAATTGAAACATTATTCTTTTCCTCAGGCAAAGCCAGTTCCATTTCCCCCTGTATTTACTTGCAAGTTCATGCTATTGCCAAAGAAAGCAGAGCCTACTTTGGTGACACTTCTTCTGCATCTGAGCACTGTAGGACACACATTTTTCCTGAACGACCAGGAGGACAGACTAGCACATTACAACAGCTCTGACCCTCTTAGCCTTCCTTCAAGAGTCTCGAAGCCACTTCTTATCTGCTTAGAGTGACACTAAAATCAATCATGCCTGCATAAATGATCAGTCCCAGCTAATTGGCATTTGACTAGATGGCTTTGGCAATATCCCTTAGATTAAGCTCCTGGGAGACAGAAGTCTTCCCAACATGTTAGATCTGGATACTAGACTGAAGATTTCATCACACACAGGAGTGAGACACTCGCAACCAACCAATACATCTCTTCCTCGTGGGAAGAATGATCCTTAATCTCACAGCTTTTCCAGCCTGCCAGGGTTCCATTTTATTTTCAATCCACTCTGTCATTAGACTTGAAACTTCAGCTCCTGTGGGCAGCACACTAATGCATCACTGCCTGAGAAGGGAACATTTCTGTATGAAGAAGACCTGTGAGTTGAAATATCTTGTTAGCTAGGTTTTCCTCATTCGCAGTAGGTGCTATTGTAGATCTTCCTGGCTTGTTACCAATCACCTTCTCCACACCCCCATTCCAGATTTCACTCTCTCTGACAGCTTTCTCAAGTAATTTCTCTACCTACTTCTTCAGAGATTTCACCAGCATATACATTACAGCTGAGGCTTCTTCTTCCCTCAGGCTTCTTTAGGAAAGGAACCGCTAACCGTAACTCCTACAAATTCAGTTTAAGATTTGGATTTAGACACCCATAGTTCAGTTCCCATCTAAAGTTTCAACTTGAACTGTTAGCAAGTGTTGGAAGAAATATATCTCACAACACAACTTACATTTTCATCACGGGTTTGGTTCTGTATAGGATATGTTTGCTGAAGCTCATTACTCTCCTTGTGTTCCTTTCCCCTACAAGTCCTATCCACATCTTTTGAGTTGCTTCTTTAATGAGTCAAATGGCTCCTTGCCTTTTAGGTCCCTCTTTCCAACCTGGTCTTTTCAATCTGACTGGGCTGAAATACAATAAAGCAGTTTGTTGAAGACTGCAACTAAACTTGTTTTGTTCCTCTGTCCTCGGTCTATGAAAAGTCTACTGACCTTGCCCATGAAGAGTTCACAGTTTGCCAAGTTTGCATTGGTCCAAGACTCCTCTCTTTGGTACAGGTAATAACACTGTAATTCACACTCTAGCGTTTCATATGACAAAAGGGGTAGTAAATAGAGGAAACGAGGAATTTTATACGGTCACATCATATACAATTATAAATAACATGAGACAATTAACCCTCTTGACAGAACCTAATAGAAATGTAGCCAGTGATTTTTAAAATATATTTAATACTTACACCCCAGCATACCAGGAATGAATTCCTGGCTGGCAAAATTCATTAGATTGGCTAGTTGCCAGTGGCATAGAAAAATGCCTTTACCTGAGGCAACAAAGCTAAAGAGGCTTTCTGTAGTCTTTACAGGTATTATATCTTCCTTATCAACCCATTCACTTGCTTTAGTTTGAGTGGATTAAATATAAAATTATAGAAACAACTTGTCCTTCTTGTATTGTGTCACATTTCACTTCTTCTGTCTAAAAGAGTTAGACAATTCTATTCTCTTGAAGCTCTCAGGAATAACAGCAATATTTATGAGACAATTTGGCTGACAGCACCAGATAAACTGCTTGCAAGCTAAAAAAAATCCCTTTTGATTACATTACTGAGATAATTTGCTTGACATAATATGAAAAAGCTGTTGAGAACTAGGTTTACATTATAATAAACTTGGTATTAACACAATTGCTAAATTTTATATTACAAAAGGAAAAGAAATTTCATATGTCACTGTAAGATAGGTATAAACCCCCAAGTTTTTCAGTACTTGTTTCTGCTGGAAGCTCCCCATTCATCTGTATAACTTGTCATTTTAAATTTCATTTGAAGCACTGAAAAATTACTTTGTAGTGCTGGTATATTTAAAAGTCATGTCCTCATATTTTATAAAATACATCCTGCCCCTCCTCCTTACACAGAACAGGCTTCACTCTACTCTGTATTCAGATTAATCACGGACTGATTCTAGCACTGTATTCAGTTATACCCTGAGCTGACTTTTAATGAGAAATTCTTTTGCAATAAAGCTTCCACCCTGCCATAAATAGGAAACATTGGGCTCTCCTTAACCTTCTTTCTCTTAAAAGCTGCTGAGCCATTAGCTTAAAAAATCTTGAATTTCATTCCATTCTAAGGAATACAGTTCTCTCTGCTGATCTCAAATTTTACCGCATAACTAAGAATTCATTTTAAAATAGTATGCAAAAATCACTGTAAATATGGATTTTCTCAAGTATCTTCTGGTATTTCTGGAAAGGATTGCTCAAATACTGATCAATATGGTCAAATACAAGTGTAAAGAGCTGTGTATAAGTGGGGCCATGGATAAAAGGCAGGCCAAGGAGTAGAAGATGTTAAGGGAGAAAAAAGAGCAGGGTAAAATACTTTGCAAAAATGAATTAATTTTGAAGCTCAGACTTTTTTTTCCTTCTTTTTCTTTGAGAAGTGTGTTAAAGGACCACTTAATTTTAACAATATTGTTAAACTGACACTAGTAATAGATGGCATATTTTTCTTGCTTTGGACATGATCTTGTAATACTTAAATAGCAAGAGGTATACTAGTTAAGATCAATGGGATTTTCTCCAACCTCTCATAAACTGCCAATTTATTGGCATTAAGAATGGCTAAGACAGGAACTGAGGATGTTAGAAGCAAATTTATAGACAACTTTTTCTTTAGTGTGCATTTTGGACAGATTTCAGAACAGCAGCTCCATGTCTAATTGCATTTCAGCAGTAAAAGAGATTGTTTAGTCAAAAGTATAGATTTTTCCTCTATCAGTATTTCTTGTAGTTAAAACATGATTTAGAAAGGGTCCATAGAAGGGACACAAAGACAATCAAAGGACTGGGAAGCCTGCCATATAAGGAAAGGCTAAAAGAACTGGAATTGTTCAGCCTTGATAAAAGAAGGGTTAGGGTAGTCCTTATTACATGTTCCAGGATTTAAAAGGTGACTGCAAAGAAGATGGAGCCTCCTTTTTTCCAAGGAGTCACAGTGAAAAGACAGGTAAGTACAAGATCCTCCTGAGGAGATTCTGATCAAACACAAGCGGAGAACTTTTGACAATGAGAACAAGCAGTCATTGGAATAAACTCTCCAGGGAAGGGGCGGATTCCCCAGCCTTGGATACTTTTAAGGCTCACCTGAATGTGGTTCTGGGCATCTTGTCTAGACTGTGTCTTTGCCAAGAAAGATGGGATCAGATGATCCTCAAGGTCCCCTTCCAACCTGGTGTTCTAAGATTCTATAATGTCATAAGCTAATAAATACAAATAATAGTATCCCACATTTTCAAGATAGCAACATGTGTAAATTTCTCTAAGTTTCAACATTAAAAACAATATCAAAGGAAGAATCATCCTTATGACACTTAATTACAAGAATGAATTTAAAAAAACATTCTTTTTTTTTTTCCCCACAATGTCTTCTCTCATTACTTTAGTGACGTTCTAGCTATCTATTATGGATGTTATCTTTCCTGAAAGAAAAAGGCATGCACACACTTGCTGAGAAAATTACTCCAGCACTATAGTTAAAAGGAAAATCAGGGGAAAAAAAAATGCAACAAAGGTATAATGATGAAGACAATGGCATAAGTAGAAGAACACAAAAGCTGTAATTTAAAAGTGAAACACATGTGTCAAGCTGTTAAAAAAACAGATGCTGTGTAATAAGTAAAATTGTTTGTAGTTACATTCATATATATTGCCACAATGAGAGAATTAACTGCATAAACTTGATGTTATTATAAAACACTTAACATAGTAATATATATAAAAATGGTAATTATAAGAAATTAGAACTGAACAAAGCAACTAAATATCTGAATAATATCATGCCTATTCATAAAGCATAGACTGCTGTGAGAGCATAAGCTCAAAGCCCAAGGAGAAGAAAATCCTGAAGATGAATGAAGGCAGCAATTCCATCAAATATAGAATTACTCTTTCACTATGAGTACTAACTGTTCTTAGCAGTAATTAGGTGGATGTTAACACACACATCACAATTTGCAAAAGATTTAGTTTCAATCTGGTCACAACTGAAAAAACACAGTAATGAAATAAAGTTCTATGAAGACAGTTTTTACCCTGAAACAAAATGCAGTGGTTGTTCTGTGCCACATAAAATTTGTAACTTCTACTTTACTGCTATTTATTTCATCCAGAAACTTCCTGTACTTAGCAAATGCATTTAGAACAGAAGCTCAATCTCTTGTAGGTTTAAAGTAACGTAATGAGGACATATTTGGAATGCATATATCTAATATGCTTCTCACTAATGTATACCTAATACCCTCTCTAGTTTCTAAGATCATGTGACTTTATTCAAGATTGTGTCACACTTATCAATGGTGACAATCATCTGTTTATAATTGACCTGAGCAAATTCTAATCAAAAAGAGCATTCAATACCTTTCCTTTCTTGTCACTGTCTGCCAATAATTTTCTTTTCAATATGGAGTCAACCAAGCCTTTCCTCGTCCTCTCTGTTACCACTGGTATGTGTCAAAACTATTTTCACTCTTACTTCCTGCCAGTTCATCTTGTCCTACCACATTTCTGGTTCTACATACTCAAGGGATATTTCCCAAGCCCACTCTTAGTTACAAATTCTACTGTGCTACTTATTTCCTTTTTTTTTGGGATACTAAAGAGTTTGTCATTTAGCCATGCCCCTTCTTGCACTTCCTTTTCTTTCCAGTGGACTAGTAGAGTATGCATCTTACAGAAAATATGGCTATTTATTGATTTTTGTTTATAAAATTATTCATATATGGAAATTCAAAAGAAGTTATTTAGCACTGGTAACACTGTGACAAGGTAACACTGCACAAGGCAGACTCCCTTGTGCTCTACAAGAACTACTACTGAAATTACAGGAATAAACACAGTGACAGAGACAAAGAATACAAAGAGCTACTAAGAAGCTGATGAAAGATCGATAAAAAGATTGGCACTATTGAAAATAATCCATTAATAATATTAACTTTTCTAATCTTCTAATGCTTGGGATAGAAGATGCCAACATGCAAAAAGAGACGTACAATCATATTTTAAGCTGAAAGGGTAACATTTCTGGATCTAAACGGTTGTGTCTTCAAATCTAAAGGAAAAAAAAAAAGCATGCTTCAGAGCTGTCATTTAACAGTATAAAACTGACATGGCCAGCGAAGCTACACAGACCAGCAGTGAGGCAAGTTGGTTTATTTATAATTTGCTGATGACCTGGTCAAGATGCAAAGTGGCTCCTAAGTCACCCCACTGTAAAGACCGAGTGGTATTATAACCAGGAGTGAGTAGGAAGTTTCCATGAGCCTGTTTCCAGGGTTTCAAAAAATGCAAGCATAAAACACATAAGATTTGATTTGGTTTGGTTTGGTCTATGAATTTACAAAGGTAAAGGGAAGTGGGTTTTGGATCAGAAGACTAAATAGAGGTCAGAGAGCGCTAATTGCTTTAAGCTAGGTTTGGTGTACAATTTATCCAGCTATGTAAATGGAAAATTAATTTACTGGTAGAGCCATCTGCAAGCCTAGATGTTCTAGAGAGTTCTAGTTGCTATTTGAACAACAGAGACTACTCTTTTTTTAACTCAAATTGCATACTCTGTTTTCCTGACTGCTGCTTATTATATTTTTGAGACGAAAATGCTGTTTATGGTTACTGTTTGGTAAATGAATGAGCTAATAGCCATACTGCTGCAGCAAGAGTAGTTAGCTTAATTAAGGTGTGGACATACATTGCTAAATAGTCTGGAGAGGTACACTGACTATCTCATTAAGCACATAACTTTAAAAATAATCTGTTTAAAACAGCTTGTATACAGTCTCTTAGGATTTGGTTTGCTATAATATTTAAAATATATTTTGTGTTTATACAGCAATATAAAGATTCATTTATGTTAATCTGGTGCAGAAGGAAATAATTCTGATATCAAACATGCATACACACCATGACTTATCAATTATTTAAAGAGTAACTGGAAAAGAATGTTTGCTCCACAACTCTATAGGTGTTATGTCAGCCTAAGGACATATTTCTTCTTGAGAAACACTCTATTTATGATGTAAAAAAAGGAAATCGTTTAAAATTAATATTGCTACAGTTACAAAATGAGAAAAACATTTAAATAGAATGCACATACTACTTAAATGGAAGTTTGAGGAGCCACCTGTGTTTTTCTGCCTGGCATAGAACAAAATAATTGATAAAAATAATATATTCACTCCCTGTAATGTCTCCATCATACAAAAACATGTACAGGTGAAAACCCAAACATTGATGTAGCCATTGTTCATTTATAATTTAATAAATATAAAGCAAAAGCCTTTTAAGATTTGTTTCATATTTGCATTTTCATGACTCCTCTTGGAATAAAAAACTTCACAATTTTCTTTTCAGACATCTGGAGTATCTCAGGAAAACTCATTTCAACACCTCAGAACACTTCATAGAAGTGACTAATAACAATTAATACATAAAATGGGATCTGAAACAGTAGAACAGATGTCTAAATGTCAGGTCTTTTCACCTCTTTGGCAGAACCTTTCTTAGTGAATGGTCCTGTTTAAAGTGATATTCACAATTCTGTGGACATTTACCAACAAAATCCACCTTACTAAAGGTTTTGAGGATTAAAGTTTACGTTCCTTTTTTCCCCTTCTAGAAAGAGTTTAGGTTATTCAATAATTTTGCTTCCACAATTTTTTGATTACCTCCCTCCTCCTCCATGAATGGGAACCTTCAGTTTATTTTTTTCATAATGCATATATGAGAAGAAGAATATTTTTTCCATTCTGAACAAAATAGTAAAGCAGAGCAAAGGATGCTAGGAATTCTAAATCTACACAGGCACTGTGGGCTGGAATTCCAGTGAAGAAATATTAAACAATCCAGGGAAGAAATATTAAACAAATATATATCTAGAAATACCCAGTAAAACTTGAATTTTCCCTATGTAATAATAATGCTATAATAAGGCTATAATTTCCCCCAGACACATCTGCACCTGGGAAGGGAAAACAGCAGCCACAATGAATAGGAAAGAAAAGAAGAAAAGATAAGCAACAAATACTTTTATTTACACACTTTATTCAGCAATAGTTGAGTCCATTTCTCATGCAGACCAAAACATTTTGCATCAATCTGACTTCCCCAAAGCAATTTTTCCCATACAAATTATGCCACAAGTTAAGAAGTCTCAGCTCATTCGAAAATGGTGCAGAACATTTCCTATGAGGTGAGAGCATCTAAAGAAGCATGGATTTTAATTTCTTCTCAAAACCTGAGAGACACTCTCATTAGTTTTCAAAACTTCTGGGAATTGCAAAGGAAGAGAGAAGGGAAAAGGGTAAAGAAGGCTTATCTGAACACAACATTCACAAATACAGAAAATCCCCAGCTGCTAAGTTAAAGATATCTACACGAGGTCTATTTTTGCTGATCTTTCTCTTTCATAGAAAACTTAGCTGCAGAAGTTTATGTGGACTTTTCTCAGTCTGCTCAATGTACCCAACCTTTCACTTGTGCTTAAACAACTGCTTGTGGGACTGCAGTGTTTATAAAATCAGGGAACTAAGCTGGGTTAGTTAAAATATCTTAATTTAAAAATCTGCAAAAACAAAAGCTACACTGTAGGTGTGAAGAGTCCAATTTGGTCATGGTAGGTAATACGAGAGTACCCACCCTAGACAGGGGAGACAGTACTCAGGCTGCAGGAGATGAGCATTTATCTGCTGCACTTAAGCAATACTCCTGCTGGATGAATCCTACCAGACAGTATGAATGTTAACTGTCTCCTGTTAACAGCACTGGCAAGAATTCTACGTGTGGCTCTATGGATAGCACAGAGAACAGCCTCTGGCAGGAGGAGCACAGCCTCAGCCCAGCACTGTCCCCAGAGATCCTTTGGCCAGCAGTGAGGCAGATGGCATCAGGCTGCAGGCTGAGCAGCACAGGGAGCTCCTGTCTCCCATCTCAGGGTGACTTTACCAACCTGTAGGCTATTATGCCTAAGTACCCTCTTGCCATTTCCTATTAGAAGTGGGAGAGGTAAGTACATAATTCAAGGGGATGGAATTATCCCCTGGAGATACCTGCAATCTTGATATAGTTAATGGGATAGAAGAAACTGCCTATGTTAGGAGGATGTGTTCATTTCCTTCAAGTCTTGAAGACATTTTTTAATATCCCCTCATTATGTAGGGAGTTTGGCTGGAGATGATCTTGCTTTTTCAGGGACAAACAGCGAAAATTTCTGTGGGATTAGCTAAATTAGGAAGTCGTTATAAAAAGAGAAGTCTAGTTCCTTGGCAATCAGATACCAGAGGAGAAGAAGTGCTGAAACTCCTTTGACAATGTTAAATCGAGTGAATTATGTGAGAAGACCCAGTATGTTGACACACCATGGGAAATTTTTCATCCTTTTTATTACCTTACAAAATTGCTTTAGGAAATAAACACAGTGAAAACAATATTTTCTCCTAGGCAGGTAACAGATTTTTCCCTGGAGTAAACAGCCATAAACTTGTGCGTTTGTCCAGCAACAGACTTACAAATATTTTTGGAATTTGAACATATATTATTTTACTCTGTTTTTTTATTAAGATTCATCATCATAATACAAACAGGAAACTAATGAAACATGGAAATATATCACATCTGCAGAGATTTGTTGTACATATTCAAATCTACCTCTGAACAATGGAATCTATTATTTGAATGGTATAATGGGCACTTTTTACAGTTCTGCATGGTTTCAATGCATCACACTGGAAGAGAAGTAGAATATCTATCCATAATTAGAAATGTAAGTAAGGCTTGCCTTCTGACTTTTAAAAAGTAGCCTTATGAATAAAATTGGAATTATCATGTTGATAAGCTAAATTGTGTATCTGCATTGACCTTACATCACCTTTCTGCTAATACAGCTAAAAGCAAGTGTAAGGATTAACACGAATCAAGTTCTTCCCCAGTTGCATTTTATGTTGTATTTTATGACATTGAACCATTAAGTAGTCATAGGTGAGATAGACAGGCTGGTTGCATCCTTTCCAGCAGTATTTTATGATTTCTTCATTCTGTGTGTCTAGAAATCAGTGATTACCTTTCCTGTTGCAGGAGGTCTCATACAAAGGCAGAATTTAGGATCCTGTTATGTATTCTTTAGCACATAAAGTGCTCTGTTGACAAAGTACCCAAGCATAACAGGTAATTGGCTCATAAAAAAGCAAAACTGGGGAATAAGAATTACATAATTACATGTATCAAATATAAAAAACGCACATTAATTTTAATATTGATCAAATATACATGATTAATGGCTTCTGAGACATTAAAGGATTGCAGGCTTTATTTTAGGAAGAGATGGAGCAAAAAAAAGTTGTTTTATATAAATTCTATAGATTTAGGCCAAAAGCTGTATCAAGTGATTTCATAAATGCAGTAAAGAAAAATTTCCTTTGATTCACTGTACTACAGTTCCTGTTTGGTACGATTAAGCAAATGCCTTTTTATAGCCTGCAAAATTGTTAAAAAATTTGTAAACAGTTAGAAAAGAAGGAGAAAAGAAATCTCTCATACACTCATTACAAAAAGTTCAAAAAGGTAGTAATTCTAAAAGGAAATTAATAGTTTTTCGGTGCAGTAAGTCAGAGAGTACCATGCACTGGGAAATGAGAATGAAACAAGGTGCTTCATTCTCAGTTTTTCAAACCTGACTTCATTATCTCAATGATAGTCTGAAACAAGTTTTGGATGTAATTACCTCATTCTCTGAAATAAACAAACTGGTGAGAAAAACCAACAGAACACCCTGCAGTGGTGCTGGTGCCCACACAGGTGATCAGCACAGCTATAATTTCCCACATTTCAGAATTTCCCCGCCAGTGTTTGCCACTTAACTACCCCAGGTATTTTTAGGAGATAAAAAACCTGTCACAGAGTTTCATAATACCTTTTGCTAGCAGAGAAATGGCAAGTCACAAGTATTTGGGGTTCATTTCCTCTGCAGCTTAGTGACCATTTGTCATTTTCCCTACTGGGGTTTATTTGCTCTAACCTCTTAAACCTGTCCTGGAATGGCTGGAATTCCTCTCCTCTACAGCACACCTCTGCCTCTCCTCTGACTCCATTCTGTTCCACAGACAAATATAAGCTGTGCACTACTTGAATGCATTTGCTCTCTATGGCACTTTATGAAGCAAGGCAACCAAATGGAGAAAGTGCTTTCAACACATTAGGCTCCTAATAATGTATACCCGGAGGTGCTTTATAGCTTTTTGAGTGCTTTTAAATTTCTTTTGATTTTTTTAATCTTTTAATTCTCTGGTTGTGGAGGAAAGGCAGAACTTCTGATGTAACCACCTTTCAAAAATATATTTTAAAAGTGAGTAAGATGAAGGGCTTGTCAAAACAAGTTAACATTGTTTTAAATATAAATAATAATATTTGTGTTTGTTGTGGGTTTTTTAAGATTTTAAAGAGAAGAAATATTAAAAAAAAGATTATTATAGCCTAGCCTCCTACTTCCCAGTTGCTATTTTATCAGCAGCAGTTTGTGATTCAACAGCACTTTTAATACATTCTCACTGAAAATACACCAATTGTAGAATATTGAACATTCTACTCCATGACAAAAACTAGGTTACAGTAGCTGGAAGTCTCCAGCTGCTACTGAAAGGGCAGCTTGGCATTTTGCCATGAAAGGGCAACTTATAATGAGTCCTTTCTTCATCCATGTGTTACCTCTCTGCAAACCCCCAAATGGCCTACCTGTATTCCCAGTTAGACTGCTCCTATATCCTTTATTGTTGTCATCATTTTTGTGCCACTTCAAATCAATCAAGAGGTGTTGCTTGGTTTTGGTTTTTTTCCCCTACATGACAGCCTTCTTGTTACCTTTCACCAGGGTGCAAAATTGAGAGCAAGTGTGGCCTTCCTCCTAAGTGTCTTGTAACTAAACAGATCATAGTTTTTATTATAACATGTTCACTTAAGCCTTCAATAATAACAGAATGAAGGAAAAGAAAGTCTCAGACCTTCATATAAATCTGCAGAGAATAAAGAACATATTGTATATTGATGTTTTGCTTTTATTTAAATACTAGCACAAGGCTAAAATTTAATTTGACTTCATACAAAAGTAGATTAATCAAACAGCAGGGATTCTTTACCGAGTAAGAGCATCATATAAAAAAGTACAAAAATATTCTCTCTGCAAGAATGTTGGGGGTTTTTTTTTGTTTGTTTTTTGCGTTTTTTTTAAGATTTACATTAAACAGGTAAGTTTTAAAAGAAGGGTTTTTGATTGTATTGTCTCTAGGGACATTGCTTCTCTTAAATTTTAGAGTTCTATATAATACTAATACAGATGTTATTATTTTCATCAGATCTTACTGTCCACTATGCTATTAAAAATAGCATGAATAGATGTAACATTCTGGAGAAGCACAGAAAGAAAATTTAATTTATTTTGAAAGCCTATCATGAGTACTTGAAGTCTACACTGTATATTCCAAAGCAAAACTGGAAGACTGCATGTCTCTTTGATGAGAGCTGTCACCATAATCAGAATGTGTCATAACAAATGCTCCAACTATGAAGACAGAAGTTTCTTGTTACAAATTTCCCAGGTAATTCTGGAATAAATGTACTTGAAGAAGTAGTTCTCAAAAAAATATTCTTTTCTTGCACTGTTTTCCTACCTGCCACATTGCCCTTTATGTGGGGATGCAGAATGTCACAGGCAGGATGGCTTTTGTTGGTGTGGGGCCCTGAGAGACAGGAGTACCCCAGGTCTGGCAGTGGGCAAAACAAAAGAGCAGGAGACAAATAAAGAGCAGGAGGAGAGGCAAAAGCAGGACAATGAACAGGAGATTAGGCAAAGAGGTTGTAATCTGTAGCCCTTGGAGACGCTAAAGATGTAATCCTAGAAGCTGAAGCTTGTACCTGTTGAACTGCTAGTTCGGAACAGTATATAAGATGTGCTTGGTACAATAAAAGTTGGCTTTGCGTGTACCCAGCGGAGTCAGTGTTTCTATCACCTACACCTTTAGACTCAGACACATGATAGAAATGCAGATGAAACACACTGGAGAAGCAACAATACAGTTTGGCAAGACTTAAGTTTCTTTGCAGCTAAATCAGTACAAAGGAGGATTACCAGGAGGAAACAAAATCACCCACAATTCTTTAAACAAGGTACAAATAAAAGATTTTTAAAATAAGACACACCTCATATTGCCAAAAAACATAAGTAAATATCAGATAAGGCCATAAATAACGCTTGATAAATGTGACATTGAAACAAATGTGGTTTAAATTATGCAGCTGATAACAGTCTACATTTAAAAAAGAAGCGAGGAAAAGTAGTGATTTAGATTATGTAATCCTCATGGTGCACTGACTACAGTTATTCATGTAGATTTACATGTCTTAAGAGAATCATATATGGAGAAAAATGGCAGCAGTATGTTACAAGTGTACCAAGTTCTGCTTTTTAAATTTTCCAAGAGACCTCAACATGAGTACTGGAATGACTATCTGAATAGTCTTCCCTTTACAGGGTTGAGAATGGAATGCAGAACATAAAGTGTCAGAACGCTGTGAGCACCTGAATGGCTAATACTGCTTAAAAAAGTGTTGAATGTGTATTTACTTAATTATGCCCAATTTATCTAAGTAATTGTGCCATGGGAAATGGGAAGCATGTATGTAAAAATATTCTATTAGTAATACTTTATAGACTTGTTATAAGTCTCTCTTGTTTTGGCCTTCATTTCATAACACTTTCGACTTCTAAATTTTGCACTACTACAAAATATAACATAAGAGGTTTGATACTAATGTTGGCATTTTTGGATTTTCTTCACACATGCATAGTTGAGTGACCAAAAAAAGTTAAATATTATTGTAATGCACAGATCATAAAGCATCTAAGAGCATACAATCTCTGAAAACTCCAAAATTACTAACATTAGAGCATTCTGATGGTTTGCCATTGTACTTTAAATAAAAAATTAAAATGTGAAATCTGTTCACTTCATGTGCGTGACATTGATTTATTCATGTAATATAACATTCCAGTATGTTCCTACTGGTGGTAGTATCCACCATAAAAAATTAAACATGTTGTACTAATTTCTTTCAATAACTTACTAACACTGAATGTAGTTCTGTGATATTTTATTCTTCCTAGGAATGGAATAGAGTGAATTAGTCTAATTAGTTTTCTTCTCCTGTTTTGTACTCTTTGTCTCCTATCTAGTGGTTTGAAGAATCCCCGTGCCCAAACTTCAGCACTGTAAAGATAACGTATTACCATTTTCTTTTTTCCAGTGAAAGTGAAACAAATATACTTGTTCTCTTAACAGCCGTTTCTTTCACTAGGCACTACTTTTTAAGCATAAGAAGAAAGTTCAATTGAACTTTTAAACTTTTTTCAAAACAAAAGCTTAGGTTCTGGAAAACACATCCACTGTGCCAATACTCATTTTGTAGACCTCTTAATCCTGCTGCTTTCATGCTACTGCTAGGCTTCTACCATCAACTATGTGTGCCTCATTAATTTCACAAATACTTTATTTTACCCAGAAAAATACAATATAATGGGATAAAGTGAAGTTACTGTGAGCTAAATCTTGTAAGATCTTGTGAGCATTCTCAAGAAAATCTTAAAACTTTTTGCCACATCCTGCTTAGCAACTTTACCTCAGCTGCCTGTCTGATGAAGTTCATGTTGTTTCTTTGCTGTCAAGTGCTGGCTTCAAGGTAAGAAGCATAAATGTGTAACTGCTGCAGTATCTCTCACAGAAAAGACGGAAGAGGAAAGGCAGAAGAAATATTATTGCCCTCACCACAGAAAACTCTGCCACAGAGAAAGCAATGGGCAACTGACAAATACTGAGTTGGGAGGATAAATTCCCAAAGATTCTATGAAGCTATATCTTAGAAGTTGCTAACTCATATGTATTTTTTAAAATTAATCTTTTGTTACAAAGACCTAAAATGTCTGAATTTTACTGTACTAAAGCCATTAAAAAAATTGCATTCAAGTTCCTTGAAAATTGCAGAACATGAATTAGGGATGTATTGGCAACTGGTGGTTCTTTATAGAGCACATGATTTTGGATTATTTTCTTAGGCTCTTCCAGAGTGTAATTTCTTTAAAAGCTACATGACCTATTCAATACTGTCATCCTAAAATTCTTTAACAAAAGAGATGTTAAAGACAAGAAATCAGTATTGATTACCACTGAAATTAATACAGTTTAAAAGTTCATGGAAAGGTAAATAGTTCATAGCTGTAATGGAACAACTGCATTGAAAATTCCACCTCAGAGCATTTAATTGGCTTTGGCCAGCCATCCAAATTGGTAACAAAAAGATATATAACTTCATCAGTTTATAGAGCAATTAGAGTTTCCAAGCCCAGGTTCAATTTAACATAATCAGATTTCAGCACATGAACTTCAGTATCAGGGTTTCTTAGATGAAATTTCAGGTTTAATATGACCTTTCTGGTTTCTGAGGCTATCGATAAAACTGGTAAATTTTAGCACAGATGCAATTCAAGTGACTCAAGTTGGAGAGGAATCCATCTTCAGAAATGAATGATCTTTATAGATTCATCACCTCATCAATTACAGTGGGATATTAAGTCACTTCCAACAGTGCATTTTATATACTGTGCATTTTGGTTGCATACCAGTACACAAACCCATTCATGTTGTGTAATTTTAATGTATTTGATATCTTATGAGAGACTGCTTCTTGGGAGCCACAGAAATTAAAATTAGCAATATCACTCCCAGTATCCTTAAAACACTGGAGAAAGATGTAGAAAAATAGTGCATAGCTGAGGTCTCTCTTTTGATGAAAATCTGAAATGAAGTAAACTACATCAGTCAGCCTATGGGGTTTTTTTAATCTCTTCTTAATAGTCAGAATATGATTTTCTCTGCATTAAAATTTTAACCATCTTGTTGCATAATAATATGAGTTCTATCTCATATTGTACAAAGATTGGTAGTCCGACCACTGCAGGAAAAATCTGTTTCCTTGCAGACATCACCTTCCAGCCTCCATTCAGTTAGCAACACTGCCGTTCAAAAATGGTGATGATGTCAAGGCACTTTGGTTTTGCTTCTACTCCTGCATTTCTGTTATCTTCTTGCTCTGTGGCAGATACTGGCTATACTACTGATCCTGCAATTCAGTCACATCACATTTGTGTCAGATGTGGACATATTAGATCATGACAGAAGAGTTTTTGGCATTATCCTTACAAAACTTTAATTGTATATAGGTTCAACAAGGTATCTTGGAGGCAGGGACCCATATTTCACAACTATTAGATATATGTGGGAATATAGGACTTATTTTAACATTTTTGGGATTTGTACCATCAGATAACTTTTTCAGCAACTTTGTGTGTGAAAAGTAAATAATTCAGATTTTCTGATTGAGGCTGGTATGCTTTTGGGGTTTTTTGGTTTTCTTGTTTGTTTGGGGTTTTTTTGTGGGGTTTTTTTATGCTTTTCTGGTTTGGGTTTTTTTGTTTTGTTTTTTGGTTTTTTTTTTGTTTGGTTGGTTTTTGTTTGGGTTTTTTTTTGGTTTTTTGTCATCAAAAATATCCAGGCATTACTTTGGAAGATTTATTCCGAGAAACTCTGGTCCCTCAAAGACACCAGTGACAGGACATATATATATATATCTCCTTCAGTATCAAGTATGAACTCACCACCCTAGGGTCCCTTACCAGTCAAAGGAAAGACAGACATGTCCTGAGGGAATTGATTTCATTATAAAATGGATGTCAACAGTAAATAATAAGATTCACTCTTTGTATATTCTGCTTTAAGACATCTAAAGTTAAGCAAGAGAAATACCACCAAAACCTACAGAGCCCAAACCTGAGCCCAAGGGTAAAGGAAATGGTTTGAGAAACAATCTAGTTGTTACAGTGTTTTTTTTCTGCTTGCTTTCTTGCTTCCCTCTTTTGCAAAATGTAGATAGATGTGAGAAAGAGCATGCAAGGTATTACCTCCATGAGCTACATGGTATTTAAATGAAAAAAAATATTTTCTGTAACCTCTAGATAGAAATGAGAAGTTAATTGAAACTAAAAATCAGTCAATTTATCCAAAGAATTTAAAAAAAATTCCTTTACTCTCTTTGTTTCTTTGGCACTGGATGACACAGCAAGGGAGAATGACTGTGAGTAAATGCCTCTCTCAGAGGAAAAATTGCTAACATCAACAGTATGTGCATGTCAATAACCATCTTGTAAAGAAAGAAAATACAGGGACCTCTAATCACATCTAATCATTCTTCTGTGCAACAGTTTGGATTTTTTTCCCCCTCTGAGTTCCTAATGTTTTTTATATTCACTTATCACATATGCTGTCAAATAACTAATTCTTTCTGGCAACTGACAATTTAAAAGAAAAGTATATTACAGGAAACAGAGTGCCATTTTCTTCCATAAATTCATAAGAGCTATGGACAAATAGGACAATTCTAAAAACAGACTCATGGATAATTATCACAAGCCCTAACTCTCACGGCTACTTCACAGGATGTCTTTGGGATAAAATAAGTACAAAGACTGGCATAATAGTCACATAATTTAGACTCTTTACCTTTTAGAAAACATTTTTTTTCTGTATTTTATGGAAATTAGTGTAGAATGACAAACTGTACTCGGAAAAAAAAAATCATGTAATACCATTGCATCACCAAAATTCAAGCTGCAGAAAGTAGCCATAATTATAGTCTCATTAGAGCTAAAGTCTTTAAAAACACCTGTAAAATTTAGGTGCCTCTGTCTGTTGTTACAAGCAAACAAACACACTGATTTGAGTAAAAATAACCATTAGCAGACTGAAGTAAAGATGGCAAGAGAAAAAAACCCAGAAGCCTCAATTGTCAGGATGCCTAGTGAGACAAGAAAGGTTCTACATAGCAACAGCATTTTAAGGATGAATAAATAGCCATAAAGTTCGCTGGTACTGCATGGAAGCTTGCAGATGGCAGATGAATTCATGTCTGTCATGTTTTTATAATACAATGACTTTTACATATTGCTGCCAGATGGAACATAGTTTTACATCTTGATTATAAATCTCCAAGAAATACAACTTCCTTCAGTATGCTCCCTATATTTGAAACAAAAGCAAATTCAGATACAGATTTGGGAAGCTAAAGCAGATTTAAGGAAATCTGAGAGAATATAAATTAAATCCTCAAGGGCTTCCTTGTTATAACTCAATTCAAAATAATGGAGTTCCCCATGTGTTCTCTATTTTTGAGAAAAACCAGGGAAGGTGTCATATGGATTTCTATACAGGGAGAATTACATGTTCATTTTAAAATGTAAATACATCCCAGGCAGGTCCAGAACAGCTCTCAATCAATCTTAGTGGCTTGGAAAAACTTTTACATAACATTTATTCCTGCTTCAAGAAAAAGTGGTAGCTATCCCACAAGCTCAGATCATAAGAGTGAAGTGCATAAAGCATAAATGTATTCAATCATTGCTGGTAAGGAACATCTAGACCACAGAAGCACCTTGCCTTTTCCATTGTATTAAATGATACCTAGACAGACCTAAAATCTAACTCCAATCTGGTTACACCAGTTTCTGTAGAGATGTGCTTTCTTGAGCTATGAAGAGAGTACAGAATTTTCGTATTTTATGTGTTCTCTCATTACACCTGCCTTCCTCCTGTGTGTCTGGTCTTTGCTTCTAATCCTAATTGGTATTGCTAAGAAGTGAATAACTCTGATAGTGATGAAGTGAACTGTATGGCTGTAGGGAAGAATATTTTCCCATTCAATGATTTCTCAGAGAGTCTGATTTGATGACAAACTTGAGTTGACTTCTCTCAGACAGCCTCAAGCATTGTTTATATGCAGATAATTCTGTGTGTGAACCCATTAGGCTTTTATGACAGTTATAATCAAATATGATTGGGAAACCTTCTGGCTTCCTTGGATACATACTTACATTGTGCTTTGTGAGGTTGGAAATGTTACTTGCTATTGCTTGTAGCCAGTCAATACAGTCTTCAGCAGAGAGACACTGAATTATTCCACTGCAAACCCCATCCACAGCAATTACTTGGAACGCATTTTGCCTGTAGATATATCATAACACATCAGGTCAGAAGAAAATTTTATCTGTTCTAGCATATCATCTTAACAATTCTTGAAGAAATGCTTTTCTTTCAACTACAATGAAGGTCAGCCACTGAACACTGCTAAAATGCTGGTTTTCCTGTTTTATAAATACCTGACACATTAAAACAATCATGCTAAAAGGTCAAATCAGACAATATTAAGCTTCTATGAGGCTATAAAAAATTCCACTGATCAGCTCCACAGAATCTTGACCATCAGGCAGTACAACCTCAGAAGCTGAGCAAATGAAAGAGCTGATGCATATATAAGGCTTAATACCTTAATACAGCAGGTTAAAGAGAAGGAAAATGTACATTGGAAACCACAGGCAATAATTTGAGAAATTCAGTGAATGGTACTATCTTTTTCACAACACCTCGTTTAATTTTTACAATAGAGTGTCTAAACACAGTTGGATTATTGTCTGGATGGTCCTTCTTGGCTGCTCATGCTTATAGAATTTTGTTTCACTTCTTAACTACTGACGAAAAGTTGGAGAACTCAAAATTGATCAGGTAAGATTAATAAATTTTCCAATTGCAATATACCATTCAGAAGTCATTGATCATTACCAAAATACACTCCTACCTCTGCCTCTACCCCAGCACCAATCTGGGCATATATATAAAAATCTATCATGCATTATAGACTGATTTTCCATTTCCAGACATTGAGTAATTATAGAAAAAGAGAAAACATTCAGATGCTAAAGCAGTAACAGACCTAATTTTTTCAGTAAATAGCCTCATTTGCTAAAAGCCCTTGAAAGGCTCACAGGCCTCTCTCCTCAAAAGCAAAAAACATCAATAATAATCCATATCCTGGAGTAGGAGTTTACTAAACGTACAGAGAATACCAAGTTCCACTGCTGACATTCAGCGACAAACCCAACTGTTAATGATCAATTCACGGTTTAAGATTAAGTAGATCATTGAGATTCTTTGAGAACGGCTCAAGGAAAATGCCTGTTATCCTCAGGGCAAAACTGAGTGCCACTAATAACAGACATGACATCTGACAACAGATACCAATTTTGAAAAGCTGTTTGTTTGGGGTTTATTACCTCCTAAAATATTATTCTAGCTGTATAGAAAGTAAGCCTAATATCTATCTACACTGCATCCACGTCGAGAACACACTGTTTCCTCAGTCAGGAGAAGCAATAAGAATGAACTAGAGCCATGCCTTTGCTCTGAGAGTTCTAGCATGAGAACCAGATTTTGCAGGATAATGAAGCTTATATTAACACCATCTTGCAGGGATCTTTGGTTTATTTAAATCCAGCAGTTTAGTTGTCTTTCACATAGGTAGTGATTTTTCTTTAAATTCCCCAAAATACCATCCAAGACAGACTTCTTTCAGAGACTCATTTTCACAATAACTGCAGTAAAGTTTTGAAGAAGAGTTATTTAAAGAATCTTCAGGTAATGTTGCTAGCATTTATTTATTCTATCATTTATCTTAGATGGCTATAAATATAAATAGCAAATATTTCCAGAATAAATTTCTAAATGCTTACATGATGACCAAAGCACGGGCTCAAAATTGTAGACTATCTCTTTTAATAAAAATAGCACTGATTTCAGGACCCACCTCGTTTCTACACAGTCTATCATAAATCAAAGCAGGGATCCAAGAAATCTATTAGTATATGACATTAACACAAGCAAAATAACCCCAGTAGGTTCCAGGTTCAATCCTCATGCATGATTTTCCCTTACTCTACAAACACAGTGAATGTGGTGCATTGAGGGCATCAGATTGTTTCTATTGCTCCCAGGAATACTTCTGTGCAAGTACAAAATCATTCATCCATGATGTTACTACCCAGGTATACTACCTAATAAATTGCTTGTGAATGTGTCTTGGCAGTAGATAGTCTTAGATTATTGTAATAGTATTTTCTTGAATGAGTCTACAGCCCAAGCCCATAATACCATGCAAACCTGAAAACATAAAGTATTAAATATATGTTTTGTACTAAATGGAACAAATAGTACATTAATCACTTCATAATACACAAAAAAAAATGAGATTGGATAAACACTTGCTCAACTACAGATTTCAGGTTCTTTGACTTCTGGAACTCAAAAGCTGTATTTGAAATCAATAAGCTTTGCAAGATTAAACTCAATGTCTTCTAGAACTCTGTATGAATACCCTCCAGAATTTAAGTGTCTCAAGCATTCCAGTGGAAAAGCCAGAACATGATTATGAGGTTTAATATCGTATGTGAGAACAATATATTCCCATATCAAACTCTGAAATATAAAAAGTTATTAGACTTTACATAGTGAAAACAGCCTTGTAAATACTAACTATGGAAAATGTAATTAATTAGCTTTCGTTTCACGTTGCTTCTTTATATTATCTTTAATATCCTTTATTTTATGTTGCTGTTTATGGTAGTCTCTTTTAAAAAAGTATCTACCTTTCTCTCATAACAAATTCTGAGACAGAGTAACATTTAAAAATGTTTACAATAATTTAAAACAGTCTTATAAACTGTCTTGCTAGCAACATAAAATGTTGGTTCGATGCTTTAAGAAAATCCCACTTCCTCTCTCATATTCATTCTGCATTTTTGGTTTTGTTAAAGACTCTTACTTCCTCATGTTAGACAGAAGGACACAAGGAGCAAACTATCAGAGTAGTTATTCAAGGTTTTAGTATGAGTTCAGGTATTTTGTTTCATTTTAATATACTTTTACATTTATCTTCTAGAAATTCAAATCTCAGGAATATTGTTACTACCTAAGAAACTTTCTTTGTTATGTTCTATAATATGAACTTGAAGCTTGTTTTTTACTGATGCAGAAGACTGAATTTTAAAACCCTAAATCTATGAACAGCTGAATATGTGCTAATTTTCCATGTGAGTAGTTCTATTCAATTCAATACCTTATCTGAAGTATATAGTAGAATAGATCTCAGATTTGCCTGTTGTGATTTTGGGCCCTTTATGCTTCATTGTTAAATATGGAGCTGAAAGCTTTCACAGGATTTAGTGAAACACCTCCTGCCTCTCTGGTGACTTTATCCTGCTCCAGTTCAGCTCAGCCAACAAGCCTTTGTAGCCTTTGGCTCCCACCTTGCCTCCCTGGCCCAGCCATTCATTGTTCCTCAACAGACTGAGGTTCTCGCAGCCAAGTAAATATGATCCTGTTATTGCTGGTCAAAAGCTGCAGGCTGGCTTTAGCTCCACAGTGATCCACAACAACTACTGCCTAACCTGCATTAATTTCAGCTCTGTGAATAGGAGAAATGGCTGGCAGACCAAGACAGTGTAATTCTAAGGAACAACAGCCCTAAGAACCAACTGAGGTGGTGAAGGGCTTTTGTGCAACTTTCAAATGTTTACTGAGTGCCAATGAGAAGGAAGCAGGCTGTGATAAGAAACTATAAAATTAACTCCATAAAAATTCCAAACAGATTGAGGAAGACTTCCCCCAGTTTCTGGGGTTTCATAAATCTAGTCCTAGGTGATTGATTAGAAGAAACATGCTCTGTACCTGTACACATCTCTCCTCCACTTAATTCCTTTACATACTGGAGCTCACAAAAGTATTTCAGTATAGAACTTCATTCTTATATATACAGATGGTAAATGAATCCATACAACACCTAGATATTTAAAACTTTTAACAAGTATGATCTTATATACTTGTCTTGTTGGACTCCGTAGCTATTTTCATTTCTATTTCATTGCTTTACAAATAGTAATCATTACAGAATATTTTTGTCTTCCTTCCTAATTTCTTCTGATTTATAAGGATAATATTAAATTAAAAAATGACAAGTTCTAGGTCTGCATTGGGTCTTTCTGAGATGAATTTAATTTTCCCCACAGCAGCCCTCACAGTGTGCTTTGTATTGGTTTGACACTTGATATTGATTACACAACAGTGTTTTGGCTACCACAGAGCATTGTTGGCACAACATCAGAGCTGTCTCTCCAACATTCCCTCCTCCCCAATAGGCTGGGGGAACAAAATCCTGGGAGGGGAAACAGCCAGGACAGCTGACCCAAACTGATTAAATGCAATGAATGCCAGGAAAAAGGAAGAGGAGGGAAGGTATTAATTAATTATGACACTGGTCTTCCAGAGCAACTACTACATGTACCAAAGCCCTGCTTCCCAGGATGTGACTGAACATCACCTGCTGATGGGAAGTAGAGAATAAATATTTTGGGGTTTTTTGCTTCCATGTGTGGCCTTTGCTTTTGTTTTACTAAACTGCCTTTATTTTGACTCATCAGATTATTTCCATCTTATTATCTTCCCCTTCATCCTGTTGAGGAGGAGAGTGATAGAGAAGCTTGGTTGACACTTGGCATCCAGCCACGGTCAACCCACCACAATGCCATAAAGTTAAACCTGACTATGAGCTTTGGACAGCTATCCTAGTGATTGTGACAAATTGGCAATGAATTTAAATGTTAACATATGCAAAGTATAACATGGGAAAAAATAACCTTAGCTATACGGAAACAAAAAATATCCCTACTGTAGATATAAACATGAAGCAAAGTACAAGAACTGGGACATGCTTATCAGCTCAGGCTCTTGCTCACGGTCGTCACCTGAGTATAGCTGCAGCTACTCCTGTGCCTGGACATGTATCCCACTGATTTGGACCTGTAGGCTGATTTCCCATCCTAAACTGAGCCCCACCTGACCATGACGGACTCCTCTGAAGACTGCCCCTAAGCCTTCTCTGTTCCTCCATGGGGAGCAGTGGGATAGGATCTTTGTCTGCATGGACAATGCCTTGTCCAGCCTCACTGCCACCCCCTCTCTTGGCTCATCTTCCCCACGGGGCTGCCAGCCCTTGCTGCTCCCAACAAGATTATTTCACCCAATGTAGTTATCAGATGAAGTACTTAACACAAACAGAAGGAAATACATTTTAAAAACACAGTCACATTGCATAGCTCAATACCATAATGCATTGCATAAAAAGACATAAAAACAAGCAACTTAGAAAGAAGCTTTTGAGCACCCGAGCACTAGCAGCTATTAAATACAATGACATATGTTTAATCTCAAACAGCAAAAGGTGCTGATCACTAGATGCAAGTAGGAAGATCACTCACAATCTCCCCACATACCTGTTCCTAGCTGATTTCAGAGGAGAATATGAGCCAAGGTGGACCTAGACAGACCTTTATGAAAGCTCCTATGTTTCTGTCTCTGGCAGCTGCAGTGGAAATAATAATGCAATTTCTCCAAAAAGGCAACTTCCTAGGCCATGCGTCTGTCAACCAAGAAGTCAAGTTTCAAACTTCAGAACTCTTTTACCTGCACAAATCTGATCCTGGAAGGTACTGGGAAAATCGTGAATGAAGAAGTGGTATTAATCGAAGATCGCACCACCTTTTCTCCCACCTAAGTCCTGGGGATGCTGGCCATGAGGAACATGATAATGTATCCTGAAAAATATTAAAATATCCTCCTCAGTTTTGTACTTCATTGTAAATACTCAGCAGATTTGGAAAGAAAGAGATAGAGTTCAACGATTCTACATTTAATTTGGCAGTGTTCCACTTTTCCCAAACCACTTGTCATCAATTTTAGTGAGCATTGGAAAATAGAATCTCTAAATTATTTATCATACAAGCATAATTCAGTTGTTTCCTGTGGCTCTGTACACAATTACATACATATCTTTTCTAGTGATATTACCTCAAAACATGGTCATTGGAAAAGGGATTTGATATGTGATGAAAATTGTCAAAATTGTCAAAACTACATGCTTGCGATGAGTATTTTTATCTTACCTACTTAGAGAAGACATTGCTTATATGAAAACGGAACTTTATCATGTTTATGACTATATCTACAAAGAATGAGTATTTAAATATCTACAGTCTAATTTGGCCAGTATTTTTAAAGAATATAGATTTGCATAAGAAATGCTTATAAAAAGTTAAATTATCAACATCGTTTTTTAAAATTACAACACCTCTTTCTTTCTTTATAAAATTCTTTATAAAATAGTGCTAATGATGATGCTTTTTTTCTGAAAGATCATGATTCTTCAAAGTACCTTCTCATGGTAACAAAGGATGAGGAAAAGGCTGAGGTATTTAATGCCTTTTTTACCATAGTCTTTAATAATAAGACGAGTTATTCACCTGGTAGCAAACCTCTGAGCTGGGAGACAGGGATAGGGAGCAGAGTGAAGCCACCATAATCCAAGGGGAAACGGTCAGTGATCTGCTGCAGCAGTTAGACACACATGTGGCCACATAGGATCCACTGAAGGATAGAGAGGGAGCTGGCACAGGTGCTCAGCAAGTCACTTTCCATCATTTACTGGCAGTCCTGGCTAACCAGAGAGGTCGCAGTTGACTGGAAGTTGGTAAATATGATGCTCTTCTACAAGAATGGTCAGAAGGAGGATCTGGGGAACTACAGGCCTGTCAGCCTGACCTGGGGCAGGTCACAGAACAGATCATCTTGAGTGCCATCCCACACCACGCACAGGACAACCAGGGAACTTGGCCCAGCCAGCAGAGGTGTACGTAAGGCAGGTCCTGCCTGAGCAGCCTGATCTCCACTTATGACCAGGTGACCAATCTAGTGGATGAGGGAAACGCTGCGGGAAGAGTGGCTGGAAAGCTGCCTGATGAGAAAGAATCTGGGGGTGCTGGTCAACAGCATCTGAACATGAGCCAGTGTGTGCCCAGGTGGCCAAGAAGACCAATGGCATCCTGGCCTTTATCAGCAATAGTGTGGCCAGCAGGACCAGGGCAGGGATTGTACCCCTGTATTTGGCACTAGTGAGGCCTCACCTTGAGTGCTGTGTTCAGTTTCGGGCCCCTCTCCACAAGAAGGACTTTGGGCTGCTCGGACTTGTCCAGAGAAGGGCAACAGAGCTGGGGAAGGGTCTGGAGCACAAGTACCATGAGGAACAGCTGAGGGACCTGAGGTTGTTTAGCCCGGACAAAGGAAGGCTCAGGGGATACCTCATCACTCTCCACAACCACCTGAAAGGAGGCTGTAGCCAGAGGGGGCCAGCCTCTTCTCCCAGGTAACAAGTGATAGTATAACACTGTATCAGTAAAATTATACCTGCTGATTTACATTATTTTTAGCCTCAGACTTCCTATTTTTTTCCACTGGTATCTTCTATAATATAAATATTGCAAAAATTACATACACCTTCTGTTTTTTCTAGTGTGTGTATTTTGTGTAAGATCCATGGAATTATAAAGCTTTACCAATTTGAACTTCACTTTTACGTATATGTTCATATAGCTTTTATGTATATGAAACAAAATACCACTATAAATACCACGTTAGCTGAGCAGCAGGCTTTTCACAGGTAGTTCACTTACTTAAAGCATTGAATCTCTGGTGAAACATTCCACAGATTCAATAAAAATAAATAAATGATTGGCTAGGAAGACTATGCTAGGATGTTGTTTTGAACATCTTGAATTTTTAACGTTTTCTGTCTGCTTTTGGGAACCTTTCTTCACCTGCGATTAAACTTGGGAAAAAAAATGAAATGCAGTAAAAGTTCAGATACAAACTTTAGGCTAGATATGACTGCAACAAAAATGTTAATGCTACCTTTAGCCTGCTTGCATAACTCTTTGAACTGACCAAAGACAAAAACCAGTCTTGTCTACCCCAAGTTCTGAGTCAAAATTCTCCTTCATGTAAATTAAAATGATTATAAATTAAGAAACAAGACTATGGCCGTAAGTCACTGAATAACAGAATTTCTAAGAGAGAAGGGGCTCACAAGGATCAATCGGTCCAGCTCTTGGATCCTCACTTGACATCCCCAACAATCCCACAATGTGCCTGAGAGCATTGTTCAAACTCTTCTTGAACTCTGTCAGGCTGGTGCTGTGACCACTTCCCTGGGGAGCTGTTCCAGTGTTTAACCACCCTCTGAGCAAAGAACCTTTTTCTAATATCCAACCTAAACCTCCCCTGACACAGCTTCAGGCCATTCCCTCAGGTCCTGTTACTGGCCACCAGAGAGGAGAGATCAGTGCCTGTTCCTCTTCCTCTCATGAAGAAATTGTAACTGAAATGAGGTCTCCCCTCAGTCTCCTCGAGGCTGAAAAGACCAAGTGCCCTTAGCCACTCTTCATATGGCTTCTCCTCCAGACCCTTCACCATCTTTGTTCACCTCCTTTGGATGCCCTCAAATAGCTTTAGATCCTTCTTATACTGAGATGCCCAAAACTGCCCCCAGCACTGGAGGTGAGGCTGCCCCAGTGCAGAGCAGAGGAGAACAATCCCCTCCCTTGCCGGGCTGGTGATGCTGTGCCTGATACCCCCAGGACAGGGTTGGCCCTCCTGGCTGCCATAATCAATGTGCCATTGACCAAGATCCCCAGGTGCCTTTCCACGACACTGAGAAGTCCTCCAGCCTGTCTGTACATCCAGAGTTTCCCCCTCACAGGTGCAGAATCCAGCTCTTGCCCTTGTTATGTCCGCCCTTCATATGGTTGGTGGGTGCCCAGCCCACCAAATGTGTCAAGGTCTCTCTGCAGGGCCTCTCTGCCTTCGAAGGAGTCAACAGCTCCTCCCCATTTCATGTCATCTGCAAACTGGGTTAGTATCCCTTTGAGTCCTGAACCCAAGTCATCGATCACAATGTTGCTGAGCACTGGGCCTAAAACATGGTCCTGCAGAACCCCACCAGTGACCAGTTACCAGCCTAATGTCACTCTGCTCACTACAACTCTTTGTGTCAACCCATGAGCCAGTTGCTCACTGATCACGTTTATCCAGCTGTCATAAATTTCTTCTAGAAAATATTCTGAGAAAAAGAAAGAACTGTGGGATAGGAGTTGTACCTAATTTAGTAATTCATGCAGAGGTCTCCTTTGGTTTTACAAAGAACCCTGTTCCCATGACAAGGGGACATCTGAGATAAAAACACATCTTGGACTTCACTAGAAGAATTTAATTTAGGATGAATTATAGACTCATGACATCAGATTATATTACTTAAACTGAAAGAAAACCAGTTAGTTTCAGCAAATTATTATCAGTTTCAATAGAAATTATAGCCAATCTAGATATGCTTTGGCACCTGCAGAAAAAAAAATTCACAAATGAAAGCATTTTTTTTTGTCATAAAAGCAAATTTAGAATTGTACTGGTGAGGAGAATAAATCAGTTTAGTATCTACTGCCATAGCTTTTTTACATATACATACCTACCTATATAGACTGCTGAAACAAGACTGCTTTTGTTATTGCTGCACTAGTTAGATATATTTTTATTGTTATTTGATATCAATTTTGTGTTACTTATTTATAAACTCCAGCTCCTAAAACTTGTACAATTCCTAAAGGTTTTCCATATTACAATCAGGTTTAAATCTGTGGTATTGATATTTAAATCTCTGGGCTTCTATTTAAAACTTTTAATAGTAAAATATGAAAGTGCAATAAAACAAGGTGGAAATTAGAAATGGCTCCCCAACAAGCGTTACATTTCAGGTTTTTTAATTTTTTAAAAATAATTATGATCTACACTAGTTTATTTATTCCATGCTTTTTATATTGATGCCTTGATGGGGCTACCTAAAATCAGAGGCTAGACAAAATTAAGAGGATAAAAGAGGGTATATTTATCTTCATCTATCACAAAGCCAAATACTCAGCAAAAGAACCTTTAGAACTATATAAAATAAAGGAAATTTTGCATTTTCTGGCTAAGAAAATACTTTAAAGCCACTTGTTGAACTTCAAAGGCATCTTTTAGTAAATATCTGATCAGACATCTGCAGCATTTTATCCCAGAAGCACTCTGCTCCATAATGCTATCCCACCTCAGGTGAAATTTTAAGTGTACAAATTACTAGAAGTAAAAGGCAAAAATATACTAGGCAAAAACATTATTCTTCCATTCTTTTGAAAATATTTTTAGATAATGCATGCAATATAAGTAATGTAAAAATATTCTCCCAAATTTTTCTTCCTTTTTAATAAATAGGTATATTTTCATTTAAGAATCTAATTTCCTATGCAAAGAAAATAATGTAGGAGAAAAAGTTTGCAAAATCCCTACTGCCCAAGTAAACAGTAATCATATGTATCAAGGCACAATCTCAGCAGTAATAATTTGTCACAGTTTAATTACCAGCCATAAATTCTGGCTACTCTTTTTTCCCCTCTACAGAAGCACCTGTCTCCAGTGTTAACTAGAGATCCTCCCCTGTTGCTGTCCTACTGTTGCTGTTCTACTTAGCTATTATACCATAATTATTCTTCCATCAGGGAGATTCAAGCTCTTACCGTGTTGTTGGGGTGGTAGTTGAGATGCAAACCACTGTCACACAGGGGAGAGGATGTGCCACTGCTTTGGTCACTGGGGGCACCTAATACAAATACAAATTCACAAAAGAATTCTCCGTTAATCCATGATGACGTAATTCAAATTTGTATATGTATGTATGTATTCTCCTCACCCCCAAATAACTTCAATAATATGCAACATTCATTTCCTTTCTCCATTCAGGATCTGTCTTCTGGCTTGAGTGGAATGCCTTTGTAAGCTAAATGGAGGCTCAAGAAAACCTCCTCTGGGGTTTGGTTTAAAGAAAGCTAATGTCCACCTGGTAAGAAAAAACCCCACAAAGTTTCTTTCAAATTTGACAATAAAAGAGAAGTGTGTACCTTCTCTCTTGGTTTACTTGAAGGGACTTGTCAGATAACCTTTTTGTTACTCCCAGTGGAGTTTACAGTTCTAAATGTTCTTGTAATGGTTTAGGAAATTATGTTGTTATGCCTCAAAAGTGACATGATAGGATACATGCAAATGCACATTCCTGTGCATCACTCAGGCTACTCTGTGGTACCACAGCCTTTCATGAAAAGGAAAAAGGTACTGGAACGCATTTTTATTTAAGAATATAGTGTTCAGATTTTTTTCTTGTTTCACTTAAATTTAATACACAGACAAAAGAAAAAGACAGTATTCCATCAAATGTTTGCATAAAATGCTATTTCATTATTCAGTTTATTTAATTCTTAATAACCTAAAATCAAAGGCTAGAAGTATTGAAATAAAATATTTATTGTTTTGTTGCTTAAAATTTGAGCAATTTATTTCACTCTCTTAGGGAGCAAAGAGTAGAAGGAAATCAGAGATGGCAAAGGGCATGGGCTGATATTCAAATATGCTTAGATATGCTGCAATTGTCTATAATTATGCATCCACACTTACAATTTAATATATTGAAAGGAAGACAGCTGTCTCCATATGACTCTCATGGGGCTAGTTGACTAAAAGTCAGTTTGGACTAAAACAAAATACTTATCATTCCAGAGTAATTTTTCTTAGGTAGACAGACATCTCCACCAAAGCCTCTGAATTTTAAACAGCAAAGTTAAGTCCTCTAAATAAACACACACAATCTCATTCTCACATTTACAAGAAAAAACTCCCTGACACTAAAATACTAACTGATGTTTCCTGAAAAACTGATTTTAAATGCTCTGCACCAGGATGTGAGCTACTGAAAACTAATGTAATTTTACTGTTTTACCTGCAACTTTACTGATTCACACCAGCCAAATGCCTGGTGATCTGTTTTTCAACCAAAGACAGCAATTTTTCTCTTGAGGTCAATGTTAACAAAAGCCCTGGCAACAGGAGAAACTCATACTCAAGCTGTAATGCTGATTGTAAAACTGCTGTCAATCACCCTCAATGCACAGTTTTGGAAAAAGTGCTCGTGGGTATCAAATTGAGAGTTCTTTTAGCCAAGTAATAAAGGCTTACATGCACAATCTTCATTCAGTGGCAGTTTGAGAAAAGCAGGTGCTCTTTTCAGAAAAGACACAGTTAGGGTCACTTCTTCCCCTGCGTTGCGAAGGACCTGCACCTGGAAAAGAAATGTAGACAGACACCTTGAAATAAATTTATGAGCAAAACGCATTAGCAAATGTAAGCAACACCACAGAGCTTTCACGTACCAGAATACAACTGCTTAGCAATTTACTGCAATTACATTTGTTTGAGAAGAAAGCAAGACGTAAGCTTGCTATGTGCTTGTCTGTTGTGCTTCTAGCCACACATACAGTTAATGGGGTGAGGGGAACATTGGCCTCCTATATCAGTACTGGCTTTGACCTGTGCTGTTGGAGAACTTGTTCCTTGAAACTATTCAGCTATGTAACTCCTTCTTCCAGGTCTGGAATCATCCCCCCTAGAATGAATGCATTTAAAAAAATAAATATCTATTTTCTCTATGCAAAGTTGTCTTATAAATCCTCAGCCAAAACAACAGGAGCAGTTTCCACAGCTGTGCCATAATCCTACCAGCAAGTCTTTCCAACAGTCAGAGTTAAATTTACCTGAAGCGCTACTGCATGGATGAGAGACCTAATCTTCACCACAGACACAGAAGAAAAGAACCTATTTTAAGCCTTAAATCTTAGATAAGCACAAGATTAGGTTTTGCCAAAGGGCAGCCTGCATTTTGGACATGGAACGCGCAAAGCACCTATCCAGCTGTGAATACTTTTAGCCCTCCTGTACTCTCCCACAGTTACCCCTTTCGCTTTTGTTCATCTCTAGCTTTTGTGTGGGACAGCTGTAGACACCTCAAACATACAGCAGAGTGAGGGAACTCCAGGCACCTCCCCAGAGTGGCAGAAAGGAGGCACAAAAGCAACTAACAAAACGCTGTATTAAATAGCAGAGGAGGAACGTTTGAATTGGCTTATGACATGAGAGGCAAGAATCAGGTCTGTCTCAGAGAATAGCCATTTCCTGTTCTGGCTCTGTAACTTCAAAACTCTTCAAGGGCTGATTTAATTTGGGCTTACAATGACGGAAGATTGCACCATGCCTCTTTTGAGTGACTGTTCATACTGTGCAGAGAGCCAGCTCACAGGGAGCCACATTCAGAGAGCTGCTACACAGTGAGACATTAGGCAAACATTTCATACGAGCACCTATCTGCTCCCTTTCTGCTGTGCAGCTGGATAACACACAGGTAACCCTTCTGTCATGCTGCTGCTTGAGAGAAAGCCTTGTAAATAATTTATGAAGCATTGCTATTCTTTAATTATGTCTGTCAATAACCTACTCAACAGATTTAGTTACATGCATGTGTATAACTATATATCGGGATGCTTTCGCAGGGAATCACTGTATTATGCTGTTAACCTAAAGCAATTATTCAGGAAAAAAATGTCAACGTTGCCTTAAAACACAATAGTTCCTACTCCATGCTGGTTGCCACAGAGGACTAACAATATGATGACAGAATATTTTATTCAGTAACTGAAATTTTAGGGTCACAGTGGTTGTCAATGCACATTTTGCAGTATAATATGTATTTATATGTATGTGTGCAAATAAACACAGGAACATCATAACAAATTTAATTAACTTATACTGCAAGCCAAAAGACTTCTTCTGTATCACAGAATCACAGAATCATTTAGGTTGAAAAGATGGGCAGTTCCCCGTTCTGATACATTTTATATCTTAAAATTTTTAAGCAGCAATTTTTTCATAGAAAGATGACTTGCAATGTGCAGAAAAACAGATCAAGATCCTGAAGTCCTAAATTCAGCCTGAGAAATTGTCCTGTATCCTCAGCCTCCATAGAAAATTCATCCATTTCCCCTCTTATGTAGCAGTCACACAGTTCAGAATAGTCAGCACCAAAGCAGTAACTTACAGGTATGTATTCTCAATTGTTTCAACAGATGTGGATAGAAGAAGTGCAGAAAAATTCAGCTACTCTCTGCTTTTAGAATTTTTTTTTTTTTAACTCGCTAACAGAGAATAAGTAAGTGGAGAAGTTACAGCATTACCAACTTGAATTTATAAAGTCACCTTCTAAGACAAGAATAAGTGGATATCTTCTGTGAAAGAAGGTGAGTAAACTGCCCTGAATCATTCTTCCAAGAGCTTACATGATTTCACTTGATAATATATTGCTCCGTAAAGCCTGTAAGATGCTGTAAGTAGTCTGCTGTGACCTTTTTATCTAACCTCTCTCTCCCTCAAAACTCTTCTCATAAGATGAAAACTTTCTGCTGGAACACATTTCAGTTGAAATAAGCAATACTTATACCAGTGAAGTGTATTTTGGAGTGTAAGAAGCATATAATCCAGAAAGTGACTAGATTTTGACATGCATAATAAAGACTAAAGAGAGATAAAAGATCAAAAAGAGAAAATTACTAGGTAATGATTTCAACAAAGAGCAGATGAGTTATTGATCCCATTTTGCTTACTTTCTAGTCATTAACAAAGCCATTCTGGGAAATAAGGTTAGGTGAAGAAAATGGGAATTTTAATTACTTTATTGTGTTTTTCTAGCTTTCAGTTGAAAGCTTTACTGATATTTTACATTCTTTGTCCTTACTTTACATAGGAAATGAACAATTATTGAACTGTTTTAAAGGAAGTATGCCTTACAAGACTCGTTTACTTTGTGTCCTCATTCACCATGTACAGCATGTCATACTCCCATTCTTCCAAGCAGAAAGAGAAAGAAGTACAATGGGAAATATACTCCTACTGACAAATGATTTTAGTAGTAGACGAGAACAGCTCATATTCACTAATGGAAAATTGATAATTTTTACAAAAAAAAGGTAATAGCCAAAAGTTACAGGGAGATATGTTTTTGAAATGACAATCACTCATTTGAAACACAAGGAGTCAAGCAGTTTGTCTGTAAGAGACAGTACTGTTAGAATTTCTAAATAGAGTTAGAATTTCTACAGTTTTACAAATGCGAGTGAAATTCTACCAACAGTCAGAGATCTGGCATATTAATTATATCTTCCCTCTTCCTTAGTGCCAAACATAAGTTTAGCTCAAAACTTAATAGAGCTAGTATGAGGACAGTGTGAACGAAAATGCCTTGCTTGTCTCATGTACATTCACAAAAAAAGAATTTATCTGCACAAGTATATCCATATGGACATGATTGGTAGTATATTACACCAACTAAGCAATAATGACTTTTACCACTGAAGTCAGTTCATGAACACATTGAACAAATCAGTTGTCAATCATGATATAATTTGTAGATAAAGAAATGGATAGATACGAACAGCAATCCTGCTCACTTACTTGGAAGAAAACTCCCTTACATTTATTTTATACATATTGCCAATAACTTGTCAATCAAGCACTATCACTGATAAAAAAATTTTTGAATATTTCTGGCAGCAGTAATTCTAGAAATATTTCAAACAGAAGAGGGACTATGTAAATATACTAAATACTTTATGTATTTTTTCAGTTACAACACAGTTTCTGATTTATAAGGAAAACTTAGAGCTAGGTCAATCAGAGGAAGTAACTGGATTTTTTTCCCAGAGCCATGATGTATTGTATGCATGGTAAAAATGACTCAAGATCAAAAAGCTAGGGACTACTTACTAGTTCTTGCAAACAACGAGGCTCTCTTAAGAATTTTCAATTATTTGAAAAACTTTCAGAATTCTGCTCATTTTGCAGTTTCTTCTTCCATATTTTGATGTAGTTATATTAAATACCTTAAATTACTGATATGTTAGTCCACAAATAAGAAAAGGTGAGAGTTATTTTGTTTTGTTTGATTGTTTCTTGTTCTTTCTCCCCCAACCCTCCCTACTCAGGGGTAAGGTGTATTTAAAAATGGTAAAAAGAGAAAACTGGAGAGAACTTGATTCACTGTGTGTTGAACAGTGCCATTAAGGGGGGGTAAGGTGTATTTAAAATGGCAAAAAGAGAAAACTGGAGGGAACTTGATTCACAGAATGTTGAACAGTGCTATTAAGGGGGGGTAAGGTGTATTTAAAATGGCAAAAAGAGAAAACTGGAGAGAACTTGATTCACTGAATGTTGGACAGTGCCATTAAAGTGGTACCACAATTTTTCAATAGATTAAAAACATCAGGTCACTGAAAAAAGTATTAATTATTAATCCTGCCTTCTTACTGCCTGGGCCTTCCAAAACTAAATTTTACTAGGGTTATTACATACAAGTGCTGATTGATTACTGATTTCCATAATGATCCCATCGCTTGTAAAATATTCCAATGTGGTTGAACACTGGATGGAACAGGCTCCCCACAGCACCAAGCCTGACGGAGCTCAAGAAGTGTTTGGACAACACCCTGAGGAACATGGTGTGACTCTTGGGGTGTCTTGCACAGGGCCAGGAGTTGGACTTGATGTTCTTGATGGGTCCCTTCCAGCTCAGCATAGTCTATGATTCTATGATTTTCCCTAGTATGTGAAAAGATGGAAGTGGATCCAACTTCTACAAAGTGAACAAGAAACTTATTTTTGAAGGAATACTAATTTTGATTAAATACAAAAACATCTTTTCAAAAATCTCAAAACAATAATGCAGCAGCTTCCTAGGATTATTTTTACAATATATGAAGAGTTTGGTGAAGGTGAGAAAAAGTCCCAGTGCTAAATCCAGGGAATACTTGTATGACAAAAATTTAGCTCAGTAGTAGACCTAACATTTCCACTTTCTAACCAGGTTATATATCCCTGCTGTAGGCCATGGAGAAACTCCCTTCAGAAGAGATCTGGCAATATCTAAAGCAATGCATCCTAAGTTGCAGAAAATGCATGACCAGACACCATTAAAAAGATTTTCTTATTGTTTGTATCACTGAAAGGTAATGATCTGTTTTACTTCCAGAGGCTATACTAACTATTTAAGACACACAGGTTTTTTTCTACAGAACCCTTGATTTCTAATATTTTTGAGATATTTTATGAAGCCTTAGATTTTAGGCATAGGAATTTACCTAAGTATAGCAAGTTTTAGTTTTACTAGTTAAAAATGAATAGTAGTAACAGTATATTGATAAGAAGTTATATGGATTAAATAATGAAAAGCTATTTAGTACTGTTGTTACTACTTGATTTAGCTTTATTTTTTCATTTCAGCTAGTGAATAATACCAGCTATTGATTTGTTGGTGCAGAGTGTCTAACGAAGTCATCCCTGTTACGGGAAGAAGCCAAGACACTGAAAAATCTTAGTATCTCCTCATCGACATTATGGCTGTATATATTAAATTTCTGCTGCTGCTTTAAAAATCATATACATATATTTACTTCAGAATGAGTTCATGTAGAAAGAACAAGACAAACAGAAACACTGAATATCGTCAATAAACTTTCCCATGCAAAGTATAACCTTACTACCAGTGGGACCAAGAATTAATTTACTTCTATCACAAATAGTCCTACATAAAGTTAGGATGTCTTAGGTTACAGTGTAAGATTTAATTAAAAGTATGTGTTCTATAACCATCTGTTGAAACCAGGTGGGGCAGGGTTCTTTATCTCTTCCATGACACATCCCTGATAATTCCCTCCAGAGGTATCTTCTATCCCTGGGCCATCCAGCCTCACTGCATTACTCATAAAATTACATCATCCCACTGAGAGATACCAAGGGTTCCCACCTGGATATAACCTGAGGTTTGGAATACCACAAGCAGCCCTTACCTACTGGATTCCCAGAGGACAAGAGCTGCATAACCACCACTGTACCTTCAGAGGAAGACCAGACCCTTCTACAGGATCACTGCTTCAACAGAGCCACTCCAGAGAGGACAGCAGCCACCCCTTAATCAGACTGCAGCCACCCCCCTGCCCGGCAGGGTGTCAGGTCTTACCCTGACTGTCAGGCTAGGCCAGTATTTCTGTGTTATTGCCTTCTTATACATACTAGTAAAGAACTGTTATTCCTATTTCTCATATCTTCACCTGAAAGCCCCTTAATTTCAAAATTATAATAATTTGGAGGGAAGGGGGTTACATTTTCCATTCCAAGGGAGGCTCCTGCCTTCCTTAGCAGACACCTGTCTTTCAAACCAAGACAGATGTTCATGAATGAAGTGAGATAGGCAAAAAACCTGGTTGTGCATGTTGGAACCAGTAGCTGTGTGAAATAGTGAAATTAAAAGAGTCAGTGTTTCTGGAGCAACAGTGACTGTATTTCTATGCAATTACTATAATGACTGTAAGGGGGCTATTTGAAGAAGTAAATTTTATGGTGACGTGTGATATTGCTGAAAAAAATCTCTACATAATAACAACACTAATCTGAATTTTTAATAATGTCTACAATGATGTTGTCTTTTAATTTTATAAACTCTTTTAAATTCCCAGTTCAAGAAAATATTCGAGCATATGCTGAAGTCTCTCTCAATATATTCAGGAAAGCAATGAAGCATGAAGTCACTCTGACTTCAGTAAGTATTCTTCCTGCTTAAGACTGCTTAATCCCCTCTCAAATTACGAGTAAAATTTACCCACCAATAAAGTGGTAAGGATTTAAAACAGAACACTTATTTAGATCCCAAGATCTATGTTCTCTCGAGCTAGAGCAAATTTCACTCTTCAGTCTTTAAAGAAAAATCCAGTTTATTGGTGAGTACCTCGAATTGTAAAAATTTGGAAAACAGAAAAAAAAAAGAAAAGATAGAAGACACCTTTCTAGCCAATGTAGAGTTACACAGTGCACAAGCATCTAGTCCATTGGCAGGTAACACAATACACATTTTGACACAATCACAGAGAGGCTAAAAGCCACAAGGCTTCATCTGTCTTGAATTATGTCTATTTTAAAAATCAACTACTTTATTTAGTAAAACCCATATAGTTAATACAGAATATTATCATTAAAAACAAATCAGTGGATAGTGAGTTTTTAATTCCTATGATCTAATATTTATCACAGTATTTGCCAACAACCGAAGTTAATCAAGAAATATAATATCAAGAGCTATCAAAGTTTTTTTCCTTCAGAAAATTTCTGTTTTCAATATACAGAGAAAACTAGAACACCATTTTATGACAGAAGTTCCTACTCAGGCTGCAATATTTTGACACTACCATAGTTGTACATTGGTTTTTTTTTTGGTTTTTTTTTTTTGCTGTCTGGTTCCGAAACCTGTGTTAGATATTTAGACACAAACCGAAAAGGCTGCACACTAGAACTGGGGGTTGTTTCAAACAAGGGACAGGAACTGCAGGGCAGAACGGTGCACTTCCCAAGGACACAAGAAGATGTGCCCTTGTGTTCTGAGCTCTCTTTTGCTCGTATCCTGCTACTAGAACTGCTTCACTAAAGTGCAGGGGGATGCAGTAACACAAGAACTTACAGCAAAGACACCCTCCAGTAAGAAATTATTCTGAAAAGTGCAGATAGAGGTTTGTGGATCTGTAAGATGACATAGCAATAGAATTAAAGCAGTGCTTGCTAAGTGAAATGTTCCAGCTACTAAGGCACTACACAAAAGATCATTTTAAAACAACATACACAGAGATTCAGGGTTTGATGCTTTTTGACAAGTCCCATCAGACTGGCCACTTAGAAAGAAAATTCCTCTTGATCCCAAGTGACAGCACTTGTTTAAGCTAGACCATTAGGTGGTTTCTCAGATGTACAGCATCATACCAGTCACCTTATAGCTGTACTCAGGCTTCCTTCATTGATCCTTGCTCTACCTGCTTTCACAGGCTCATGGACTTTAGTCACAGAGGTACATGCAACCTCAAGACTGCTGTATAAAGCATTAGTAGAAAACTAAGTGATCCTCCTTTAAAAATAGATTTCATCATCTTTCAAGCCTACATGCCAAGTAGGCCACTTATATCAGCTAACACTGAGACACGTACAGAATCTCCTTCACAGGAATGACTAAAATAATCAGACACAAGCAATATGAATAACTGTAATGAGGAGGTAGGGGAAGGAGATTAATTTAATAAAAAAATTTGAAAATATAATTAACCTTAAAAATAAAAAACATCCACCAGGTAATAGAAACCAATATAGATCACACAGAAGACATAGACTCCTATCAGTTCTTTCTTCAATGCACTTCAAAGATAAAAAGATTCTACTATTTCTTCAGTGATCTATTCAAAATCAAGTTGAGAAAAAGAATATGGTTTCAGACCATATTCCCTTTTAAGCCTAACACTTGTGGAATGGAGTACTTCTAAGCTGCTGTACTTCTGACAGCAGCTTTCTGGACATCTTTAACCTTTCTTATGCTCCACAATCAACACAAAAATGTCAATTATTTTTTCAGTCAGAATAACAGTAGGCTGCAACTAATTATTGCTTAGTTGCATGTTTATGTTTTGAAAAGTAATATAGGAGTCCCTCAGCAAGATATCAGTTCACACAAAAAAAAAAAAATTAAAAGTCTGCAGCATTTTCCTGTTTTTCTTTCATTAATCTTGGTATCAATAATATCACACAAAAAAGTATTGCTACAAGTGTTTAATTAGCATTCTTAAGTCATGTACTCTAATTTTGAATTCTGTTTCACTAAAGGCTGCATGTACTGGTCATCACAGATTATATTAAATAATTAGAAGGCCATTACTCCCATTACAGAAACTATGAAAACCAAGGAATTGGAACTTTTTAAAATGTTGTGTCTTCCAAAACTGAGAACACACCCTTAATTCTATGACTCATAGGTCATATGGGACATCATGGGTCCTTGAACTGAAACGTTTCATACTATATTCTGAAATACAAAAATAACAATTCCTTAAATAGATTCCAACTATAATACATTATTTACCATGATCTACCAGCATATTCTTTGACTCATCTCAGCTGAGTTTCAGACTGTCGATTCTAATGCAAATGTTCATTTTAATACCAAACAATGGGTCTTGCTAATGATTCTCAACCTATGGACTACTATTGGTGTGTGACTGTGGTCCATAGAAGAAATGCACTTAATAGCCATTCAGCTCTACATGATAGGCAGCTAATCATGACAAGAAAATACCTATGAAAACACAAAAAAAAACATTGAAAAGAACTAGAAGACTTCAAGCCAAACTCTTTCCAAGCTTTATGAGCTTTTTCAGCATATCTGTTTGTAGTGAGGACGTGCCAGAGTTCAGGATGGCCTGTCTTTGTTTTCACATTATCTACCTCATGAATGGCTCTACTTCTCCAGGATTATTCAGCTACAGTAAATGAACTTTTTAGTTCTATAGTTTTACAAAGTCCTCTACTTTAAATGCTCACAGATGTTCCACTTCTTAAATGTGATTACATGCTCGGCTGCTGGGCACCTACTCTCTGTCGAAGCTAATTCAGGAACACATATTTTTGAATTATATGTGTAATGGCTTCCAAAGCAACTGGCTAAGAGGAACAAGAAAAATCCTGTAACAATACTGAAAATGACAGAAATACCAATAGAATTTTTCCCAGTGTGGTTGAAATCAAACAGCATGTAATTTACAATTTTTTTAATATGAAATAGGAAACTTGAATACTTTTTGACAATACAAAATTTTAAGATAGTTTTCTAACTGTGTATTACAACTCTATGCGACTGATAAAATCCCCACTTTTATTTAGGCAACCTACTTGACCCCACCATTAGTCAAATATTATAAATCCAAAAGCCTAACTCTGATTTCGACTTGTTTGATTTACATGTATGTTTCATCTTCACATACAACACACTTTCATTACAATTGTATATATGTCAGTACACTTCTCATCAGTATATCTCAGAAATTGAGAAGAAAATTATGAGCCAGATTTTGTTTGGGATCAATTTCACTGACATTGTCTAAACCAGATGTTGACCAAAGCTGCTTTGGGAGGAATGTGTGAACCCCTTAAGCACACAAAACTCCCACAAAAATGGGAGAAGCTTTTACATCAGTGTTGTGACAGTATCTACTGATTTCTACACAGCTTTCCACAGGCTTAAACAGCATCGTGCGTGCACTGGTGTGAACAGCCAGATGAACGAGAGGCTTTCCCATGAATCTACAGAGGATTTCTTATTTAAGATACAAAGATTTGGACTTCATAATAATTGGAAAGCAACCATGGTAGTAGTCTATCCTGAGAATGTTGTTTGGGGTTTTTTCCCTTTTAATTAGTTAAGGAGAATATTCAGAAAAAGCTGTCAACATCTGCAGCACCTGTAACATGTTTTTAAGCAGGCTCCAGAGGCTTTGCACATTTGCCTTCAAGGACGCATAATATAAAAATTCGAAGATTTTTTTCTTTTCTTTTAAGCAGGTCATATTCTAATACCTAGATAATATGGAGAAATTCTTCACACTCATCACATCTGCACAAAACCCTTGTAGAATCAATCTTTATAACTCATACAAATAATATATTTTTAGTCCAATATTATATAAAGTGTTGAGAATAAGCCAGAACTGTAATTTACTAATTATTTTTAGGCTACCAACAAATCATTGGCATTGCTATTCTCTAATAAGAGTTTCAGATAGTAATAGATCAATAAAACCATCTTTATATGAAAGCAGAGAAATTTAATAAGACACATTCTCTTGCACTAAAAAAAATTTGATTATTTAAGGTATATCTAATACACACCAACTAAATATCCTAGCACATATTTCCCCTACACATATTTAAACCAGCTTTTGATTACCATCCATCAACCTGAAAAAAAAAAGACAGACTATATGGGAATGACACTTTCTGGTAATGAGATTCCTCAAACAAACAAACTCTGTACTATAAACAGGACAGAGCTTCAGTCATGAAATGACAAATAAATGAAATGTGAAAATCAATACAACAGGTAACAATATCAGTATCTACGTATTTATCAGTTATGTAGAATATTAAGATTTTGCTTGTGATCTGTGGGTGTTATGGCATATAGGGCATGACAGTGCAATGCTGTTCTAGGAAAAAATTATCTATCCAACAGTGTATGAGAACATGACAGAATCCAGCACATAATCATGAGCTCAAGAAAAACATTGTATATCATCTCTCAAAACCATAAGCCATATTTCAGCAGTTAGCCAGGAAATCCTTACAAGAATGACCTAGGCATTTATGACCCTCCTCTTCCTATGCAAAAGTCACATAAAATACAAAATATAGTAAAAAGCTAAAGACATTACCCATGAAGAAACATAATCAGTGTTATTTACAGAATAGAGCAGAATTTTCCATTTATCTGCATGATTCCTAGACTTACCAGTTACAAGTGGAATAAAGATTACTAGAAACCCTCTTATGAATGGATATGTATTTTTCTTTCACTGGAATACATTATACTAAAAAAAAGCCTCACACAGAAGTTTTTATTTTTCAACAATTTTTTTTTTTAAAGTAAGGGTAAAAATAAACACAAAGTAAAAAGTGGAAATTTCTTTTTCTAGTAAGCTGTAACAGAAACTAGACAATAACTTGGAGTTAAGGTCTCCAAATACTGCAGGTAATGAGTACAGGAAGAAATAATTCTAATCAAATTATTCATTTAAAGAATTTGGAGTTTTTTCTTTCCATAACTGATCATAAGAAACTTATTTTTTTTTCATATTATAGTAAAGAACTTGACTGGTTTGGGTTTTCTAACCCTGATTATTAACAAAATGAAGAAGCTGCTTAATAATCTATTAAATATATAAGAATCTCCTGCTCTTTTAGTCAAATTGTTCCCACAATTCAAATTTACCAGAAAAAAGTGCTCTCCTGGTTGAATTCTATATGAAATTTCTGAGACAGTTACTAAACAAGTACATTGTTTTGTTTGCAATTTTTGAAAGGCTCATTAGTAGTATTCAAAATGCATACACATTACCAGACTGTATAACATTCCAGCTATTGTTCCTGTTCCTAATGCTTGAGGAGTGGAAAAACATCCAGTTGACACAGCATTTTGAAGCACAGTCTTAAATTTTAAGACATTTTATGAACAGACATGTATCTATGATTGCTGAAAACAATACAAGAGTTGCATGCCTTGAACATTTTGCCTGACTACACCGAGCTTCAGGTCTGGGAGAAAAAAGAAAGATCATTCCCAGAACAAGAGTTTGCTCACACTAATCCCATTGCAAGGCTGGTGTCAAACACATAGCTAGCAGCAAATTTCACATTTACATATTCAATATAAAATTTGCTGTTGGCAAATATGACCTTAACACTTAGTTTTCATGAACATTCACACTAATCAAGCACCAGAATATAAATGCTCATGAAAAATGAAAAAAAAGTGGTCTTAAAGAGTTTGAAATCAAATTCTAATTCTATATTTGAATAAATATTACGGTACAAACCTATTTCTATTTGTTCAGTTCTAAATGTTATCAACTTCAATATGACAAAAAAATAATTCTTGGACAAATTTGTATTTGAAGTAATGCTTTAGATCAATATATGCAGTTAATTCTACTAAGTATCTTGGCCGCTCAGGATCTAATCTCTGAGAAAGACATTTTAATACTTCACGGAAAGTGCTCAGGGGTAAACGTTCTCAGCTGAGAAAATGCATAAAAACACACTTTCATGCCATTTAATGCAATGGCAGTTTTTCTGCTCCAGACTAATTATACTGCATCTGGTTGAAGTCGAGAAAATTACTTTGTACATCAACAATATTTGTAAAAAAGAAAGTCATCAATTTAATAAAATATGTAAATTCATCATTTTAGGCAAATACATATGTATTCTGCTAAGCTGGAATCCAATATAATTATATTGTAATTTGAAAATTCTAGAAATAATGTTGCCTCAACATTTTTAAGATCATTTTCATCAGTATCTAAATTTTAAAGGTCTTGGTAAAACTGGATTTGGAGGTATTTATGCTGTACTTTAATTAACTGGAGAACATTTACAGATATTTTGGAAACAAAAAAGATTAGCATATAATTCCAAAGAAGTAAAAAAGATAATTTGTATTCCAGCACAATGATGAAAAAGTGCTGAATTACAGTTTTAATCAGTTTATAGCATGAGGTCTTTGTAAGTTTCAAAATTAGGCATAAATCTAATATATTAATCAAAACTGATTAGGCTACTTATCCCATTGCAACCCTTATTTTACCTTTTCTTATTTTCTTAATTAAGCAATAACACCACAGAAATCCATTCTTGCCAGCAGTTAATTACCATTTGAGACTATAAAATCTTATAAAAACAATAATATATAGACTATTATATAGAGTGAATGTGTTTTCTGAAACAAAATGTGCAACATCAACAATAAAAGAAAAACAGCATGATTTGTATAATTTTATTACATTGCTGCTAGGTTATTATGTCAGAATATCAGAAATGAATGCACAAACTACAGGCCTCACTTTTAGAAAGTCCAAGTCTCTCAAACCTTAGTCATTCTAGTTTTACAATTTTCTCTGTGCTCTCATTTTATATAAAAATTTAGAAAATAAGAAAACCACTGCGGATGCTACATAACTCTATTATATCTAATGAACATTATACAGAGATGCTTTGATTCAACAAAGCATGCCCCCATTTAGATAGCACTTTCCCGTTCAGATATAAAGATCCTGGAATACTAAAAGCTGCAGTTTTAGAAGTAAAATTAAAAATTTAAATGTCTCAGTGCTTACAATTTCCAAAGCTCACAGAGTTTTAATTGGAAAAAAATAATACTTTGTTTCATAGGTTTGTTGTTGCCATTGTTGTGCAGGTGATTCATATTACCCTAAAACCTCACTTACTAATTGATGGAAAGATGCTTTTTGCACTCTGTGAAACCTTTTACTCTTTTAGGGTAATAGATACTTAAATGAAATATTTTATCTGTTATTCTGTAAGCTCTAGCTCCCACCAACATTTCTCTGCAATCACTGATTCAGAAATCATACATGATCTGAAATGCTCACGGGATTTTGATTATGTTTTGTATTTGACTTCCCATGTAACCATGACTGAACAAAAGATGTCAAAATAACCTCAAGACAACTTAAGAAATAGAAAGATTTCTATAGAGAAATAGTGGAGATTTTGTGAAACATGCCTGTCTATCCAAGTACATCATACTCAGAATAGTATAAAAAGAGAAGGCATTTCAGAAAATCTAGAAACATCCTCAGTACTTTCTATTCCAAGCCAATGTGTAAATATGGGAGTTTTTTGATGTGTAAATATGGGAGTTTTTTGATGTAGAACAGCCCCTTGAACTTTCCTTTTAACAGGTCAACACAATTAGAATCTTTTAAATGCTCTGAATCACTACTGGCTTGACAAGGGCATGTGAAGTGAACACTTCCTAGATTACATTTAAAGATGTATGTCATTATCCTGGTAATGCCAGTTCAGCCTGAGCAGCAACTATTTCCCATTCTGCTCAGTAAAGTATTAACAGCACAGGGAGGTAACAACTCCTGCAGGTCTCTGCGGAAAAATCTAGAGGATGTGTAATTTTTACTGAAGAGCTTCTTCCCTCAGTAACCAGACCTGCATGGAAGTTCTTCTTGTGACCTGTGAAACTCTTACTACTGCAAGCTGTTTTATTGGCCACGGCCTTCTAAAACAGCTGACAAGAAACAGGTACTACCAAACTGAACTTGTATAAAGACAACAGTACTGTCAGGGCAAAAGAAAAAAAACCCATCTAGAAATAGGCCCAGTGCTGACAAACAGATACCAAAACACCAGTACCATACTGTACCATACTAGTGGTTGAGAAGTATGGGATGGGCCATCTGGAAACCTCCTTGTATCTGGCTGGAACAGGCCAACACTGGATACTATTGAAAAATTATATAGAGTCCATTCTCCTTTCCTCTTCCTCCTCCACCGAACAAACTGTTAAAAGACAAAGACCCAATGTAGAGAAAAAAAAAAAAAAAAAGACCTAAAAGTATGTACAGGAGTTGGATAACCCCTGGATTAAAAGTTTTCTCCAGGCACTCATTTGATTTGACTACAGCCTGAACAATGACATTTCTGAAGAGGGAAGTCAGGTATTTTAAGGGCTGGGAAGTTGTCTAAAGACTATGTGCGTGCACATTTGCACTTCTTTGAGCACGCTTCCTACTTGTGACTCCTCCTGGTTAGTTTAATGAGAACACCTGCTCTGTTCTGTCCACTGTGCTCTCAGATCCACATCAAGCCATTAGAAACAGAGAAGTTGCCTTTTAGAGGTGAACATTTACTTTCAGTGTATACCACAGGGTTGTTGCCTAAAGAAAACATAACTGATGCCAGCTGGAAAGTATTTTCTAGTCCTTATGGGTAGATGAAATCTTAAGAGTGATCAGAGAAGATAATTTCTATGCCCATAGGAGTTTTAATTTTTCTTACATTAAGTTGGAGTGTTTTGTGTATGCTTACTTCTGCCTTTTGGAGGCTGTGCCCAGACAGGAAAACACTGAGTCCCTGAACTAAAGCCTAATTGAGGTGTAGCTCCACAACTCGGAGATGCTGCACATAATGAAATATTCCAAAAAGTCTTCTGAGGGTAAAGTACACACACTACAAATAAACATGAAAATATATCTGCTTGCTTCCTAAGGAAGCAGAGAAACCTGAGCCTTTACAGTAAAAATATCAATGTAAACAAGGTCACAAACAAAGCATATTTGATGGTACACACTTTAAATCCACTCCTCAACTCTTTCTTTTCTTTGCAGCTCAGGCATTCAGAATTACTAGACCTGTACGACAAAGGAGGCACCACGGGCAGTTATTTGAAGGATGTTGTGCCATAACTGGTGATTCAGTCTTTCACTCTATCTCACTAAACCCTAATGGATTTTTGCTTTGAGGACTGTAGCCGTGTAATAAGGAAATAAAAATATTAATCATGTATGCTTGGTATTAGTCATGACAGCATATTCTACTCCCTTCTATTAAAACTCAGCAGTAATGATGAGTAGTTTTAAAAGATGAAATCTTAATAAAATGACTACTTAATAAAATAGATCTACAGGTATCCCGAGAAAAATAAATGAAAATATAAATTAGGAAAACTAGCAACATATCAACATATTTCAAAAGTCAACATTACAGTACTTGAATAAATTTAAGTTTTTACTGAGTTTGGCACAATAAAAAAGATATTTAAACAATAAAAAGACATAGCTAAAACCAGATTAGAAAAGCAGATGAACTCATATTAAGAATACTGCTCCAGGATATATCCAGATTCCAGGACTTTCCACACCACAGGTGAAAACAGTAGACTATTTACAGCTGCTAGGTGTAAATTTTCCACTTGATGGACACATTTCAAATCTGTGCTGAAATATTTGACAGATTATTATTAGCTCAAATTTAATGAGCAGTAAGAATATTCAGTTATAGATATTTTCATCAATTATGCCAGTGTAGGTAAGGTGACAATGGTTTTATTATTGTTGTTATTATTATTATTATTATTATTGTCATTGTTATTATTATTACTAATTAAGTCTTGGATAGAAAAAAGCAGCTGTACAGAAAAAGTATTGGATTTCCAGAAAGTTTACATTTCACTTTTAAATTCAGAAGTTAAAAACTGCAGATTGATTATAGTCTTAGAAGCATTGACTCTGCAGCTTCCACATTTAAAGTCGCCATTCTGTCTAGAGGGGAAAGGATTAAATGGCTGTGCTGTGAGTTATAAAGTACAGGATTTCTGCAATATGAGAAGGTGGTAATCTGTATTGGCAGGTTGCTGTTATCACTTCATGAAACTGCAAATATTAATACAGAGATACTTTTCTATAACAGATTCAGAAGTATTTCACAGAATTCAGAGAGCTAAATCTGATAATAGTCTAGGTCTCTGTTTCACTATTAAGGGAACAAAGATAACATAAAAAACACAATTTACCAAAAGACACATCTGCAAAGTCAAGATGGAGTGAGATTTCAGATCATTTGGTTTCCAGTCCTGTCTTAAAAATACAATTTGCTATTCTTCATCTTAAAAACATTTAGAAAAAACATTGTCAAAAGTATTCAGAATGAGTTTTAAAAATCAGTTTGAATGAAACCACAGTTTTAAAGAGAAAGGCCAGAGTAAGAGTTTCATTAGCTGCAGACGACTGCAGTTAAGCAAGAACAATCCCTGCACTGTCAGTTTCATATAACAAAAATGACTCATGGAGAGTCAGCACAGTTACAGCCCTGCTGTGAATGCTGAGAAAGGGGGGAAGCAAAGGATTCAGCACAGTGCACGAGGACATCTCACGTTAGGTCATTCTGCTGAAAAAACAGTGTCTTGTGCAAAGTGCAAGCAGTGGCTGAACTGAGCCACAGTGCTACATATTGTAGTTACCTCTACATAAAATCCACCAAAGCCTAAATATCTATTCTGTTTTTACACCTATCTGCCCCTACGTGAGTTTTCCTACTACTTTTCAAGGGATGTTGGAATGCCATATTAACTGCCAACTGAAAGCTACCATTTTTCATTTGAAACATTCCATAAATGTTCCTCAAATACAAGAAATAAGAAATTACTTCATATCTTTAGTAATTTAATTTCTTCTATTTCCTAAGAGAAAAAACTAGATGCTAAGATGCGAAGACATATGTAACCATATTTATTGATACTTCTGAGGTGTTCAATTCACAACATTAAGAACAGAGATAATCTCAAACATATCAGCCTTCATTCAACTGGAATTCTACCTTGGCTCTAGATGATTTGGTGCACTACAGCCCTGAACTGTAGATCCAACACAAGGTTTTTGGCCGTAAGCAATTGAACTGACACACTCTCCTGCTTGTAGCCACCCAGAAATAGCTCAAGGGCCTCTCACCCTCTCCCCAAACCTTGCCCACTGTTAGTGGTGTAGTGGCTAGACCCAGAACCACCAAAAACATCCATACAACAGTATTATGTTGGCACTTGTCTATCTGTCTTTATATTTGGTCAATAAAAAAAGCTAGAAATACATTACTTTCCAGCTTGAAGAATAATCATATCTATTATGGTGGATAATTGTATCCACTAAGTGTCTGGATTGACAAACTACACGTTGTTGGACCTTATTAATTAGACAAAAGCTGAAACTCATAGGCCTGCCTGAGAATAATCCTAATTTTAGCCTTTTAAAATTCTTGTAAAATTTAAAGGAGAACCTACTGGAAGAGGAGTAATTAATAAATTCTGAGTAGAATAAGCACAAAGTCATGTAATTTAACAGATATAATGGACTCTTCTTCTACATACAAGTTCATATTGCATTTTTTTGGGCTCAAACTGACAGTTTGAGAGAACCTAAGAGATATTTTTTAAGAGAATTGATAGATGACTTTTTTTCTGCAACCTCCTCCTGTGTTGTCACTTCACCAGAGAGATGTGTTGTCACTTCACCAGAGATATCATGTATTTACCTTACTACATGAGAGCACTAAGACTGAAGCAATGTTTTGCTGTACTCAGTTGGAGGTCTTTACAACCCAAGAGAAACAAGCTGACAGTCAGTCTTTGATAGAAACTCATCATGCTTTCATGGTATGAATATTATTCTCACCTTCTACAAGGTGAGAAAAACTAAACTCAAGATTAAGTGATTCACCTAAAGCTAAAAAATAATCAGAAAGGAACCATGTAAAGTCTTCCAGTAAAATACACTAAGAATTGACTAAACCTACCTATCTAGGCTTACAAGGGTCTATCAGTCTGTCTATCTATGTATCTATGAGCTGTATCAAAACTAGTGAAAGACAATAAAGACAACAGAGTGCCCACAACATTAAGATAACTAAGATCACTGTACATTGGAGAAAGATTCTCTCTGCTATGAAAGATGCCAGGAATTTGAGTAAACTACCTAATTTTGAAATTCAAATAATTTTATATCCATAGTACAGTTATCAGTAAAGCAAGGTGAAATACCAGGGCCAGCTAATCATAAATGTCATACAATAAGCTGTAGTGATTATGCCACAGATTTTTAATTGCAGAGCTATGAAGATGTGACATAAAAAGTTTCCACAAGCAGCAACAAGTTTTGCATCTAGGGAAAGAAATGAATGCTCATCAGAGTCACACTGCAGATTTAAGACAGAATTTTCTACAGGTACCTTCAGCATTACCCACTGAAAAAAATTCTACACTGGTTTACAATGAATATTTTATAAGACATTAAGACAACTCAAACACTAACATATGTACCTGCTAAACCTTAATTGGTTACGGAAAATATCTGCAAGAAAAAAGCTACAGGGTCAGGTGTCTTGCAGAGCCATTTCCAAAGTACCTAGATGCAATAAGGATTCAAAATTAAGTTTCAACTCCTGTTCAAATCCCTGCTGCAAGCAACTAGGCTCCACACACTTACTTGGCCCTACAAGACAGAAATGCAGGAACAATTCAAGCTGCCAAAGACATGTTTCAGACAAAACCCTACCTGTTGCTCCTACTGGCACACCAGTTGATGTACTTGTCCTTTACTGAGGGCTAAGCCTAAACCCACAGATTACTGCACAGTTCAGAACCACATGCACTACCACCACAGCTGCTTTACAACAAACTTACTCCACAAACACGTAGCATATGACAGTGAATGTTTCCGAAAAAAATGGATTATCAGAGTTCATTTACTTTGGCTGTTTTATTTATAGTATATATTTATAACTTTTATGCATATTTTAGTTTATAAAATATCATATGGACATTTGATTCTATTCAAATATTAGTCAATATTTACTATTAAAAATTATTCTTAATTGAAATAAGGATTAAATTTAAAATTTATTTGCTTCTTAAACCTCTAAACCATTTGCAAATATATAAATCCACATTCAAAGCTGGTAAGATACCATTTTTTTATTCCTAGAGAATTATCTACAAGGAGTTTGAGAAGCGGATTATGTTAGATAAACAAGGTATAAATCAAAATTTAATATGATAACACTTGCTACTCTATGTCAATCCCCCCTTTCAGCTTTTCCAAAATCTCTCTCTGTGAACATGTTTCAATCTTATCATAAATACCCAAAAGATTTATGTATCATTTTGAGGGTTAAGAGAATGTCTCAGAAAATAGAAAAAAGAACCCTGATGTCCATGCCAGTTTTCAATATGCATTCAAGTGTACAAGGTTACACTTTTAGTAATATCTTTCTCATATTTTGAAATTCCAACATTTAAATTCCAACATTTAAATCCCACTGAGAGATTTGCCATATTAGTGCATATTAAGCATATCAACTGCTGTAAACTTATAAAATATTTACAACCTGATCACTGTTGCACAGACAAAACTTAAAAGCAATATAAATATGACTATTAGCCTTCTGTATATTACTATATACAGAAGGAGGTACAATGAAGGCTCTGAAGAATGAAGCAGGATTTGCTGTACAGATTTCCAAAAGGAAACAAGTGTGCAAAATCACTCTGAAGATTAGTGCAGTGATCTAATCTTTCAGCTGGCACTAAACTTGTTCATCAGAACTTCATCTTCATTAACTCCTGCTTTCTATACCTGAACAGCACATGCTCAGTGGCTGGCATATAGCAGAATGCTGTATGAAACACAAAGAGTGTCCTTCAATTGCCAAAGTAGGATTCAGAAAAATAAGCTTCCAAATTTAACATGGTTTAAAAAATATAGTTACAAATTCTATGGAACTAAACAGGATTTAAAGGTAATTTCTTTGGTAATCTTCTAATTTCTGGCATTATTTTCTGAAATACAGGGTTTCCTGCTTCTGAAAGTACTTAAGAAAGGTCAAAAAGTCAAATACAACTAAAATTCATGATGTGTTTTGCAAAGCTGAGTCACCAATGGAACCAGCCTACTACAGACCTCTCAAAAATCTCCTTTATTAAGTTAGGATAGTTATTTTATGATAACAAAATGATAACAGCTTAACTAAAGGAGAAGAGCACCCTCACAAAGAACAGTCAGAGGACGAGAGGCAGATGAATACTTTTGTCTCATTTTTTAAATAGGATTAAAAGCAACCAAACAACAAATCTCCAACATAGTGCAAATTACAGCTTTTGAAATTAAAATGACCTCACACAGCCAGAGAGGTGTAGCACTGCTGAAATTTGACAGCTATAAGCGGGAAGAAGAAATGCTGGAATATGTACAGTTCAAATCTTCATAATAAAACCATCACCTTTAATATAGAAAAGCCTATCTGAAAAGAGCAACTACACAAACTTAGGAAGAAAAGATTGCACTTTGTTGCTTGTCATGTTAGAAGGTTCATCATATTTGTTTAGGAATAACAATAAAACAGTTGATACCACTGCATTGCTATCAGTATACACTAAAATTTCATCAACTACAAAAGACAAAAAGTAGACTAAAAAACAGAAAAGCTCACCACTTCTTCATGCCTGCATTTTCTCACATTAATTCCATTAATCTGTTATTAAAAAGATAAAGAGAAGACTTACTCTACATTTCATAAGCATAGATTTCATTTCACTTTTCTAGAAAAATACTGAGAAAATAATTTGCAGTTTTACTTACCTGTAGAATTGCATCTCCTATAAACAGCAACCCTGAAAGTTCCGCTGAAAACAAAAAGCATATTTTTCACTCACTTTGTACAAAACATCCAACATTAATTCTTATTTAATTTAATGTTTTTACATAATCTTTTAAAATTTCAAGCAAAAATCTGATAAAAACCCCAACATAAAACTTCCAAATAAATTATTTGTATTTTACTTTTTAAACCCAAAATACTGGTGTATCAGTGTTACAACAAAAGAGGCTATTCAGCTCAAGCACAAGACTATGAAAATTCATCTATCAGTCACTAGCACCTTTCAGGCCATTCTGGTGAGTTGTGGCATATTTTTCTGAATAGAAAAGGACTGCAGGACTAGGTCTCATTTGCCTGTGAGAGAGAATTTCTTACAAAGAGAGAAAAGCAACATGGGGACTACAGAGCTACTTATGAATGACAAATTTAATTTTTAAGCTTTCACCAAAAATAAAGAACCCTTTAGATCCTGCATCTTTGATAAATTCTGATATATAACAGGGAGTATTAATGCTGGATAACACATATATGCTGAAGAGCTAGAAAATCAATGTATCATAGAAAAATCACCAGCCAAACTGAATGTGATTTTTAAAACAAAGCTGCATCACAAAGACATTTACAAAATCTAATTCAACACTTCCAATTTTTAAATACTGTGTTCCATTTCATAATTTTCTGATGCAAATACATTATAAGCATACCAGAAATATAACAAAGATTATTTATGTGTCTATAAAGAAGTTAACAACCACGACCACGAGAACTAAGGAATATTAACAGATTGCATACAATTATTGCCTATAGTATTCCATATCATCACAGAAGACACTGTCTGGAAAAGGCGAGTATCGGACTTGATCCAAATACTTTACTTATTTACATAAGCTATAAATCTAGATTCCATAAAATCTTGATTTCCATAAAATCTTGATCCAAAAACTGTACTTATTTACATGAGCTGTAAATCTAGATTCCATACTGACATAAATTATGATACTCAAATCCGCATTTGAAGGAATGGTCCTATTAGCTATATTTAACAACAGATTGTTAAATTACCGCAGGACAGACATTCCAATTTATTTTGAAGCAGAGGCTTTGGGTCAAACAGCATTTTATGTATCAAAGTTCCCTAGTTCAGGCACACGATATGACACTTTCTACATCTCAAGACAGCACTCTCCCAAATGTCTCGGAGTGACTTTATGGTGTATCCCATATCATCTACCCTACACCCAGAAAACAAATCTTATGCCTTTCTGTGCCTTTAAACTGAGGGTAACTAACACTACACAAGTCCCTCAAAACTAGCTCTCTAAAAATGAGCAGTATTTTTACTGAAAGCAGTAATGAATTATATCACAGCTAGGTAGGGGGCTAGAAACAATGCAACAGCTACTTCAGCAAAAAAATAATGACAAAAATAAAATTGCACTTCAGTGTGCTCAATTAAACTTAAGTATATCTCTCTTATTTTTCCTGAAGTGCTTAATAGCATTTTAATAGCTACTGTATGTAATATATGCCGCATTTTAATGTATTACTCAGTTATTTGTATACTGAAAATAATGCAGTCACAAGTATAACTTCTTAAGGTTAACCTCATTGCCTTCCTTAGGGGCTCATTCCATGCTACTCCTTAGCCTCCTTACATCCAACTTTCACATCTACGTTTCAGGGTTGGCTTTTGGCTCTCAATATGTTGCTTCTTCCACACCACTCTGGTGGTATGAACAGTAGGGTGTGGGTGAATATGAGACTTTTTTACGCTGGAACATTTTAGTTGAGGAGAAGCTAAGTTCTAAAATTATTGCATTGCAGATGGAGGGAAATGTTTCCAAGTTTACATTTCTGGCCTTACACAAATGTACACAAATATATATAAACATAACAAATACATTAAGTACTGATTTACAGCCTTTCTCCCTCATATTTGTCCATGTCTTGAGCTGCTTAACTATTATCCATGTATCATTCCAATAATTCCAAAACATTGCCAGTTCAAAACAATATAGAGATTCAGCACCACCTCTGTTATTATAAAAAATAAGTACAGTCAAGACTTTATGTGGTACCGATTTTGCTACATATGAGTTGCTGCAAAGGCCGACACAGCTCAGCATCTAATGCTGAAATAATACAGGGGGATTATCAAGGTTCTCTCCTTTTTCACCCCTGTCTCAGTACTACCTGAACAACCAGGTTAAAAAGTCATGCATTCTCCTGCTGTGCTACCATGATTTAAGAGCCAAACATTTAATCTGCTACGGCTTCCAGGAACTAACTATTGGAAAGTCAAAGCCACTAAAGCATTGTCTTTTGTTGAATTCATTAAACATTTGCATTCTATGAATACCTTCCTATTTCTCATCTTAAAAATACTGCTTTACAAGAACATCTTCTTAAAAAAAATACATTGAAGACTTTACAAGCTATTCCAAATATCAGTTCTGTGCTTTTTCAGAGAAAGTCTCAGAGGAAGAGAGAGATCATAAAGACATGGGAGAGAAAGGGCTCAACAATAGTATTTGTTTAACACTGACCGAAGAATCTCAAGATTCAATACATCCTTCTTTGAATGCAACATCAAAGCAAAGTGTAATAAGCTGGTACCTGATACCCACCTCTTTGTTCTTTGGAAATCTTAGAAATGACCACTGGAATATTATGTTCAGCTCCACCCTGAAAACAGAATAAATGACGATCTTGTCAGTCACTAAAAATATCCTTTGCTTAAAGTTAAATTTTACCCTTTCTGTAAATGCAGTTTTTAAAGAGATTGAGAAAATACATCTGATTCTGCATTTGCTCTTTTTAAAATAAATATTTAATTGTGATTAATTTCTTACTGTCTCACACAACAAAGTCCTCTGTTGCCATCATTAGCTCAGGAAGTTAATTCAGAACTCTACCAGACTAGAAGAAAAAGGACATCAGTTTTTGTGAATTCTGGAGACTTTAATGTATTAAATGTGTCCTGTAAAAGCAGAATGGCCATTCGACCACAATGGCAAGCAGACTGTGACCACTTAGTTTTCATGCTGGCAAGAAGGAGGTAAACAATAGCACAAGAAAGAAGGTTTGGACTTTTCATCAGCATTTATTTGTTTCTGTCTGTCACACAAGCACAAAGACTGAGGAAAGCAGTGGCATAAGTAACAAGGAACAGAAAAAGAAACGTTAAGAAATGGAACAGTAGGTATTCAATAAACAGGGAGAAATAAAGGAAAACCTGATGATAGTTTCAACAGTTCAGCAACAATTCAACGCTGTTGCTCCATTCAGTTTATCCTGTTGGAACTGGAAACATTTATAGTGCTTGAGAACAAAGTAGTAAAAATAAATCTTAAATGAAAAGGAAATTTGAAGGAAGGTAAAGGCAAATATACAGAGACATACAGATATTTTTTCCTCTGCAGAGAACATGAAAGCATATGCTCAAATGCAAGCTGTACAAATTCAGGCCATCAGAAACCATTGTCTGCCACGCTGCTGTTTGGCCCATGAACCCTGGTTAAGGGTTTGCTTGCTCTTCTTTTCAGCAGACAGTTTTACTTTGGAAATGATGGCTTTTTTAGGTCCAGGCATCCAGTGGCAAGGTAAGGAAAGGACGGATACAGGTTTTGATAGCCTAAGGAACAGCACACATCCCTTCTTCATACAATCACCACGTGTTTGAAACTGAACAGACTCCTGTACTCAGCACCTCCTTCCGTCATGGAATAAAGATTAATTTCCTGTGAAACTGTAGACTGTTAATAGGCTAAATGTTCCTTCTGCTAGTGGCTATCAATGCAAATGGCCTTAAAAACACTGAGTTAATAGGGATCTCAGTAATATTACAACAATTATGTCTACAGGAAAAGTTCTACTGGCATTGCATGAGATTAGTGATGACAAGCACGGAACGTATCAGCATTTCTAGCATAGACTGAGTATTGACTCCATAAAGACCAGAAGCTACCACTTCAGTTAGGCTGAGAGATGTATTCAGACCAATTAAATTCTAGCATTATAGCTTGTTGAATATCTTCCAGTAGTTTTCACAGAGAAAGAGCAACAGTAAAAGTTGGCTTCACTGCAGATAATGAGTTAAAGTTCAATAAATTTTTAATTTTTAACCTATATCTTCCAGATTTTCTAGTCACACACAAATTCAATTTCTTCAGTTTTTCAAACAAACTGAAAAAATAACTATAATTTTCTTTCTAAGCTTCCAATGTCACACACATGTTGCACTATTTAAAGCCCAACAAAGAAGTGTAAGGTTCAAAACAGCCTCCCAGCCTCCTTAGACTCAAGAGCTCCATTAAAGCAGGAAATTACTTTTATTACTAAGTGAGCTTGCAACACACACAACATGATTATTCCTCTCTCATTGTATTGAATCTGCTGAAATCCATTTACACCGAAGATCTGAAGAAGCTTTCAGCAATGTCCTAACAAAGAGAATTATCTCCTCTCATTGCATCCGAGTCTGACCTGCATGAAGGCTTCTTTTTAAATTAGTAAAAGGATGTAGTGCCTACTATTCTAAGAAACAAAAAATCAAAATGGGAAACAGAAAATAGGTGACCACCTATCTATACCCAGTCACTGTTAGCAATTTGTAGCAAATTATATATATTCTGCCAATCTTGTTGAATACTACTTCAGGGTGACACTGCAGCCCTGCATCCTGCATTCTCCATAATCGATTCTCTGTCCTGTAGAGGAAAAAATGAATGTGTGTCTAAAATCGGGTTTTACAGGGGATACTCTTCTGAACAAACCTCTGGGAACAGAGGCAACTTTTCCACTGCTGGGGATACTCTTCTGAACAAACCTCTGGGAACAGAGGCAACTTTTCCACTGCTTTAAATTTCTTCTAGTATGGACATGTGGTTATAACCTCAGACAACAATATTTCAGATAATGGTGTTGAAGACTTAATGGCTCAGACCTCTACCAGACTCTAATCTTGACCTTTGTCAAGCAAATTTTCTGTCCTTTTTCCATAAGCAGGGACTGATAAGCCTGGAATAATGGCAGCAGCCCACCTGTGGAGGTGGTCCTGCTAAAAGAGGCACAGGAAGCTCTAATCACTGGCAGCTGTTTGAAGGTCACTGTCCTGGATGTTGGCCTCTACTGGTAAGAGGTCACCCACACCTCCTTTCAAAGTGTTACACAATACACTCCTAGAGACTTTTTCTTATCCCAGTTTTTATGTGTGAGGGTTTTTTTCAGAAGTTTTTGACATATGAAAAATATGGCAATTGAAAGCAGTGACTTTTATTGACAAAGGCTGGGGTTTTTGGCTCTAAGTATAACAAGGAAATTACTTTTTTATTTTCTAAAGAAAAGAGTTTATAAAAGATCAGACTAATTGCTGGGGTTTATCATCATCAGAGTTAGACAATGTAGGGGACTTCGTGACTTCATACTAAAAGGCAGCATTTCCACAAAGGAAAATAGGTTTAAGGTCTACTGCCACTGAATTTTTTGATTGAGACAGACTGAAAAGTCAAACTGAATCTCAGAATATCTGTGATGCTGTTCACCATTTTAAAATAATGATCAAAACAGAGGCAGGAAAATGGCAGTGTACTCCTGGTAGCCAAGAGTCAGGCTGTAACTGCAAACCTCAATTTCTGTAATGAACTATCAATTTTGTTGCCTATTTCTTCAGGAACACGACACTCCTATCATTGAAAAAACAGGATGTTCTTTCAAAAATCATACACTTAGCAGCATCTTTTGTCAAAACTCTGCATCTCAAAATTTTCAGAGATGTGATAAACAACTAAAATACTACACTACACTTACCAAATTCTACATCTATGTCCATGGCTATTCCTCCACACACAAACATTTAACAGGAGGTTTCAGAAAAAAGAAAATAATTCCTTCAGAAGAGTGTAAACCAGAGCGGGTCTGCTTCAAATTCAATCACAGTTCCACCCCTAACTTCAGTTAAGATGTACAGCAAAACACAAGGTTTTCAACCTTAAAAGAGTGCATTATAATCTATTTTTAAAAGAGATGAAGTTTAGGTCTTGGAAAAAAGTCAATCCTATAAGCAGATTTTTTTAAGCAATCAGCAGAATTTCTGATTTTTACAAATAAAGTTGGAAAAAACAGGTTATAAGAGAAGAGAATGTCCCTCAGAGATAAGTTAAAAAAAAAAAACAAACAAAAAACAAAAAACCAACAGTTTAATTTTGTAATTATAATCAATTTGTCCTCTGCTCTTAAGGAAAAAAGATAATTCCAATTTCAAAATTGACTCAAGAGAAAGTTAAAAGGTGACTTTATTGTGTGAGATTTCTGACAGTAAATGGGTATTTTAAGTTAGCAGAAAAAAGAGACATGATAATGCCCCAGACCGAATTGCCAAAACTAGGCAAATTCATAACAAAGCACAAGCAAGTATTCTAAAGTGAGGGTTATTAATCACTGTGCTGCTGTAATTAACACCTCAGATAAACTGCATCCTCTGATATACACCACAGCTAGAAAGCAGGTCCTCAAATAACCCCTAACTTTAATTAGTCTGGGAGCAGTAAGATAACAGAAACTACTCAAGTACATGGGGCTGAGGAAATAACTGAGATGAGGGGGAGAGGCCTCAGTCCTTCTCACTCCTTCAGGGTTACTTGTAGACCTCTACTTCCTGGCACAATTTCAAAATAATTGCATTTCTATTTAATATTAATAACAAATATAATTTATTCGTTAAAGTTCAGGAATTTTACAAAACAAAACAGCAAATTTTTATTCATCTGCAAGAGGAAGCATACCATGACTAAATGACACATTTTAAACAGAAAACTGGCACTTTTCAGAGTATTTGGAACTGGCATGTCAGTTCATGCCATAAATAAAAAGTCCATTTCGGGAAGCCTTCATAAAGTTTGCCTACTAAACTAAAAAGGAAAAATTACTATAAGTTCCAGTTCTAAGCTATTTCTTAAAACTAGCTTAAAATTATTATAATAATACATTATATCAATTTTTTTTAGGATTGTGTTTGCTATCCAATTGCTTGTCCATCTTTCTTTGTGAGAATGTAAAATTACTAATAAAGTGACCTAGCAAAAAAGGTCCCACATACATTGATTTTTGTAAAATTAAGTAATTTTAAAGTAATAAATCATACTACCTGATACATATCAACAGAACATCCTGGACTATAGAATCCTACTTGTCATTTTCATTATTTAATCTACGCCATCCAAGGAAGTTTGAGTTTCCTTTCTTTTAAAGAGATTTCTCTTTGATGACATTTTTGAAGGCATTTCATCATCTGATTGTTAGTTATTCCAAAAATTAAAAATTTTCTATTCACATGTGACTTAATGTATCTTCACCTTCCCATTACTCAGGCTGATTTTGATCAAAATACCTATGATATAAAATAATCCTAGAAAATGTATATCTTACTCTAACAGGTTAAGAATATCTTGCTCTACTAATTTAAGAAAGACCATTTAACATTCACTATTTAATTTATATTTCTCAATCACATTTTATTTTATGCAATATATGTAATGAATAAAGAGATCTTGAGATTGTCAACAATGTTAATTCCAAACAATAACCCATTGTAAAGTATACCGAAAAATCAAGTTTATTGACTTGAGATTTGTTTTCCAATCATCTAAAGCCCTTACCGTAGGTAGTATTTTTTATCACCATCTAAATAAAACCTCATTTGCCCATACACTTGATTTTACACTGACATTCATTACTTCATCATTATTCAGTGAACTGTAACCTACAACGATACTGGAGAAAAAAAAAAATTGAATGCCGTTGACCAAACTGATGAGAAACTTTGGTGAAAAAATAGCAATTAGTTTCCCTTGAACAGAGGTTTTCATGTGTCAACAAGATAACAGCAAGCACACAAAGACATTTTTAAAAACTAATATTTCTATTCAGCAATATTCTTATCAATGACAACAAAAATGCACATTTATCCTTCTTAAGAGTCACTTATAAGGTCAGTACTAGCAGATGTTCATAGGAAAATCTATACTTTCACTTTATATGTATAATTTAGGCATCTTTGCATTCATGTGAAGTACACTTAATTTTTTCCATTGCTATCTTGAGACTGAGAATTGCTGAGTTTAGAAGATAAACTTAATCTTGTGCTGTCTACACTCAGATTCAAAGCTAAGGTAAGGTTTTCAAAATCATAGACTACAATAACAAAAATTATTAGCCCTTCCTCCCTCTCCTAAAAAGTTCACCTACAGTTGTATATGTTCTTAAATCTTACTGAAGAAAGCAAAAACATGGCAACATGATAAATTGCTGTCTGTGTTTGATCTACAGAAAAATAAACAATACGAGCAAGCAATAACACTTTCTGCCCCACTAATGAATTGCAGTGAATTAATGTGATATTCTTTGTAGGAGAATTGATGATGAACTTATTGGCTGTTCCATGTGCCTGCCACTGTAATTTAGTATTCATTAATAACTATTTAAATTAGAGAGCAGTTGAACACACAGTCTATACAGTTGAAAATACTTCTCAACTCTTATATCAAACCTTATTACAGAGTTGGTCAGCTTGAATTTTAAGGGAAGATTGCCTTCCACTCCACAGGGCAGCATAGTTGTGGTTGACTGCTGTGATAGTATCTAACATAAAAGAATATGTTTCATCTCTTGTTTCTAGTCCTCTAAAACAGAGTTTGCACTCATTAACAGTAAAATTGACTATATACAAAAGACATGCTTTGTGTAATATGGAATAATAGACCAAGAAAATCATCTTACCTTTATACTTAATCCAAATCCTCCTACAGTCTGTCTTCTAATTGTTACTGTTCTTTCCTGGAAAAAAATAAATCAAGTTTTGCTAGATTTAATGTCTTCTGCCATAACAACTATATTCATACTTCAGTAAGTTTTTTTCTATGTTTCCATCCTATATTGATTTTTGTTGCTTTAATGAAGTTCTCAGTTCCTGAACTGAAAATCCCATGAAACCTATGCTGCAGAGGAAAAAGACAAAATCTGGAAGAAAAGAAGAGATCCTGTCTCAAAAAAAAATATCCCAAAAATCATTTGTTCAATTCACACCATCCTATCCAGTACTGCAATGCACTAAGAACAGAACTGTAGAGTTGGACAATTACAGCACAACACACACATTTCAGAGGTTAAGGCCTTGACCAATCCTAAATTGGTCCCACATGCAAGATGATCACTACATGCTGAAGTACATACATACCGCAATCCTAAATTTTCCAATTTAGTTTCATCTGAAAGGAAAACAACTTGAGCATGCCAAGACCACTTGCTGATGTGAACCAAAGCATAACAAGTGCACACGTCGCATAAATTCATTTCAAAGCACAGTAATGATCCAAATTAAAAAAAAACAAAACAAAACAAAACAAAACAAAAACAAAAAAAAAAAAAAAAAAAAAAAAAAAAAAAAAAAAAAAAAAAAAAAAAAAAAAAAAAAAAAAAAAAAAAAAAAAAAAACAAAAAAAAAAAAAAAAAAACCAAAACTCACCAAAAGCTAATACAAAACCAGCCACTGTTGATCTCAGAGCTATGGTTTAAAAATCATAACCAACAACTATTAAAAGCAGCCCTCTTTTATTGTTTGTCCTAAAATTCATGCTGTAAAAACTGTAGGCTACAATCTGTCTCAGATATAAACATTTACAAATAAGACTTTTTTTTTTTTCCTAATTCGTCTGTTGACTTTATACCCAAGGATAATTTAGAATTAATACATTTAGGTAGAGGTAAAACAACTTATTAGCAAATAAACCATATATCCAGATTCAAATATACTGATTTTATAGATTTCTGAATGTTCTCTCCGTGTGGTCTAGATTTTATACTTATTTAATTACATATATATCTATTGCATGCCATAAGTCTGCATTTATGTTTTAACTATATATGCTACATTTAACTATATTTATTTCAGCAGATCAGCATAGATTACCAGTGTCAGCCAGATTTGAATAAATCATCAAGAATACAGCAGTGACAGAGAAGATGAAATACATACAGATGTATTTTGTTCTTTCTTACTTCATTTACAGAAAGTAAAATAAAGGAGTTACCACATAAAAGTTTTGGAAAACTGTTATTGCTGAATTTTGGTGAAAATCAAGTCATCTTGCCTCCTTTTTCATGTTTTTGACAAATGTGAACTGTGTAACTGTGGAAAGAGCAAGCATAAACTCATCCAATTATTTTGGACTGAAAGACAAAATGGATTGCCTGAAATGAGATTTACCATTTATTCATTTAGGCTAGTGCTTACAAAATATAAAATGCTTGCAAATATTTATTTTAAGGAAAAGGTATATATTCTGCTGTTAAATAGCCAAACATTTCAATTTTTGTTTTTAGCACAAACTTCTAAAAAGGAACTTTCAAAATGCAGTTCCCATAGACGGGGTTCAGGCCACTTAGAAAACCTGTACTTAGAAAACCTTTTGTCTGCCACAGTCTGTCAGATGCAGGTAATAGTGCTGACAATATACTCAGGATAAACCAATATAGGCCACAGTCTGATGTGTGTTCTAAGTTGAGTTTACATAAATGAACACAAAACACTCAGCTGTGGCTCCACTGGGAGCTGTATTTTTCCTGTTAACTTCATCTCATTTCCACCTCCAGCTTGTGTTGAACACGGAATTAAGAGCAGAAACTTGACTTGTACACTCCAATCAATACATTCTGGTATTTTTTGCCATACATGCCCAAATCAAATAGAACATGTGTGTGCTAAGATGACATTGAAAAATAGCAACCTTTCACTAAACTGGCTTGAACTGGCTAGTGTTACATCAACTATGAATAGAATAAAGAACAACACACCTATGGATTCAATTTCAAACAAACTAATATTCTCAGTGAAAAACATGTAACTTCATTAAAATTTGTAGTTCACAATAGGTCAGTAGTCACTGTAAATACTGGCATCTGAATATATTCTAATCTGAAGCTACATTTAAAAAAAAACCTAACAGAAACACTATCCTGTGGAATATTTCTGTCCTTGTTGTCTTTCTTAGCCCAACACGCACGTAAGTACTCATAAAAAAGAGTCAATAAAATATACTTTTGGTTTTCACTCAGGCAAAGGCAGACTCAAGCTAGTCCTGAAAACACCTGATCTGGGGTCTTTTGTGAGTTTGCCACTGCTATCTGACAGAAAACTGGAAACATTTCACACTGGAATTAGCATTACTTTTTTAAGTGAAAGAAATGCATTGTAGCTTACTAAATAGGCGAAACTGTGTAGAAGGAAAGAAGCCAGAAAAATTTCAAGACGCTTTTTCAGAACAACATAACTTAGGGTTTTATCTAGAATTTTTTCTAGTTTCTTTTCCATCTCCATTGAAAGTTGATATTAAATATTTCGGGACTGTACAGTTACTGAACTGAATTTCACTTCAAAAACATACTGCAAACTAGATTCACTTGAGTGATGTGTTATGTGCAACGAAGGCATTGCATTGTACTCAACCTAGGCTAATTCAACACACCTCTCAGTCTTATAATAAAGAAATAATACTTTGCTTAATTGCAAAGTTACATTTTCAAGTTAGCTAACAATAACAAACATGCAAATGACCTTCAAAAATACAAATCAGAATTACATACAAGTGGTATATTTCATTAGTAAACCATCAATAATCTCCTAGTTTGCAATTTCAAACCCCTCCTAAAACTTATGGTGAAATAACCCTTCCGGAACAGTTAAAAGCATCAGACAATTCATACATCTGAATTTCGGATTAGGATTGAGACCCAGTTCTAATCAGACATCAGTCAAGGCAAGTTTACTTTTGCAATCAATAAAGAAAAACCAACACATTCAATCCTGGTGAGTCAAAGCAGGTGTCCAAATTCGGTGTTAATCAACTTCTAGTATAGAGGCAGGATGTCAAATTTAACTCGGGAAAGATGAATCTCTCCCTTTTGACTTGCAAAGAAACTTGAATAAGTATTTTGATGGTAGATACCTGCTTTGAAATATTTTGCCAGAAAACGCCTTTGTCCAAGTAAGTTTTACTTGGTGATTTGCACATTACTTATTTTATGTAACCCTCAAAAACCCCAAACCAAGCTTAATTTTCAGTGCCATTTTACTCCCAGGTGAATGGAATAGCTTTGTCTGCAAAGCACTATATTGTAATGTAAAATATATTTATTATAATGATTAATGCATGAAAGAAGTTTAACCAGAAAACTGAAGCAAATTGTTTTGTTCTGATGCCTTTAATTAGCATTTCAAATGAACAATAACAAGAATAAAATGCTTTTCTCTGGTCTAATAACTTTAAGTTCTTAAAATGATTTACAACTGTTCATTAATAAAACACAGCAAGAGCTCTGGAAGGCAACAAATTTTGTACAAGTGAAGAAGTGCTCTAAGTATCCTGATTGACTATTTGTGTTGTTCAGGTTGAAAATAGTGATGTTCCATTGATTCTGTAGCAATTTTTTTATGTGTTCCCCTCTTTTTGCACCATATGATATTCTATGATTGAATTTGCAGTAGTTTTGCAAATTCCAAAAGCAACTTCATGTCCAAGTTTACAAAATAAAACTTGGTTCAGATGAAAATATACTTAGTTCACTATCAAGACTACACAAAGTGTTCTGTGAGCTTGTAATTCCATTTTCACATTTGTTATCTACATTATACTAAACAGAGGGAAGGTTAGAGCTCCTAGGATCCTTAAAAGCAAGATTCAGGTTAGTGTTCTTGCTGTTTCCTGGAGCAGAACAAAAGTAGTTATCATTTTATTGAAAAACACAAAGCTGCTGCCATGCTGTCAGCATTTTCCATGCCTCTAACTCAGAAAATTCCTTGTCCACACATATGTTCATTGACTGGAAAGGAAAGCTAAGAATTCTGCCAAAAAAAAAAAAAATCTTCCTCAGAGCTATGCAGCGAAACAGAAACAATGATTTTGAGGCTTTCATTAAAGAGCTATTAAAATTTCTCCTTAAAATCCATATGATCTCCTGGAGAACACGAATGTCATCATGAGTGAGAAGTGAAGAATGACCATGTGAGCACAGAGAAACAGTAAATAGTGAGGAAAAGAAAACACAGAATCCTATGTAATCATTTATATTTAGTCAAGAGTTAATGTTATTTTTAAGTTACATCTTGGAGCACAGAAAAAATTCAAGTATTTCATACTGACTGGTACGTGATGCAAAAGGAAGTTTGTAATTGCTTAACTGATTTAAAAATAATGATTAGTTAGCAATCCTTTCAAACTACTTATTCTGTATAATATAAAGCAGTGATTTAATGTGATCTAATAATATGTCTCTATGAAAGTAAATGTTGAATGAAAGGGCAAAGAAACTTCAAAAATCTTCACAAAACTAAACTAACAGCATGTGAAATTAAATATACAATTTCTCAACCTTCTTCCCAGTGTGTGGTTATTCGTCTGGTGAGTCTGGAAATTCATCTTACAAGAGTAAAGGTATGAAGAATTAGTTTGTATAGATACAGACAGAAAACATGGCCTCTCTTTTCAGAGGATGGAACAGAGAACAAGGTATTATACATATGGAAGAACATGATAAAAAGCTTAAAAGGTTTTCAGCAAAAAACAGTCGGTGGGAAAAAAGGAACAGACATGGAGAGGAATCTAGAATAGCATAATGACATGGAAAAATGTAGGGGGAAATAAAGGAGGAAAATGTCAGAACATAAATTTTAAAATGTCGTAGTATAAAGATAAAATCAATACATTGGCAGCAATTTTATAGATCAACCTGTTAACATTTGATGTCATAATATATTCAAGGCCATACTCTCATGTAGTTTATCAGCTATTAGTAATCCTACTACATTTTGAAAAAATAAAACATAATGAGAATTTTTTATAATTTAATTTAATTATTGGATACATTTTCAAGTTTTAGATCCTCTTTTTGGTAATGCTTTGCTCTTTCTTAGTGACATTTCTTTGGATTAATTTACATGAGCAAGCTTTATACTCATTCTGAGTGTAAAGGACACAGGACACAGGTCAGTCACACTTCCAATTTGAATTAACAGTGTTAATAAGGTTTGCCAGCAGACTTGCTCATCTGCTAACAACTTCCATCATGTGGCATTTGGAGCCTGTCTCATTATTTCAGTTCCTCGTGCAACTGGAGAAGGTTGGCAGTGAGGGAGGGCTGCAACATGCCTGGTCAGCTCGAAATCCCCCTCCCTCTGCAGCTGTGCTGGAGTCTGAGGATGGCAAACACAGCAGTGCCATGTAGGCTGTTAACACTGACTGCAATAAAAAAACCCACCCAACTCTTCATTTGTTCTTACTTCCAAATGTTCCTGGTCCTCCAGCCTATGCTTGAAAGCTGAAACATTCATCTAAATATCTACTTATAAATTTTCTACTCATATGATTGATTTATTTCAGAAGCACTGCATTTCTTAATATAGAAATAAAAGAGAAAAAAACCTATAAACCTATGGTCAGGATCTGAACTCCCACTAGGTTTAGTAACAAACATTCTTTGTAGTTTCCAGCTACTGCCTCACATCGTAGACCACCACTGATCAATGTTTTGGGTTCTCTGAGTTTTTTTCTGATTCGCAATATTTCTTTTTTCTTGTGGTGGAAAAGCCTTTTTCCAATGAAGAAAACTTATTATTTTCTTTCAAATCTAGCACTATTAATGGCATTTTTAACCTCAGATGATTGCTATGCTTTTTACTTTTAACTAGCTGCAGAAAAATAAGCTGCCTTAGGCTTTCCCTAAATAAACCTATTTACATCTGTCAGGTTGTCACTTTAAAGCTGTCCAGATTGGCAGCGGGAAAAAAGTTACCCCCATCTGATAGATACTTGATGACTTCTGTGAAAAAATGGATTCACTCCACTGAATAGCTGACAGATACCAACACGATAAAAAAACCACAAGATTCTTACTGGTAGCTTTGTGAAGGTAACAAGAATGGAAAGCACTTGAGAGGTGACCTATCTGTGCACATATTTGCAATTCTCTCCAAGACAGTGAGTTTCATTTTGGCATTGTTTATAATATTCAACCACACATCAGAATCAAAATTGTAAATAAAGACAATAGGGAAAATAAGTCAAAAGTATTATTTACCATTCTAAGCTTCTAATTGATTTCTTCTATTTCTACTCATTAAAATTGCTTATGTTAATTGAACTTGTTTTACCAACACTAAAATATATGACAAGAAAATTCACAATTTTGAAAACAGAATGATTCAATGTAACAGATATAAAATTAAGTCTCAGGAAGTTGCAAAAAATTAAATATTCAAGCAAGGAAAATGTAATAACTTATCTGACTTCCCAGACATGTCATCATTAAGTGATGTGTTCTGAATTTATTATAAAAAATTAATAATTACTTAAAAAAAATTATTTTTAAATAAAAAAATCAAGAAGAACATTTTATTGCGTAAAGTTTGCAACTTAAAAGACTTTTTTATTTAAAAAAATAAAAAATCTCTAACAACTAATTTTTTTAATACTTTATGGGCTTTGTATATATTTATGAATCTTTCAGCAGTTGATTTCACAATAGCATAAGGACAACTTTAAAGATATCACATGTTCTTATCTTACAGGAAAAAAATTACTGGTTAAGAGCATCAGAAAACAGATCTGGCTACAGGGCAACAATTAAAGACACTGTTACTTTCTGGCCTTGGAAAAGGTGTTTATTGATAGTTTTTTCGTTATCGAAAAACCAGTTACAGTCTGTGGGCTACATTAGATACAATTGTATCAACTTCGGTTAAATGCTTGGACAAATCCCATGCTACTCTGAGAGCTGTAGCTCTATCAATTCACAAAAAACCACATTTTTTATTGGTACTGAATTATGACTGACCTTCATACAAATTTTCCCCAAAGATCCTTAATTAAAAAATCAAACCACTAAAAGAAATTTTCAATGTTTAATTAATTAATACCTTTACTACACAGCAGCATAGAAACACATTTCTTGAAAGAAATGTGACTCATCTATAGGTTATCATCAGGTGAGTTAGCAGTATTCTGTAAAATCTATGTCCCTTTAAAAGAACACTTAAGACAATTTTGTAAAAATCCAACTAACCTGGTAGCTAACAATGTGTCAGCTGCTTGCATTTTATTTTCATTCTTTTAGAAAAAATAGTAGATGGATTCAAATCATCCATCCTGTCAGATGGTACATTGTCATATCCTTAATTTATGGATCTCCCATGCACATAGACTCTATGTGCAGAAAAATTTCTGAATACAATTAGTAAACAAAATTTATTTAAGAAACGAAGAAAAAAATCCACAGCCTCCTAGACAGATAAACTATTTGCTAAAGCACAATAATCCTTTTCCTTGAATTCCAGATGTTCATAAAAGCCGACAGAAATTGTGAGGATTAACTCTAAGATAAAAATATTGATTCTGGAATGGAAAATATTAAAAGCTTTCTTAAGAATAAATCTTCTTCAGATGAGACACGCCATATCTTAGGCTATCTCCTCTCCCATCACAATATTTACCAAGTTCACCATTAGGCTATCCTGGTTAGTCCAGGCTATTGACATGTATGTCCTAAAAAGAGTGGGAGCTGCCTCACTGCACATTGTTACGTGGAACACCATACTGCAAACTTTTGTGAGCATAATTTCAAGTAATTAAATAAATTTGCTTAAAAACATATATAAATATATTCTGTAATCCTTCCATCAATAGTGACAAGGTTCCTACATGGTTTAATTCAGCTCTTTTCATGGCATTTCCTAACTGCCCTGGGAGAAAAAGGTGTACCTGACCTTGGTCTTATCTTCCTACCCAAGGTGCTCCAACTGGGGCACACACTTCCCATGAGATAAAACCTCTCTACAGGCAAGGATTTAATCTGGATTAGTAACAATACTGCCTTCTACACTTTGAGTCTCACAAGATGTTTTCATCCCACTTTTGGTCATTTGCATGAGTGATATTTACATTGGATATCTGCTAGCAGCATAATGCTGAACCTGCTGCATTTCTTTCTCTTGGAAAGCAAGTCTTTCTTATCACACAATCAGGAATCTCCTTAACACTTATTGATGCAAATGATGCTCAAATTTAGATGTACTCCATGATCATTTTAATGATGGTTTATGCTGTATGGAATTGCTGTAGGACCCTCACTATCATTTTTTTGAGCCCACTAAAGAAACAGATGCTTTATTTTTCTAGGGTATAACACTGTTTATTTTGCTTATAATCTTTTATTCATTTTATTTTCTTACTTCAAACTATATACAACAAAAGAAGAAACTAGGTTTCTTTGCACCTCTTTAGTTTTGGAAACTAAAACTGTTTAACACCAAAAGGAAGTGTTCTAAATTAAGAACTAGGTTCTTATCCCATACACTCACATTAAACAGCACTTCATTCCTAAGGAGCCATTGACTTTATTTAGATTATTCTGCAGGATGCAGATCTGGATGCTGCTGGAACGTTAAGTGCCTGTTTAAAGTCTGTCCTATACAGAGGAGCATGCAAATTGATTCAGACTCAACAAACAGAAGAGATACTGTTCTGAACCAGAAACACAGTAATAGCCTTTCCTTCCATACCAGTGCAGCAGTGATAAAGCAAAACCTTATATTCAAATTATTTGATGATTATTTATTTAAACAGATCAAAACTTAATTTTACTGTAGCTACTTGTATGTAAAATTTAAAAATACTATTGCTTCTCAGTTACAAATTTTATTTTTATGCTTCAAGAGTTTATTCTCTGAAGCATTCAGTGTCAGTTGCTAATGAAAACCCTTGGTTTGTAGAATTCAGGTAAAAGAAAGATAAATGCAGTCAGTTATCTAGAATGACAGAAAAAACAAAACTAAATCAACCAAGCAAAACAAAAATATAAGAAAAACAAACAAAAAATTTTAAACCTAAAAAATCCGGAATAAAAATAAGGAAAAATAGAAGAAAGAAAAAAAAAGAAAGGAAGCCTGTGGGACTTGTGTGATTATAGTATACAATCAAAGCACGTGATTTCAGATTATTCAAATTACCTGTGACAAAAGGACAGCTAAATGTCTGTGAAATGCCAATCATCCTTAGTTGGAATGAAACTAGTGCTGCAAAACCTAGTCTTAATCCCAAAGGAAATCAGGGTAAAGTGCTCAAAAGTCACTAGTCTAACAATGAAACTTCCAGGAAAAAGCAACTCCGCATCAATATGCTAATATCAATCAGTTAACGAGTTATGCAATGAATATGCAAATAATATGGGGGGCTTTAACTGGGGAAGCAAATAATCTATTATTTTCTTTAGAGCCTTTGCAAAACTAAGGAGAGAAAAACTGTAAGACGAAGTCTTCTTGTGAAAAGGGAAAAAAGATTATTATGCATTTCATGAAGACATTTAAATAACAAGTTCACCAGGATATTAGAGATTTTACGGCAGAATTATGAAAGTCGTATTTCTGAGAGATAAAATCTTTTAATAAATAATGACAGAATGGTGTTGGTGGAATAATAGTGCCACAGTGTACATTGCTAATTGAAGAACTACAGCTTGAGCTTGAACTCATAACTTATTTCTATCCTGGCTGCTGGATGTCCTGTCTCTTCAGAAACAGGGGAGTTTGACAGGTAAAAGGAGCATCTATATTCCGTATAGAGGACACAGACCTGTATTAGTAAACTGCATTTGTTCAGCATGAAATAGTCAGAAGCTAATGTCAGATTTGTCATTCAAATAAACCTAGACTATGGAGACTGTAGGCAGTGTGTTCCTCTTGTTTCAGAGAAAAGCTCCAAAGAATTCACCTTGAAATATTCATAATCATGAGATGGATAATTTGATAAATTTTTTCAATAATCTTTCACACTTTTTGCACTGCTAACATTTGATCAATTTTTTTTTTCGGTGCTTTGTATATTTTTATTGTACTTGTATTTAGAGATGCAAGTATGTGGAAACAGCAGCAATTTAACAATAAAACAGGCATAATAGCATGCAACAAAACATTTGCATAAACAGATATCACACTATTATGTCTCACAAGATTTAACACAAAATTCTGATAATTTTATTTAGCTTAAAGGGAGACCAGAACGTTCAGGAGAGTTTCACATAAATCCTAAAAATATCTCCACAAAATATAATTGCAGTATCTATAAAAATGTCTATAGAAATGAAAGCTAAATTTTTTCTATTATTTGTGTACCTATCTCCTAATATTAAATAAAAAAATTGCATTATAGTAGTTCTAAACTCCACAATATTATTCTATATAAAAATTTACAGATCTTCCAAATAATTGTAGTTTCTCATGCACAAAATTAATTATGATGCTTAAATGAGGAATTTGACACATCATGTAAAAAGAGTAATAGGTAAACCCCACTATTACACTGTTCCATCTCCGTTAACATGATATGCTGTTAAAACAAGTGACTCTCATAGCATTCCTGAAGTCTAGTGCTCTGCTACCATAGGAAGGAACCCAAGGAACAGAGGATAAAATATAACTCCTCTACCAGCAAAGCCCTCCCGTAAGTATCTTATCAACTCCACAGACAATACTCAGATATATAAATACATTGAGGTGTTGGTGCTCCCTGCAAAAACCACTGCTCTTGGCATTCCTCCCACATGCAATGGCTCCAATACCCACAGGAGAGTGAAGAGAAACAGCACTGCAGTCATGCATATAACTTACTATCCTATTGCTGCTTCTTAGATGAGTATTACTAATATTTACTCACAAATTAAACATATTAAATACACTTAGTGTTCACGGTATAAAATGAAATACCAGTCCATGGGAGCAAATGCATACAGATGTGTGTATGCACCCACACACACTCACACAGAGCACTCTCATTGTAAAGAACATCTTAAAGAGGAAATAAAAACTACTTACACCAGAATAGAAAGGCTCACCAGACACACAGATCACATCCTGCTCCTGGATCATCAGAATATCTTTGGCTAAGTGCAGTCGCACTTTGAAAGGCTCCTGGTTACCATCCTGCAGCAAACAAACCCCTGTCTTTGTCTTCAAAGGAAGGAATAAAGAAAAAAAATGGTTTTTTTCAGTTAGCACATAGCATTGTTAGCAGTGGCATTTTGAATCAGAAAGGTAGAGTCACCATAAATACATTAACAAATACCCAAAACTATTTTCAGTGATCACTGTATTTACTGTGTTTAGACTACAAGAGAACAAATGTTACAGTAGCAAATAGTAAAGGTAGATTTTGCAATAAAAAGGTGATATTTCACCCATGATGATTTTGTGAAACTCCTTTCAAATTGCTTCAAATCAGCTGTGCTCTTACTTTCCACCTTTTCATTAAATGATAACACCCCACTTGGATGTGAAATAAAAGCTGATCCTCCACATATTACACCATTTTTGACACAGAAACACGTACAATGACACCTCCAAACTAGCCAGATGTGAGTACCAGCAGCTACATGAAACCAGTCGTAACTTTTTAATGTTCCTTTTCAAATGAGGATGCTGAGCTAAGAATAAGAGAAAATAAATCAAAGACTACGACTCCCTGTAGTAACTTAGTTCTTGCTCTATTTCTGTATTTTACATTTATGACTAAAGATCAGGAATTCTGTAGGATTCTTCAATACATAATAAATGGTTTTGCAGCAATTAACAGTGTCTTTGTGCTAGTACCTACTTGTACTATATTTTGGGGCATTATATGTGAGAAGGTGAGTACTGAAAAAGTTGGCATGTGAAAGTTCCATCAGTATTTAATTTTCCCTGGAGGTTATGTTGAAAATATCACTCTTTATAACACTTCATCAATGGACAACATTCCTGTTGGTAGAGCATTTTTTTAACATGAGAAATCTGCTTATAAACAATGAAAAAAAATTTAGTCTTACAAGTACTTTACCAGTATAAGTATTTACATACTTAGAAGAAAATCCATATATAAAAAGGTATTTAAAACCTTGGACACGTCAGTGCCAATAATAAAACTTTCATGGTCTTCATAGAGGTCAGATTTCAATACACCATCTGTAAAAGGTTGGCTTAAGAGATGATCAGGGAAAGAGAAGTATTTCTCTGAACTTTAAGTGCCAAGGTTGACCTGGCTGAATCTGAGGGCTCTTTCTCAGACAAGAGTCTAAAAGAGGATTTGGAAGATCTCCCCATAATGTGCTCTTACATCCATAGCATGGAGAGAACAAACACAAATATGGAATTGACAGTAGGCCACTGGCAAAATCTCTCTCATGAGGCTTTAAAAGAGGTGAAAAGGTCGAGGACAACCTTTAAATAGCTCAGTATAATCTTTTCCACTGACAAACTGTTCTGTCACTTCTGCTCCATACTCAACACTCAAACTTCAGAAATTACTTTTTCTTGGATGCCAGAAGCAAATGTGTATAACTCCTTCATGACTTTGTAAGTGGCTCTGACGTTGCTTTTATTCTTTTTAAACTAGGTAAGAAGAAGAAAAAAAATGAAGGGCTCCATGCATTGAACTCACAGTGAAACCTCTGGTCAAGAGTCATCCTGCATCATTTTTCTAATATTAAGGTGTCTTTTTTTGGTTTCTTTAACAGCATGAGAGAGAAACTGATTGACATGCACAGACAAAATAAACGGATGACAGGAGTCAGGTTTTCAAGTACCACTGAAAACTTCTATCTCATATACATAAAATGTCACAATATTAAAATAAAGAGTGGCTATGTCCTTGGAACTTGTTTACACACTGAGATGTCTCCTCTCTCCTTGGAGCTGTGAAGTAAGCAGTAATTTATGGAAGTTGAACAATGGAAGACAATGGAAGTTGAACAATGTGGATTTTAAGTAGCTATAGTCAAATAAACAGGCTAACACTTAAAATGCCTTTCTTCTGCAGCAAAGTTTGCAATATAACTCTCCTCCTCCCTGGATAACTGGCAATAGAAAAAATTCTGTCTCTGATACACTGGGTATGGTAAGTCTGCCTTACTGGATTGCACATTTCTGATTTGGTCAATAACCTTATAAAATCTCCAGAGTCTTTCTGCAAAAGGTGAGGGGCTGCTTTGTAGGAATTAGAGGCAACCACAGCAGGCACAATTAGACATTAGAATAAAATTAAAATTCAATTCAGTTTTTAAATGCATGTGAGCTGAGCTTATTCAGCCTGAACAAGCAAATCTTCTGCTTGGGAACAGCAAAATATTTTGGCCCTTGGAAAGACTGATCACACACACTCAGGGACCTTATTTACATCAGACATTCCAAAATGTAATGAACCCCTTTACTGTTGTTGGGTTTTATGAAAGCTAGTCTACGATACAGTTCAAAATTATCTCTTCAATTATACTATCTCCTTCCCTCTCCTACCTGAGAGCAGCATTAACAACCATGTAAAGGAGAAGAATGTGTTTGAGTTTCATTGGGTAACTTCAAAAGAAGACCTTAAGAACAAAGACTAGAATTTAATAGTTTCATTTTTGTCTGTTAAAACCTCTTTCTTCCTGCTCTCACCCACCCTCTTCAAAGTATTCCATAAACTGAGCCAAATAAAGATATGAGTTCATGTTCCAGAGCTGGAAATCAGGGAAGACAACCTGTATATATACTTTCACGTAAATTGCCATGCACATCAACATTTTTTATTCATGTGACCCCAGTAAAACTATTCTGCTCAGCCATCTAACCTATAGCCCTGCCTTCTCTTACATTTGAAGAGCCTTTATGGTGTGCATATGCATGTCTGTATGTGCATGTGAGGTGTGGGAATGCAGAGCTATGGCTGATGTTAACTTTTGTTCCTGACACTAATTTTTAAGAGATCCCATGTGAGGCTGTGCTAAATTTTTTTCCCTTCAAGCCTTCTCCATGTCACTGGAAGAGGGCTGAGCCCTGCTCCGACATCCAGCAATAAGACATATGCAGCACATGAGCTGAGTGGCTGGGCCATGAGTGAGGCCATGCAAGGCATCTCCTTGTGCTCAAGTGTGTTGCACTGCAGAGCAACACCTTACAGCAGACATGCAGAGAGAAGCAGACTTCAGCTGGTAACAGCTCATCAAGTCAACACACCTTGACTGAGCCCAAATTGCCAAGAACATCACCTTATTTACAGAGTTGGGCTCCTGTTGCAAAGACGGGAAGAAAACTGAGTGTCGCACATTTTTATGAAGCAGAGGAGGTGTGTTAAGGAATGCAGATGGAAGCACTGTAGTGAGGGGAAAAAGAAAGTGTTTTCATATGGGAGAAGAACCTGCATCTTCAAGCAAAAGCACTGATGAAAGGAGGTAGTGGTACCTAAGTAACAGACGCAGTGAATGTTGCACCTGCACGAGGCTGCCTCTGTCATTTCACTCGGCACCGTTTTCAGCTGAGTTAGATAAGAACACTGATGTGGCAAGAGCTGATATCTTTACAGTTAGTTCAGTTATCTTACAGTTCCTGAACTAATATAATTACAAGAGGGGCTGAAAACTGATCTCCCTTTGCTTTGCCACACCAGCCTATGGTGAACTTTCTGCTTCAGGTCAGTATCAGAGAACAGCAGAGGTTGGCATAGCCCTTAAGGCAGATTGCTTCTCCTAAGAATATGATCACAGTCTGATCATTATTAGCAACAAGGCAGTGAAAAAAGGCCACTTAAAAATTATATCCTGACTTACAGCACATTGTCCATATAGGCTGTGTAAGAGATCCAGCCTAAAGATTCCTTTCTTAAAAGGAATTTAGAAATGCTTGCACACCAAACCCAACATTTCACATTTGTTAAATGGCCTTCACAAATATTTAAGAATTAATTTCAGAGGGAATACATGCGAAAACTACAGTTTATACATTTATGCTAGCAGCAGAGTATCTACCAAACACATACCAAAATAAATACTGCAGGAGAAACATCATTAAAGTTACCTGTTGATTTAAAGTCAATTTCCTGCAGAATTTCCAACATAAATATTTTTTTAATTTATCTGGCCTAAACAAATGTGCTGGGAGATTTTCTGCTGAAGGAATTTTTTTTTCATTTTATGTCTTTGGTTTTTCTTGTCATTTATGACAAGGAAAAAGAAATTCTAAAACATTTCCCATGTTTTGTTCTGGAAGAGACTTTTTCAGTTATTTCAGGCAATTTTAAATGTCATTAGTTTTCAAGACATGGAAACTTTTCCTTCATCTTTTCTTTGATGCCACTTTATCTATGTCTTTGGCCCTACAGTAATAAACCAATTTGTTTACCTTTGCTTCTCCTACTTTCATATCAGCAGGAAAACTTCAACAGATATCCCAGAATAGTTTAGTCCATGAACAAGTGGAAGAAAGGAAGAGGAAAAAAAAAATCTCAGCACATTTTCTATGCAAGGTGACCTGGATTTTTAGTTTCCACTTTGACTGTTATGTCCTAAAATAAAGTAAGCCCCTGCAATTTGGTTTTAAGCCCTGAAATTTATTTCTACTATCAAGAACATGATAGCAGTAAGGAGAATGGGTTGCAAAACTGCCTTAAATGTGTACCTAGCTCCTGCAGATTAATATCTACCCTTTTGGATGCTTATTTGAACTGAGGCTGACCTCTGAGTATTTGGAGATATGCCTGTCACTGCTTTATAATCGTAAGTATAATACTAAAAAAGGAAACTGAATCAGAGGTTTAAGGAGGTGATGGCAATGGATTTAAGGAGGTAATAGCAATGGATTCAAGAGGCAGGAATACGTGTCAGAACCATATAAAGGATGTTTTTTAAACAGTCCAACTACACATTCTGTGGAGGTATTGCTATCTTAAGTGAAAAGCACTTATATTGTCAAAAACTGGAATGCAGCCCAGACACACAGGGATGTGTTCAGCTTGTCATTCAGAGTCTCTTCAATCAGATACCATTTTCCAATCCAAAGGACAGCAAGTCCATTCCTGCATATGAATTGTACACTCCAATATGAAAAACTGCAGAAAAATTCTGAATTTGGACTTGAACTTATTTTAATTTGATTTGTCAGGTATTTGCAAGGTAAGTATTTACTGTGGTATTTTGTCTAAGTGATTTTATTGAAAAAATTAAGTCTTATAGACAAAGTTCTTTTTTCATACAGTCTGCAACACAAAATGTAAATTAGAAATTTCGAAAAAAAATGTATTTATATAAATATGTATATATTTGAGCTTCTTACTAAGCTAAGGTACTTTTTAGAGCAAAATTTTTCTTTTCTTGACACTGTAAGGATGCCACTTTGATGTCTGAATTGCCAATGAGCTCACTCTGACTACAGAGTAAGTAAGAGGTAAGGTAACATAAAACTGAAGGCTATTGTGAGAACACGTATGTTTCTTCAAATTTACTTCACCTATTATATGACATTCTAACAGACATTGTAAATTATCAACCATTTTCCATCTTGTAATTTTGAGACTAAAGCATGAGTTGAAGCTTCATTTAAGAAAAATCCCAGAAACCCACTGTATTAGAAATCCCAGTATTGCTATTTAACAGGATTTATAAACAAAGGAAAACAGCAGCTTAGTCTAAAATGTGTAAATCAAAAAATGGCATAAAGATGACTAGAAACAGACCATAAAAGTATATAACAAGATTTAGGGAAGAAATTCATGAGGAAGTTAAATATGGCTTAAAATTTAAAACACGTTTCGTTGCAGGCAACCTCCCCCCTCAACTAGATGGATGTTGAAATAGAGGTCACCACACCTTTGAATAACAGAAAGTATCAAATTATAAAGTTTGTGAAGTCTACAAGAATATTTATAGGATTCATAAAGCAGAGGACAAACAGTTTACCAATTCAAATTAAACCTACAAAGAAACAATGGACAGTACTGTGAAAACAAATGAATAGAGTGAAAGCATGAAAATTAATGGAGTATTTATTAACATAAATAAGTTTGAATCTATTCTAGGTGGGGGAAAAAAAAGCCAAGCTATTAGAAGTAAAGAATGACATTTCAAAAGTTAGAAAAGTCAGAAAGCTGCTCATTCAGATTGTTTGTAAAGTACATGGAAAATATGAACTAAAAAAAAAAAATGGCAGGGGAAAATGTTCTAATGCATTATAATCATCCCAAGTCTTAAATTTCTACAGAAGGATACTTTCACTGCAGAGGACAGTATTATGTCAGAGACTGAGGTTATCTTCCAAGAGATAGTTTTCAGAATATAGAATAAGGTCAAGTGAGTACAGGAGAGCGTTTTACGAATCCAGTGACTCTACGATTTATGCTCTTGTAAAGTTCAGACAGCTCAGGATAAAGGGTAAAAGAGGAGCTGGATAGTCTTATGGTTTAGAAATTGTTAAATAGAAGAACCAACAAAATGGATAAATTTGCTGATCAGTGAGGGAAAAGAGCATGGAGTACTGAATAATCAAATATGAAACAGTGAAAAACTTCTCAAAGTGGCAAGCAGAGAAGCCAGACACACACACACAATTTTTTTTTAAATCCCCTCTTCAGATACCAGGTAGTTTCCCTTAAAAAATGTGTGCAACATTTTTAAGATGTGTGTAACGTCTCCTCTTTTGGTAACGCCATTTGAATTGTCTATTATGGAAGGTATTTTCTTGCAGAACAAAACTACTTTAAGATGCCTTGACAGGCAGCAGAGGCTTAAGAAAAGATGTTTGGGGGAGAAAATAATCATTAGGATCACAGAAGTCACTTTGGGATTGAAAACAAACTCTACCTGTCTACATATATGTGTTTAACCCCTCATTGGAATAATTCTGACTGCTCCAATCAGATCTGCAGTAGGAACTTAGGCACAAAGTGCACATGCAGGTACTTACAAGGAGACAAGACCATTTCAGTGTCCAAACCTCAAACCAAATCTCACTAGCAGACACTAGAAGAAATTAGGGATGCATGAAAGCATCAGTACTATGAAAGAATTAATGTTCCCTCAGAGACCTCCAGTACACTAGAGCAGCAGTTACTTAGAATGAAAAGTCATTTAAGGAAAAAAAATTGAGTATGTCATGGATACCATGAAAAACATGCTTCAGCCTCAGTGCATCTATGTGAAAATTTTGGTTTTACGCTAATTGACACTCAGCTCAAACCACTTACTGCCATTAGTAAGGATGGAAGTACCAACAAGAATCTGAGCTGCATTCATCAGTTTGGGAGAGCAATCTCAGTTCTTCTGCAGTACAGAGGCTACAGCACTGGGATGTGTAGATGAAAGGAAATAAAAAGGGGAAGAGGAAGATCAAACAGCCAAGATGCTTCACAAAAGCTTTTATTGCCATAATCAAAAGCTTCTTAGTAACTATTCTGGCATAGGAGAGTAGAGATATTTTTCCCAGATATGTAGTATGATTGAGAATTTGATACAATAGGGGGTGGAGAGGATAGAAGCCTGAAAGTTTTAAATGCACTGACTAGAGAACCAGTTAAACAAAAATACCTGGAGCAAAGTCTACAGCTACTCTATCTTTCATGTCAATAGCTGAAATTAAGAAAATGTCAGCAAAATGTTTGTGGCTTGAAGTGACTAAACTAGTGGCAAAGATGTGCCAAGATGGAATAGAACCACAAACTAATTAAGGGTGTAGTGCCACAATGGTCTTATCCTAATCCACTACCATCGTTTTCCTAAGAAGCTCAAGTACTAGATGAAGTTTTGGTGACAAATCTGGCAAATTTTAAGATACTAAGAAAATTTTACTAAAAGTAATATATTGGTACTTTAAATACCTGACAGAATGGATTATTACACCTTATTCTGACCTCAAGTGAAACATTCAATTAAGTAATTAATTAATTAATACTCGGATGGGTGAGATTCAAAGTCCATATAACACCTTGCCCAGTTCCATCAGCCTATTGAAGGTCCATTACCACAAGCTCAAAGGACCACAGGGCCACAATGGCAGGCAGGAACCCAAATTATGGACTCAGGAAGGGATATCCTGTCCGGGTCCCCTGCCAGGCTGTCCTGGGACAGCTTCAGCTCCAGTGTCTGAGTGTGAAACACATTATGATAAGAAAATGCCCCAGCACCCCTTGGAGTGAGTGAAGGTCAGTGCCTGGGAGCATGGGACACACAATGGGGTGCAGTTTTGGATTGCACAGCATCTATTATGGGATGTTTAGGCGAGGAACAAAGGGCAGGGGAAGGGACTCAGTGTTTTGTGTGGGGCATGCGTACATGAAAATACAGGGTTAAGGGGGTAAAAGAGGGACTGGTCACATGCAGTTTTATAGTCAGTGTGTTTGTCCAGCCATGATCTGGCACAGCACTGCTGGAGGCACATAAATACATATACATATATATATATACATATACATATATTCCCATGAGTGGACCTCAGTCCTGCTCAGCCAGTGAGGGGAATGGGATGAAGGTGTTGGTGCTGTCTGTGAGTGCTCTGTGTGCTGGTATGGGATCTGTGAGGCCCATCATGCACATGAATTTATATATATGGATACATGTGGAGTATACATGTGCTCCACCCCTGCCTTCACCCTCACAGCTGTCTGGACCTGGGCACACGGAGCTGCAGCAGCCTCCCTTCTCCTGGGCTTTCAGATCCAGCTCACTGCATTTTCCCCCAAACAAAAACCAAAGTGGATGATGCATTGCAATGATAGCCTTAAGGTTTTAGTCAAAAATTACGCTATGTACAAGCAAAAGGCTGTTGGTTATTTATTTAGACACAGGCATTTGATGAAAGTAGGTTGAAAATCTGTATTTTATTAATGTCTTTTAGTAAGGAAAGAGATAGACCATAGTCTTGGAAGTGATGCCACTGATTCTGCGGTGAAACCCCCATTTTACACAAAGCATATAAACTGGGGTTAAATACACCTCATTTAATTTTATTTAAATGCTAGTTAAAGGATCTTCTTTGGGGTCGCCCGATTATGGAATTTCTTTAGGGTGGGTGGAATCATGCTTCCATCCTCTGCTTCCCATGTCTAAATCGGAAGCTCCAACAAACCAGCTGATTTTTAAAGAGCTAAATTTGAAATCAATGGCTCCCTTAGAAACTAGATACAAAATGAAGTTAATTGCCACTAAATAGTCTACAGAATTTAAAGAATAACAACATAAAAAACTATGAAAATAATATGTATCTTCCTCTTTTCCTGAATAAATGCATTTAAAAAGAGGTGTTATTAATAAAACCAAAACCAAAACGCCCTGAATAACATGCTTTAACTCTTGGTCAGCCATGAAGCAGTTCAGAAGTTGGGCTAGATGATCACTGCAAGCCCCTTCCAAATGAAAAAATTCTATCCAAAAAACCAAACCTCAAAATTAGTAAGAATGCTTTCTTCCATGCAAATAATCTGGGATATACTGCTATAAAATTTATACCATTTATATTCTGAGGTATTATATTCTGAGAGCCTCACACATACCACCCTGGAAAAACATCACAGTACTCTTTCCCAAAGGCAAGTTTCACTTTAATATTAGCTTTTGACCCTACTACTCCTTTCAGAATGCCATCATGATTTAATGTTCTTTAGTCTGCTTATTTTCTCTTCTCCTCTAATTTATTCCAACTTATTCTCAAGTCACAACTGGTTTTAGCTGCAGTTAGTTCTTCCTTTTAGTGCTGTTCCCACCTCTTCACTTCTATTTTTTCTCAGGATCATGGTCATACTTAAAGTTCTAGCCAGTGTTCTTGTTTCCAGTTCTAACTTTATAAATGCTGTTTGTGGTTTTCAGTGTACAGGTAATTGTCATGATTTTTTAATTATAATAATGCATTAACATCATTATATAATTTGCTGTAAATGGTTCTCACTGTGTTTCAATTGCTGAAGTTGTTAAAATCACATTAAAACAATTGTTCACAGACAATCACTGAGTAAATAAGATGCCTTTGCTAATGTCTGCAAATACATTTTATTTGCTTTCTTTACGGCAAATTAGTATGAACACTGAAAGCACTTCCCTCACCTCTAGTGGAGGGGGGGTCTGAAATACTTTGCATTGACATTATGAAACTAATTCTAGGCAAAAACTACTCTCTTTCCTTGCTAAATGTTTTTCATTTTGGTCATCCTCACAGCTTCCCTTCCCGCCCCCCCCTTTTTCCCATACTTCTGCATCTCCCTCTTGATTCTGCTGAGCAGCACCAAACAGATTCCTGACTCCATTGATGTTTTTCTTCATGTATAGGCTTTCACATCTAAACACTTCAAGAAGAGTAAAGCTCATACAAATCATAGCTACCTGCACCTCATTGTGCCTAAGGAGGTAAATGGGAACAGAGGTGAGGTCTAGTGATGAATACACTCGAGCAAATTCTTTCATTTTCTATTACAAAGTCCATCTGCCACCATGAAGGGATCAGCTGTATAGCTTACATCTGATTATATAATTCCAAAAATTTCAGAGAAGGGAAAAAAAAGGTAAAAAAAAAGTATCTTGCAAATAAAAAGGATTATATATAAGAAGTTCAGTGATTTTCATTCTACTATTGTTTGAAAAAAAAAATCTGATCCTACCTCTTCACAGGCGGTCCTGAAATCCATGTGCTATGACACAGCAAGTGATATTTGTCTAAAATGGAGAGAAAGATTTCATTAGAATGAAAAAGATACAGCAAAAGATAAAAGTTATCTGTCTGAGATGAGCAACTGCACTCTTCTTTGCTAGGTCCAGTTACAGCCATTGCTTAAAAGGAGAAATGATCAAAGTTGCAACAGGATTAGGAAGATGCTAGAAGGTGTTCCTGGTTCTTATAAAGTACACAACCTGGTTTCATTGAATATAATCAAAGGAATGGTTATGTTCCCACCACCTCCTCCCTTTCACAGGACATTCAAACATACATTTCTTATTTCAAGTGTAAATTTCTTTTTCCTGTGTTTTCCAATTTTTTTTTCAAAAGTAAGAGTATACTCAAAAGTAACAAAATAGAGACAAGTAAGTGTTGGTCTTCAGAACACTCCTCCTTTAAAAAAACTTTTTTTCTTTTCTCCCCTAATTAAAAATCATCACACACCAGTACTTTTTGTCTCACATTTTATTAATGTACCTAATCTCTCCATGGAAGCTGCTGTCATTTAACAGTGTGCTTACTTTGCAGAAATATTTATGAGTTGAAAAACAAATGTTAGAAAAGTCAGGAATATGTGTGAGTGCTGGCAAAATGTCAGACCAAATCCTGCGATTATTACTTCACCTGGCCTTTACCTAAAGTGTATTCATGGCAATGCACACTTATGCATTCATTTATTTATGTGATAAAGCCACTGGAAGAGGATGTTAGCAGAGGCTAAAAACAGTGTCCTGCTGCTGGGTCTGCAATAGACACACTCATGCATCAGTCAGTAGCATTTCCAGGAAAAACAAAGCAGTCCTGGGCAAAACAGGAGTTTCATTCAAAGGCTAGAAAAAAAAAAAAATCCTGTTACAAAATTCTCTCCAGCAAGTATTTTATTGCTATTTCATATTAATTATGTGCTTTGAGTACAATACCTATACAGTTATTTGTATAGGTATATTACTCAAAGTTCCAACACAAAATTTGCACCATTAGCCTAAGTTAAAATAAAATTTAAAATTCCTCACATAGTACAAAAATTTAAGTCCTAATACTTATAATTAAATCTCTTAATAATAATAAAATCTCTTCATTAAGTCTCTTGACTTATTTTGCTGCCCTGAATGCAGTTTCATTAAACAGTACATATATGAGGTTAAATTTCTCTATTTATGGAGCTCTTCCTGTGCTCTAGACTAATTTCTAGCAGAGATAGCCTAGGTTGGCTAGGCTACAATTCAGAAATTTAAAAAGTACCCATCATCATTCCTTCCTTATCAACTTTATGAGAGCACTAAGATCCAATAAAGAACTATATCTGTAATTCTGCTCTCAAAATGCTCATAAAATCAAGGTCACTGTTACTGTTTCAAAGATTTTCCCTCTGGTGGGTCAGTCATTGTGTTACAGAGTATGTTTCCTTGTAATCTTTATGAACCTTTTTTCAGCTGAGCAAGCTGAAGTGGAAAAGACACTTTACTCACCTTAGCCAAATATTCAGAGGACTTCTCAGCCTTCTAGAACTACAAGAGCATGTATCTTTGGAATATAAACTGAAGTAGTGCACAGTGCTCTCCTTTCCTGGGCCCTGATTATGGCAGGTCACTAATTCCTACTGCAGTCAAAAGTTTATTTGCTTGTGTTACGTTCTGCCTAATTAATAAGAGTTCTGCAAAGTTTGGGCTTGGGCAATTTTGGTTCCAGAGTCAATGATAATCCCAGTTTCATTCTTTTTTAGCTACTCTTGATCTACACCTTGTCTAACCCTGGTAATTTCCACAACTCAGTATTACTCCTTTTTTCTTCTTGTTGGTTTTTATGTATAATGCATTTATTTACTTATTTCAAAAATACTTGTATTATCACATAGAAAAAAAGAACTTTTAACTATAAATTATTCTCTAAAATGTACAGCTGGAGCTACATAATTCTCAACACAAAATCAAATTCATAGCAGAGAGTTTATGTGCTTCTCAAGCAGGCAACATCTCAGTTACTAATCTCTGCAATATAGCTTCCACTGCTTCTGCTCCCCTCTATTTCCTGCTGATTCTCATCTGCAGCTGCACAGAGAATGCATGCCCATTATCAATGTTCTTTTTCTGACTATCAGCAATTTTATAATGCTTGATATTTTACAAACAACACACAGAAGGTTTGATTACAAAGTGCAGTACCCCATAAATCTTCTCAGAATTGTCATTGTTTCTAGCATTTATACCCCAAATAAACACTCTACATAATTAAATTACAGGAATACATATCATGCATCATGCACAAATGTTATATCTTATGCTGATAAAAGCCCCAATGATTACTAATTGTCTCCTCCTGTAATACATTAAAAAAGGCAGAAAATATAAACCTAAGTAATTTCAAAATGATAAACTGTGAAACCCACTGCTTACAGATATCCGTGATAAGCTTCTGGCTAATCTCTGCAACCCCATCTCAAAATCACAGCCACTTGCACCTGAGCAACTTTCCAGCTCTCATAGGAGCTTCCTTCAGCCTGAATATTTGATTTTTTTTTTTTGCCCCTCCCCACCATTAGGTTGCTCTGGGACAAACTGTGCTTCAGAATGTGAGAAAGGAGCTGCCTGTGGCTTTGAATTGAGGAGGTGAAGAGGAAACAGCTCCAGAACAGAGCCTGGTTTGCAGGCACAGGGGGAGGCATGAACACGTATCACTCAAAGAGAAAGGAAGGCTCCAAAAGCACTGTGGCTTTCTTTAAAGGGGCTGGGAATCACTGCAATCAAAGATATGCAAACAAGCAAGCTTCAAAAAGTTACTTGTCATCCTCTCAACTTGACTTGCAATCTGCATCTCCTCCAAAACTGAGTTATCAGACCTATTTAGCTCACCTCTGGCGATGGATGTAAAGGAACACTGTGTGACAGACAGGAAGAGACTTTGACACCCCCTTGGCAGGAAAAGCAGTTATTCAATGCTGAAGAAACATTTACCAAGCAGCATTATTATAGCATTTGTGTTCTAAAGGGAAATCAATGGCTAAAACATAATGGCAAAGATGAAGGCTATGGCAGGCCTCAGAGACAAAGCTTCATTTAGGATAATGCACTGAGCACTTGAGCTATGCTCTGATCTTCTTATAATAAATCAGGTCATATTCCAATGGTATAATAGATGTAATTTCACAAAGTACTTCCATGAATGAATACTCAAGTATACTTAATGAAAAAAGATAGCAAAACAGAAAGATAGAAAGGAAATTTCTTGTGCATACAACAGCAAGAAGAGACACTTTGTGAAGCGTAGGAAATACCACAAGCCAAATTAAACACTACTGAAGTAAAAGTAGGAAACACTTCATTCTCAAGGTTACTGGTGCAAAGTAAGAATACAGTACTGTATGCACAAATAACAAGTTTATGGAGAAATTATGCATTATCAAATGCAGTTTCATTTAGCATATGATATCACTGCAGCTTGTATATGTCTTACTTGATAGAGATGAATCACAAGAAATTCTTATTGTCTGAGAAATGTCTGAACTGCTAATGGGAAAAGAGACTAAAACCATATTTCAAAGGCAAAAATCCCAGATCAGCAACTACTTATGATAATAGTTCACTACCAATGTTTGCCTTTCCAAGTCCTTCTGCCTCTCTTTTTGCCAACATATTGGTTCTACATTGTGAAAATGTCTAAAGAAAATCACGTCTGTCCTTACTGTGTGTGTTAGGAAATTAAACATACATACATCTGTAACTCTGCAAGGCCTTTTTTTTTTCAGCAATAATTAAAACTAAACCCCAAACCTTCTCTATTATAGACAGGGAAAGTACATATAGAAATTATCCTTACATATAGCATAGCTAGTCCTTTGTGCTTTACAGGAAACAAAAATATTTCTGGATGAAGAGAAACGTTATTTCAAATCCAAATTCCATGAAGGCATATTCATTCCATCAAGCTTGCCGCAAGGTGTTTGGTACTGGAAGAGTGCTCAGAGGCATGCGGTAAATCAGACACCACAGTAAATCAAAGGGGCAGTTGAGTAACTGCAGATTAATAAACCCTCATTCAGTTATTGCTTTCCAGCACACTTGAATTATATTTTGTTTGAACACTGAGTTACTTATGTTCAGTTAACATAATGATTTTTAATAATTTACATACTGAACTCATTTGCCGAAAAATTTCTCAGCGAGTTGGTAACAGACAGTCTCTAGATTCAAGCACTTCCTCATACCTCCTCACAAAGTTCAATGGATCTGCATATCCATTGCACAGAATTATAGTTTTAACAAATTGATTTAAGTAGAAGGATGCTCACAAAGCTGGAGGACTCTAAGCAGTGTGTACCTCAATCTACCTGACAGTGCAAGGACACAGATGACCTCTGGAATCAGCAAACCTGTGCAGTTCTTTGGCAGGGAGGAAAATAATTACATGACAAGCTTTTTAACAAAATGTCCAGCTCTTAGCAAAGCCCATGCTTCAAAAGAATTGAAGTTGGCAATTAGTAGCTAACACGGTTTTTAATGTTTCATTCATTTTACCTCAGTTAAAACAAGTATGGTATTTATCTGCCAGTCATAATTTATTATTTTAGTGGGACACATTTAATATGCAAGAAAAACAATTGATTCACTCTATAAACAACAATTTTTCAATAGTCAGTGATTCACAAGGCACTGTAAACTGAATTAATGCATCTTGGGCTTCTGCTTGTTTATTCAGTGTTGTTTGCATTAACAATTATCTAGTGTCCCCCAGAACAAACACCCACAAAATGACCTAACGAGTCACCCAGTCTGTTCTGGCTTGGCAAACGAAAACAATTGCAAACAGCAAAATAAAAATTAAAAAAAAAAAAAACAAAAAAACAGAACAACACAATACAAAATCTTTCAGAAGGAAAAAGCAGTATTAGAGGAGGATAATCTGAAAACAGTGATATTAAATGGCAATGGGCTGCTGCTGCATGTCTTTATGTGAAATACACTATGGAAAAGTGGAGCATGAAAGTTTGACTCTGGGTCAAAGTCTGGAATGCTGTTAGGAAAAAAAATAAATCTTTTGTCTGGTTTCTCACTTTTCCAATGTTATTCTTTCATGATTCAGTAGATGTGTCTAAAAGTAATTATGTACTTTATTTCAAAGAGGATAGTGCACATGTCAGAGCCCAGGCTTGTAATAAAAGTCTCCTTATTCTTCACTGCTCTGGAGGCTGCATGAACTGTGACATGATTTAGATAATTTTCCAGTTTTGCCTAAATAACAGTGCCTTTTGTCAGAGATAAACAGACATTCTTCTTTGACTATTCAGCAATGCAGTCTGGATTTTCTCTGCATTATCTCTCAACTCAAAATTTTTGTGTAGAAAACATACTGGAATTCCTCTGCCAAGGCAATTGTTTCACACTCAAATGTAAATTTCATGCCCTTGGCATTATGCCTAATGCTAATAATGCAGTGAGACTTTCCATGTTACACTGCATCTTTTGAATTCACTTAAGTTAAAAGAAACAAGCCAAAAACATTGTACCAGTGTCCTAAAGGAGGTTAGAAAATAAATTAATGGTTTTAAACGCTTCATATCCTTTAAAACACCTGATAAATACATTTATACCTGCATATATAAACATGTGTCAGGTCCAGAGTTAACTGCAGAAGTTCTTGATGAAAAAATAATCATTCACAGTGAAATTCTAAAAATCTGTATAGCTTGCTTAAGAAAAATCAAAATAATAATGTGTAATGAATAATGAAAATTGAAACCAGATTAAATGAAGAAAAGACATGATATCAGATTCAGTATAGATGATGTTCATTGAATCAAAGTAATATGAATATGTTTTATGCCCAGTTTACAAGAGCACAAAGAAGCACATACTTCAATTTTTTCAATTGACTAAAATTTTTCCCATATACCATGGAAAATGTAAACCAGGATTTTGCAAGAGATATAACATCATTTCTGCTCATTTGATACAGTTTGAATCACAAATTCCAGTATGTCTTGATAGAGCTTGAGCTAAAAAGGTAAGAATAACTGCACGAAATGAAAAAATCTATTTCGGAGAAATTCAGATGTGTCATTAACTTCAATGACAACAATATTAATAAGTCATATTTAATTGCCCCAGGAAAAAAAAATCCAAATTTCATTTGAAATTTCATTACCAAAACAACATTTGATTATGACCTTCCCTTATTTTGGTGGGATTGAAATTATTTAACTAAGGTCAAAACATTTTCAGTCTGTTTTATCATTAGGTTTTATGAAATGATTCGTACTAGTAAAAAGAATATTCCTATTTTATATCCAAAATATCAAAAACTATCTATATTATATTAACAACTTATGTATCATGATGTAACACATTTGTAATGGCACTATACAGTGTCAGTCCTCTCCACTGAGACAGTAACAGAAATTACAGCAGCCCACTAAAACAACTGGCATCATTTATCTTTCAGTACATATTTTCATATTGTTATTTGGAGTTTGCTGTCTATTTAGAAATTGCCACCATCACTAGTTTTGCAACTGCAGCCACTTTCTTTGCTGAAATGTAATTGGGCTATCAGAAATAAAAAGGTTTGGGGAATACAACTGGAAGCTATCAAAGAAGATGGGCAGAGAGACACTTTGAGAATCTATGGGAGAAAACTGAGTCGGTGCAAGCTGATAAAACAGAACAGATACTTCTTTTTGGTAAACAATACTCTTTGTAGAGACATTGAACTCAAATGGCTACATTCTGATATCAGAATCACCTAGGTAAAACACCAGAGAACAAAAAAAATTGGACATTGTAAGAGAAAGACCACAGATTTCTTATTTGAAGTGGACCAAGGCATCCCTGTGTTGTACTATTGCTTAGAGAAACTGTTGTTTTTTACTGTGTCAGTTCATTCATTGATCCTTGAATGCCACTGATTTTCTTCACTGCTATTTTGCCCTTCCTTCCTTCTATAAAATATGAACGTACAGATTTTCCATAAATAATCAAGTCAATAACAAAAAAAATCAATTCGTATAAATATTTAAATCAATGTGATTAACTTACCATTTCACAGATCTAGAATTAAGTCTGAAGTGCAACTTAGTTTCTAGTACCAGGTCCTGTAATCAACAGCAATATTCCTGCCTGATAATTCCTATCACAACAAGCATGCACGCAATTCCAAAATAGTGACAGTGGTCACTATTAAAAACTATGCATTTGTTTTGTCATCTCTGGGATGTCATAGCTACAACAGAGGGAGAGACCAAGGTTTATTGCAGTTTCTGCTACTGTCTTGCCTTATCTGCAAAGTCATTTATAAAGGCTACCAGTAAACAAAACACTTCCTCGGGTTAAGGTAAAAAACCCAAGGAAACAAACAAAAAAACAAAAAAACCAAAATCCCCAAACAGTAACCTGTTTCAAAGAATTGCCAGCAAAGGAAGGAGGAATAATACAGTGTATGGACTAGGAAATTCTAGCCAAGAGAGATACCAAAATCACTGTTTGCATAGTCTTCACCACATTTCCCTTTTTTTTTTTTTTTNTGCTTCTATATAGAAGAATTCAGTACTTATAGAAAAAAAACACCAAAAACTTGGCATTAAAATTAATCAACATAATTAGATCTTCCACTTGAGTTTTTGTATGATTGCAGCAAAAGCCTCTTTAGCTACTCTGGAATGCAGAAAGCAGGAATTTGTAGCAATGCTGTTGTAATATCATCAAGTCAAGTTTATTTACCATCAAACTGTTCCTGCAGTAGTACATTGTCAAAATGTATAAAAACGGAACTCAAGATATGCAAAATATGCCACATAGGAAAACACAGCACTTAAAGCACTGTAAAATTAAAACAAACAAAGTTAAGTAGCCAGTGAGAAATACTTTACAGCTAATTAGAAAATACCCCTGTGAGAGCAGCACTTCTCACTGAAAATCCTCTTCTGTGGAATGGGATTGTGAAATGGTCATCCCAGCTGTCCACACATCCCTACCCTGCAGGGTGTTAATTCTGCTATAGGGCCATCACAGTAAGTCAGAAAAAACCCCACCAAGTACAGTGTGCTCCATTTTAGAAACAGAGGTTGATTTAGACAAACACTGGCTAGTGGTAAACTGCTGATCCAGGAACACTGAGCTGCTGCATGATGAAACCTGTGCAGGGCAGGCATGGGTGGATAGCTGTAAGAAGAGTCCCTATTTAATCAGTAACATTGCAATTACTCATTTGGTTATCACATTTTCTGTATAATTAACTACTGTTCAGATTAGATTTTGCTTAATGCATTCTTGAGCTCCTTGAAAGCCAAGATGGCAAACACTGAAAGTCATAAGGATTTTTCTTTGTAAAATCTTGGACAAATTCATGATGCAAGGTACTTGTAATAGAGGTGGAACTAATATCACCAATTCCTTCTAAAACTTTCACATGCCTTTCACATGCCACTAAATGTAGATGAAAAAAGATGATGAGAACGTGAACTGTACAATGAAGCAGACTGGAAGCTGCTGAAGTCATGATGAAAACGTGTTACCAGGAGTAAAGTGAACAGAATCTAAAACTTGGTAAGTCAGCAGAAAGGAGTCAGGGAACATCAAACTGAGGAAGCTTTTGCACCATGGGCAGTTGAGGGATGAGGAAGAAGGAGACAGCCTTCAGGACATTGCTTTGAAGGTTTGTAGACACCACAGAAAACTTGATTCCAGGAAAATGCAACCAAAATCAGACCCAAATTCCACAGGCTTGGTAGTGTTACACTTGCTTTTCTGTACAGAATACAAAAATTAAGCAATGTCAGCAAATTAATTGTCTCTGTTGTTAAAAAGCTTGTACGGACTCTCATACAGATTTAGTCCATGACAAGTAATAAGCTCCAAAACAATAGGATACATGACTGAAGAATTAGTAAAAGAGTGATTTTTAACAGCCAGTTTTCTCACAGCCACCCTACTCCATAGGAAAAAGCAGTTAAAAACAACGGATGTAGGCTGTTTTATGCAATTGCCTTAATGTCAGAAGTCAGTGTCATTGATAATGATAAACATGACCTAGGAACTTCCTATTTTGGAAACTCACAAAAAGTGGCAGAACATTACAGCCAGTACACTAGCTCAAATGACAGCTCTGAAGTGTCTGCCCATGAGAGTACCAGAAGATTATGGGTTAGTTTTTATGTGCACTTTTTTAAAAAAAGTCAGTTCCAGTAGAAAATTTAGATTGTAATGTGTAGCTGAAACTGACTCATACTGCATACACAATGATGACTTAAATTCACATACCTTTAATTCAAGTATTTTCCAAAGTTTAACTTTTCTTAAATACTTTGAACATAAGTCTTGAATAAAATGGGACTCAAATTTCAAAAATTCCACTAAACAGTACCAAAGGACTTCTCCACTTCAGACACAGTCACTGAAGCAAAGCAGGAGTTTTGCTCTTCCTTTTTACTTTCCAAGTCTTTCAGGCAAGAGAGTAGGGGAGAGGACAGACTTCAGGTCACAATTTCTTTATTCACTTTAAAATCTATTTCAGGGAATGGAAAGGTTATAGTTTAAAGATTCCATCCCCTTGTCCTGTGGGGAACTAGAGGAAAGTATAGGGTTCTTTTTCAGCATTCTTTTTCCCCCAGGGTAATGGAAGTAGGAACTAAATTTTAAAGAAAGAGAGAGTGAGACTTGGTTAGCAAAAGTAACACAATAACACAGTGCCAGTCCACCAAGACCGATGAAAGAGGAAAAAGCATCAAACAGGAAGAGAAAAACATGGAAGAAAAGAGAAGAGATAATTAATAAGAAGAGCAAGAAAAAAAAAAATGTGAAGGAGGGGAAAATAGAAACATATTTAAAATTCATTTCATTTCACCATTACACATTATTACCAGCTAAGATAAATTTTGTTACTTTTTTTCATCAATAGTATTCCATGTGCTAATTATGACTGGTAAACTGAAGGAAAGTATCTTAGGTATATGGAAGAACCTAACTTCTTTACATATTGTTTTCTTCTCCCACTCTTTCCTTTCTCCCAGCAGACTTGGGTAACAAAAGATAGAAATTGGAAAAAGAGAAGTATATGTAAATCTTAGGGATAAGCTGACCACAAGTGATAATATTAAGGAAAGAGGCTCAGAGATGCATTAAATAATAATTCCCCTGCATTTTCAGTCACATTGCTATGGTCACTGGGCTTTATTTTAGAAATCTTTACGCAAGATTACCGGAACTATCAAAGTTCCTTACTTGTGACATGCCTACAGAAAAAAAAGTACTTCAATGCAGTTCTGGGTACCATCTCAATCACAATCGCTTAAAAGCATTCTTCATCATTTTAGAAATATTAAAGTGAACGAGAGATATGTAAAGAGAACAAGCTCTGCACAGAAGTCCAGTGACACACTGAATTAAGGCAAATTAAGTCAATGTTAGCACAAGACAGGATGGAGGAAATGAAGATGGCTGTTGTGGGGCTGTACGGCATGTTTGAGGATCTGAGATTCGGCAAACCTGTCACAAAGGAATGATTAAGGCAGGACGCTCAGCTAAATTAAGATCATGCAGTAGAACAAAATACTATTTTTAGAATGTGTTGACAACCACATAGCCCAGGGAAAAGACTGGCCCCTTGCTTTCAGGGTAAGTGACAGCAATGCCATCAGGGTAAACTACAAGGACACACTGAGAGTAAATGGCAGACAAGTTAAATCTGGGACATATACGTGACAGTGGGAAATGACAGCTTAGCAGAAGTTCTTTAAACTTAATTTCAAGGACTCTTCTACTCAGAGAACCCAAAATATATGGGTTTTTACTTACTAAATATGCCCAAGTAAAAATTAGCCTAAGAATTCCTGGTATCATGCATCTTTATCTGAGCTTGAAACTTTATCAGGAAAAAAAAATTGTGAAGTATAATAAACTGACATTGTGAAGGAATCTCTTCTGATGGTTCTAACTTCAAAAGTGTATTCTAATGCTTGCCTGTGATACTTGATAATATTTTAAAATAATTCTCCATAAAGCAGAGCTGACTGAGCCTGATTTAAAAGTAGGTGAAAACTGGAATGCTAAAGAAGATATTAGAGAGTGTTTCATTCTTTAGGAAATGTTTCTCTCTTGAAAATTAAGATTCTTTTGTCTGTCAGTTGCCAATATTACCTCTCCTAGCAACAGCACAACTTTCAGGTTCTTGCATTTCTTCATGGTTTAACACCCATCAAATTCTGCTTAAAAAGATGGTTTCCTCCATGAGAAATATTTACACTTCCTGCTGTTTAAACTAGTCAAGTTACTGGTTTTTTTGAATCTTTTTCTGAATACTGCATTCCTCCTGTAAAAATAGCAGCAGTTTTCAAGCAGCAGTTTTAACAATCATTAAAAGTCAACCTATAAAATATCATGAGAGTCTGGAAGTACTGCTGTGAGAATTTTTAACCTACCACTTGAACATGAGCATGATTTGGGAAAGATGATAAGGAGTGACAAGTAGAAAATATCCATTGTTTCACAGTTGTTTTGGATTCTTACAATGTGGTGGAAGAAACTGAAGAAAGAGGGAATATCTGTTAAAAACACAGGAGAAAAAACTTGCATGATTAGTTTTTAATAGTTCAAAAGAAAAAAAAATTGCCCTTAACATATGAAGTCTCACAGTCTTTTACCTGCTCCTCTGACTTTTAAAAAAGAGACAGTCGTAGGGGAAAACCAACTGATAAACAATCTGCTGCCATAACTGTGGAATAATGCTTGAGATAACAGTGCATGCTACCTTCTTGATCTTGGTGCATATAAACTTACTGAAAAGCAGTGTTTCCTCAACTTTCAAAAACAAACCCCTCATAACGTGAAGGGGTCGTGAAACTGATCATGCCAGTCCTTGCAGGGATTGTGATAATTGTCTACACAAAGCCTGAAACAGCCAAGTACCCAGGACTTTCCATTATTGACAATCATTTTAAGTTCAGCTTAAAAAAATTAAAGGAGGAAGTGCCTCTGTCATTTTGGGCAAACGTCAGTTCTGCTCAGTATTCTCTATCTCTGTGAATAGCCTATAAATAACTGCCTATCTGGATTTCTTTTTAAAGAATAAACCTTGTAATCCCACTTTATATGACCTGGGATATAAAGCACGTACTTCTTCTAACTTTCCCGTTTATTGAGCTGGGCATTTATCTGGATTCTCCCCCCATTCCTGAGGCACCGGACTGGGTATGGTGAAGTGTGAACACGTGTATGAACATCTTATTTGAAGAAGGGTTTATCAAAGGATTTCGAATACTGTTTGACAATTATTGTATCCTGCTACTAAATCCATCTCTTAATAAAGAAACGCAACATCTAGCAACTTTTCCTCATCAAATTATTTATTATATACATAACTGGGAGTGCTTCTTAACCCCTTGTGAACAGACTAGTCCTGCTAGAGGTTTCACAGTAGTGTTATGCATAAGATTTTTAAAGAGGATTCTAGCACAGCAATGAACCCTTCAAAAATGGATTAAGGTTTGCCAATTCAATTAACTTTTTGGTTCTCCTTCATGAGTACAGGGCAGGAAGATAAAACTTATATTTTCAGACCTTCCTCAAGAGAACAGTGGAGTTTATGTGCTCTCTTGGGTTCCCAAACTACATTTCGCTAGACCTCACGCTTTCTGTTCAAATGAGATGAAGACAATGGTTTTGTGGGATCTGGTTTTGTGGGATCTTTCTATATGGGCATGAATAATGATGTCAAAATATTACTCTAATAATAATAATAATAATTTTAAAAAACAGTACCAGCGTATGCAGTGGGGTGCCATGTTTGGCCAAAGAACTATCCCATCATTACAAAGTCTAAATAATGGGCTAAAATTTACAGAGAGAGTTCCAGCACTGTGGGATTTTTTCAGTCTCTTTCAGCATATTTGAAAACATTCAGCTGCCTTAGGAATTCCTTTGTCCCTGGACTAGTTGCCTGTAAAACTTCAAGATACCAACCTTGTAGTAAACACTGAAAAACCATGTTATACTTTCCAGCTTATCAGATCACCTTCACTGCCTGTGCCTATCTCCCACCACTCCATCTAGAAGCCTGCTCTGATACTTCTTCACACCTTTACCCATTTCCTGGGGAAGCAGCTGTTCTGTTCCCCAGATGTGCTCAACCAACACCACTTCTGCACAACCATCACTCAGGTAGGTAGTGGTTGAACAAAAACAGAGGAAGAAAATAAATAACTTATATTCCAAGAGGTTTTATAATGCAAAATAGCTCCTGGTGCTTTTAAAACAAGAATTTAGTAAATGTTTTTTCCTTCCTTTCTTCCTTCCTTCCTAATAGCTTTGTGAAGCTGCCACTTAGAAAGTCTCATTTTTAAAGTTAGGAACAACTTTAAGTTTCTTACTGAACTGAGCCTTCACATCTACTAAGATTGAAGTTGAATTTTCTTCTCCTGATGTGTAAAAAAGTCATGATGCTAAAATTATTTTGGGATTATCTAACTTCCAGATGTAACATATTCAATAAGTCCTCTTGAATTAATGGTAATCGTTACCAAAAATCAAAAATTATTTGCATTTTTGAACATATAATAAAAAAAGTAATGTTACCAATGCATAATATAAAGATATCAGATGGCGTCTTTGTAGAATAACAAGAAACTCTGGAAATTTAAGTAATCTGAAATAGTCCACATGAACAACATCAAACAAAAACACTATTATAACCATCACTGAGAAGTCTCAGGGAGGACACTTTCATATTTACAACTCTGCATAGTATGACTCAGTTGGTCTGCAACCACACTGTAACAAAAAAATTTCTATTTCAAAATCCAAAATGTAACTTTTAAAAAATGGGTTATCTAGAGACTACTTCTTATACTTTCCTTTCTTCTTTTGCTGTTTTATAGTCTTCTTTCACCCTTTATTTTAAGGAATATGGATGACAGAAAAAAATAAAAAGGTGAATTCCAGGTCAGAGATACTTTATTAACCTCTACTGCTGGGGTGAGATTATTTGCAGTGACTGCAGGAATTTTCAGTCTTTTTTAAAAGACCACATGCTTCAAAACTGTAATTCCTTTGTACTTCAGTGAAGTTTATCTTGTGGCATCTCCTTTATGATCTCCTTTGCTTAGCTTCCATTTTCATCAGAGGCCATGTAAAAAAAGAAAAAAGAAAGCTGCACAAGAATAAAACTTGAACACACTACTGGAATTATTATTTCACCCAGTATATGTGGACCACAATGAAGCTGCAACTAATCTGTATGTAAGGTGAAAATGAACTGCATTTTCCATATTAAGTTTGACTTTTAAGTTCTTTGGGAAAGCAGTCATGAATTGCACTAAATTGCATAGAGCTAAGAATACCAAGAAGTTGATAATTAATAATAAATACATAAAATACCTGCACCCATTTATCATTTTCACTTCTTTTGCTTGTAACATCTTACCATCTCCATAACCCCATTACTATCCTTATTAGTATTTTTAATTTTTTTTGTCTCACTCCTTATCTTTTTACAAATTACATTATCATTGGTTTTCATTTCTGCTGGAGTTCCTTCCAAACTCAATTTCCTTCTATTAATATCCGAAAGTTATGTATGAAAGCTGGATGTGGCAAACTTGATAAGGTTCAAAAGCATCCATTCTTAAACTACAGTATTAGAAATGTCCTAGGTTACACAAATATTCAAAAACTTGGACTGAAAGAATTTGCTGCAAGACTGTAGCTTCACGTCCCATAGCTCTCTCCTTTCTAAATTCTAGAGATGAGGTATCACATTTATCATCTTTTGGAAAATTTTAGGTCATTTAATCTAGTATACCAAAGACCTGCCTGAACACTTTTTCCTTCTTCCTCCTAATATTCCAGATAAAAGAATCATTTTCCAAAAAAAGGTAGGTCAAAACCAGAAAACAAAATGACATTGGAATAACACCACAGAGTCTCTTTCTAAAATCTTAAAGAAAGAAAAAAAACTGACTATATTTAATTTATGTTCTTACAGAGTGATACAAGCTAATTTGGACCAAATATAAGTGGGAAGAGTTTTGAAAACATCCCTGTAAAATGATGAAAAGTTCTGCTACAGAAAGGGAGGAAAATCCACAAAAGTGTAAGTGATACACTGCAGTCAGCATTGTATCGTGGAAAAGAATGTGTTTCTCAATATGCAGCTCATTTGATGGATCAGCTGTGTCCAGGATGAAACCTATTGCTCATCGATTTTTTTTTTTTTTTTTAACATGACGTAATTTCTTAAATAAATGCACACTTGACATATATTAGCACATTTGAATTTAGGCAATTCTCCAAATTCTTCATTTTCTAAAATCTTTTTTTGAAAAGAATGTAGGTAATTCTTAGCAGCTGACCTCTTACTCTGACAAATCATGCAGAAAGCTGACTGTGATTTAAACAATGCAACAGGTTTGGGAAATCGTTCTCATGCTTTTTAAGTCTGAAATACAGTGATGCTTCAGCCTCACTGTACTATGTGCTCTGCAATCCCCCAGGTAGTTCCATCCAGAGACACCGTTCTAAAATATAGAACAAAGGATCTCAGAAACATGTCCTACTTTGAGATTAAAATTCAGAGGGACATTAAAATAAAGCATTGACTAATACTCCTTCCTTTTCTCTCTACTGCCTCTCCTTTCACATTTCATGAAACCATGTCAGGACTAGCCTGCTGAAGCAGAATTAGAATTCCTGGGAGAAGATCTGAACTGTTGAAATGTTAAACATGTCAGCGTGTGAGAGATCCACACTTCTGCTCCACAGCAATAAGTAGTACAAGGTCTATCTGTCTCTTCTCGATCCTCAGGTGAAAGGAACAATTGATGTCAGTCACATTCAGCAGGTACCTACTTACTGTATCTTACCCTGCCAATCCAGACAGAAATTAACTGCTGCAAGACCATTCATAGTCTCTGAAACAGCAAAGGTAGGTATAGTACAAAAACTGAGCAACATATATACAGCTCTTGTATATTAAAAGCCTTTTGAAAAAGTTATTAAGAGACATAATGGAGTTTTCGTCAGAATTCTCTTGATAATACAGCGAATTATGAGAAAAATTAGAGAAAAGGTCAACATATACACAGTTTAACACAGAAATCATTCTATTATTTAAACCATTTTTGCAGTGACTACTGTGGAGTTCAATCAGTGATGAGCTCTAATGCAAGTTAATATGCAGTAAAGGATATCTTCCTTTTTCTATTCACTCCTCCCTCACTAAATAAATTCCAAATCATTAAATAGAAACACCTATCTGCATGTAACATTTAGCTTCAAAATCCCAATTCCAAAAGGCATGAACAGCAGGCACAGAAGTATCTCAGGGCACAGTTGCACTGAATAACATTAGAATGAACAATCCATTTTGATGCATATCAGAAACAGATAATGTAGATAATTTGCTGCTGCTTTCAGTGTCCTAATGTTAATTCAGAGTCATCTAAGTAAAAGCAAAGGCCACCAACTCTGCCACTCTCAGAAAAATAGCTCATTTAAGATTAGCAATAATCTATTTGCTTTCATCTGCTGTAGATAAAAAGGAATCAGTAAAGAAAATTAAACACAGCTGGATTTCCTTCAGGTTCAGCCCACCTTTTCAATTGTGAAAACCCATTAATTCAGCTGCGTTTTAATAAAAACCTTGGGGTGAGATCATTGTCACAAGCCACAGATGTGCTGGCCCTCCTTTGGCTCTCACTGTTCTTTAACTCCCCAGCACACAGACAACAATGCAGGAGAAGAGGTGATCCAGAACTTAAAACAAAGCTGTGCAGCCCCAACAAATCACCTTTCGACACTCTCAAATTCATACAGAGGGTGATCAAAGTCATGGGGGTGGAGGAAGGTGTTGAAAGAGGGATGGAGGAGGCCACTCACGTGCCACCAAGGCTGCCCCTTTTCTCTTGGCAGCAAAGGACAAATTAACCCAACCTAAGCTGGTGCACAAGGAGCATGCAGGAGCTGAAAGACTCAACAGACGGATCTGGTTAATTTTGAGTAGCAGGACCCAACCACAACACGTAACAACATACGTTTGTACAGTTTGCTTATGGACTTTATGCTCCCTGTAAGAAACTGTAAACAGTTCGCTGCTTTCTTTACTCAATAAAACAAATAAATAGTATTTAAATTTGTAAACTTTATTTACTTTTTTTTTTTTTGCTATGCTACACATCTTTCATTTCACAGAAACCTACATACAGCTTTCTCCATAAAAAACCATCATTTTAGTAGTTCTCCTGTTCATTACGGGTATTGTACATTCCATAAAATTTAAAATATTGCTGCAGCAGGAATTACAGCTGTAATTATGAAGGAAGACACAATGCCCTCAGCAACTGAATAATATAAATGCTGCATAATAATTCCATTTCCCCTCCAAATGTTCACTCAGATTAATTTACACAAGCACACTGCCCTTTTCCTCACATGCCACAAACTCACAGTCACCCTAGACTGATAGATAATCGCTTTTTACACTCAGTTTTGTGCAACTGATTAGAGTGAGGCTTTCCTATTGAGATGCAATGATTGTACTAACAACTGTTGCACAAGTGACTGGATGACAAGTTGTTTCTATGAAAAAGTTGACTTCTATGATCGCTGTTACAAAAACTTTGCATCAGCAACACGAAGAAAAATGGTTTCTCAAGTAAAAACTTATATGAGGCAACTACAATATGCTGACCAATTTCACTGGGTAAGGGAAAATAATGACTCAGCATAGTAAAGCCAAACCTCAGTGGAATATTGTTTCGTAAATATATGCTGTATATTAAAGTTTTATATATACAGCAATAAACATGAAAAATAAAGTCAGTCTGTATAGCAATGCAGCTGAAAGCATGGCCTGTTTTAAAGGTTTATATTGCAATGTCTAACACTAATTTTCAAAGGAATTGGTAGATATTTGTTTTTATATATTCGATTCGTCATAAGCAATAAGATTTTACTCTAAGTATGGAAAGGATTAGATATATCTTAAGTATTACAGGCTGTTCAATGATTTGAAAGAATATTATTTTGATAATGACTAAATTTCATAATTTTCTGTCCATTTTATGAAATCAGATGAAGTTAAACAATAAAGAAAATATCTATAACCAACTATCCTATATATAAGAGAAAACCTACATAATTTACAAGTGGAAACTCTTACCTAACTTGTTCTGTATTTTATTCCTTCTCACTTTTGTCTTTTTATGAAATCTGCACAAAACCTACCCAATTCCAGTAATCTTTTACTATCACTAACTATGCCTTACTTGTTCAAAGTTTTTCAGATAAGATTTTGTCTCTGATGACTTGAGTGGAAATTTTTGCCATCATCTCCAAGGACACTAAGGACTTCAGGTTTCTTATCAGGTTATTCTTGATTAACAAGGAGGTGTTGAGTCTAACTATAATTTCACAAACACTGGAACCTCTAAAGCCACAGTAACTGACAGCACTAAGGAATCACCCCTGAAGTTCTGGTTGTGTAAAGAGAGATCAGTGCTTTACACAATGGTACAGTCATGATATTAAAGCCCAGAGTTTCACTTGTAACAACATTGTAAGAACATTTCACAGAGATCGCTGAAGATTGTGTGAACAATCTTCTGCATTTGTCCTTCACTGGGTGACCAACACTCCACTAGCACCAAAATCTACCTTCATAGAAAACACATCACAGTAAACATAACTAATGACTTCACTTATATAATTGTCAGTCTTGACACCTCTTTTCACAGTAATTGATTGGGCACCTGTTACAACCCGTCAAAAGAACCCTGCTCCCCAAAACACTTAAGCAGAAAGAACAAGTTCTGATTTTCAAAACGTAATTCACTATGATTCATGTAAGGATGAAATGTAACAATATTAAAACAAAATGCTTAAAAATTATCAATATTTTTAAATATACACAAATAAAGATTATGAAATAAAGAAATACCAGAAAATAAATTATCTCATGCGAAGGAAAAAACAGTATTTTGCATTTTTATGGCTACTAATGATGACTCAACTTCCCTAAAATGTTGTTTATAGTTTTAAATTATAGGCTCATATACGCTTCTTTTTGGAGACTGAATGATTTTTGTTTGGTTTTGAAATTCTTAGTCTACTTCACTCCCAAATTTAACTGAATTTATTGAAAGAAGATTATCCCCATTTTTAAAAATAAATGCGAATCAAAAAAATGTTCACGTGACCTTCACAAATTATGTTTTATCATCTATACTACAACATTCATTTTGGGAACAAAACAAGGGAAATCTGCCAGACATGTTTGAACATGTTTGAATATATATTTATATGTTAATGTTAATGAAAAGAACAAATTATTTCTACCTGCCTTTCCATTTCAGTTTTGGAGGCCAAACAGTTAATGTTAGTTCAAGCAAGTTTTGGATCAGGAAACAGTGCTGAAACTCTCAAATTTCAGTGATATTTTCATCACTGTCACTCTCTTTACTTCAGTAAGAAGTAAGTAACAAAATTATTAAGAGAGAAATGGTATAAAAGTAATCAGAAGGTCTCAACCACAGCAGACAAAAATAAAAGCTGTGGGGTTTGATATGCAAAATGCTAAATCTCAAAAAGAAAAAAGTAATTTTCTCCAATTCCATCAGACACATGATTATTATCCCAAATTACAATCACTTTATGATCATCACAATCCAAAGGCACGAAAGCAGTACCTTTTCACTTTTGGGCCATAATCTGCTTTATCTGATTGTGTGAGAACCTCTCCTGTTCACCACATTTTCAAAGACTTTCTATAAGTCATATAGGCACTTTGATGACACCAGCTGCTTAATGATTTGATATATAAATCGCGTATAGTTCTAGTTCTAGTCCTATCTCCTAAACAATCTCTTGTTTACAAAAAGGTTCTTCTTAGCTGAAAGCACATTCTTTCCAAATTTACAAGGAAGTTCCTCCATTTTTTCCTGCAAAGTATCCTTTTTGAAAGCTCCTGAAGGCTTTTCCTCTTATTTTATTTTTCAGTAAGGAACAGATTGCACTTCAGGCGTGGGAGAGGTTTTTTTTTCTTTTTAAACAAATTATTAGTTCAGGCACAATCAACCATAGCTACCATTTCCAAGTAAGATGGTTATTAACTTCGTTCTGATCTCCCCAGTGGGCACCACTTTCTCCAGGATAAGGAAAAGTTCATTATTGACTCTCTAGAGTATTTTCTAAAATTCTTAGTAGGGAAGCAATACCTGACACCCCTTCACATTACAGTTTTGCAACTACTTTTGATGGAGAAAGCTCTTAACCAGGACAAAACCTCTAAAATATTGTAAACATGAAAAGTTTATGAACTTTATTTTATTATAATAACCTTTTAGCAGATATAAAAATAGTCTAGTGAGAGATATTCAATCCCATTCACTGCATTCTAATATCAGCAGAATTCATTGGGGTTTTCCTCAATGAATAAAAACCCCAACATAATAGTCTTGATATTTATTTCTTATTCAGAATTTAATTTCCTGTCAGCCTTTTGTTTTTCCAAAGTGCTTCAAACCTGATTTGCACTATACAAAACCAGCAGCTTTTGATATGACTTACGAAATACTAGCATTAATCTAGTATTAATTTTTACTTTCATACAATTCCCTGGAACCTTCAAAGCTCTGAACTCAAAATTAAATAAAAGGTTTTTTGTTTTGTTTTATCTACACCCACAGGTGTTTCAGTTCTTGAACAGAGTTGTCTGCCACTGCACAAAATGCATATTAACACCCTGACTACCAAGCAGAGGATGGTAATTCTGAGCTTTAGAACAGAACATATATACCAGGTTACCCACTGTAATTAAAAAAAAAATTCACAGAAAAAGCATGAGAATATGCAAGCAAATTTTAAAAGGCAGGTTTAGTCTTCAACAAAGTATAGAAAATACAGTGCAACAGGATCGACTTCAGTACTACCTGTATATTGTGTCTAATGTATTATCAAGGTAGTCCTTGCCATGGGGAGGTAGAACACCCTCAGCACTGATCAAAATCTAAAAGACTGCTGTGTCTGAATGGTGTCCCACCAAAATCAGTGCAGTATCAAACAGGAACAGCAACCTGGCAACACGTAAGAAACTGCTAAATGAGTGTCTAAAAGACAGACACGGAAGATGAGATATTCTGCAGAAAGGGAGAGAGAACACAGTTCACAATTTTTTTCCAGGAGTAAATTTTAAAGATTTTAGAGACTCACTGAAAACATTATCTCTATGACCATGATTATATGTGCTTATTTTGGAATACATTTATACATATTAATATATAGAAAACCAATCTAGATTTTTCAATAAGCTTGAAATGTCAGACAGAGGGAATCTGTTGCATCTTGGCACAGTGGTCTGGGTTTCTAAATTCAAAAATATCAGAGCAACACAGACTCAAAACTCTAATGCTGGACTTAAATTTGACTTTGCTGAAAATCTCATCAAGTTTGTATATTTCTCATTGATATAATATTTCTTTGAGAAATATTAAAGGAATATACCAAAAAGAAGTTTTCCCTTACACTGGAGTAAGGGAATTATTATTCTCATTATCCATATGAGAAAGCACACCAAAGAAATAAAAATGATAAGGTAAAGGGAGATGCATTTTATGTGTTAAAAATTACTGAGGGTGCACCTCCAGTTACACAATCATATCCATGATTAAGCCATCCTGTCACTGAAAGGAGAATAAATATTCCTTATTGTTCGATGTATCAATATCTCAACAAATCGAAAGTATCAAACACAATGGTGCACTGATCCTGAGAGAGTAGGAAAGGTCAGGAGCTGCATTACTTCGAGTCTTACCTTCAAAAGAATCTCACTGAATTTCTCACTTACTAATCTGTGGGAACATATGAAGAAGAATCTTGGCCAGATTAGCACAGTGGTTTTGTGAACACACAGACATGCACACAGTGCATTGTACAAACACAGCTGTCCCTGCACTGTTGTGGGTTGGAGGCTTGGGGTGGAGTGGGAGGTGTTCATGTTGTGACCTTCAGAGTGCTACAATACCTGAAATATCATTGACCATAATTAATTACTATGTACAGATTATCTTTATTTCAGAGACTGAAGTGTGATTCTGTTCCCCAACACAAGCTACTAGGAAAGTCCTCATTTTAATTTCAGAAACAAGTCTCTTGGAGCTGAAAATAGGTTTATCTACCTTACATTGCCAAGGGAGGATGGCTTGAGATAACTACAATAAAGGAGCATTTGTTCCATCCAATCTGTTCAAGCACTACAAAAGCCTCCTGTGGTCTACTGTTTATAGTTTTGTGTACAATACATCAAGGAAACAAACATGAAGCAGACGGAGACAGTTCAGGGGACGGCAATAAGAATTATCTAACACCCAAAAATATGACCTATAGACTGTGAGAATTCAAGTCCATTAGCCCAGAATAGAGAAAAGGCAGCATATGCAGACATAAACTTTTAAGTATACACAAAACTATACATAAACACACACAAACACATGGAATTAATTTATAGTGAGGATGACTTAAGTTACACACGAGGAAGAATTTTCCAGGAGTAGAAACTATTGAGCAGTTCAAAAAAATCAACTAAGGAAGTTGTGATCTTCTCTTCTAAGAACCCATTAAGTAAAAATATTCTAGGATTGGTTCAAATATAGTTGATTTCATGCTCTACGGAAGGACTGTACAGCATGATCTCTCAAAGTTCATTCTGACACGTTTTTCTAAATTACCATTTTTAAAAGCTAATTTTCATGTAAATTAAATTTCACCCTATACGCTTTTATCTGTGGCAACAAAAACCAAATCCAGCATTATATTCACAAAAATGTGACTACAGATACATTAGTTACATGTCAAATATTAATGCACCCTGTATACAGGTTGGGCATGCAGATTTAACATTTAAACCAGAACTCACAAGAAAAACAGATCAGTTGTGCTCTGAAATTTTGCATTTATACAGAAAATGCAAAAGAAGAAATGAACTAGGAACATACAGAACATTTTGAAAAGCAATTTAAAATATTAATGCTTCAGCCACTAGAGCTACTGAAACTGGGTGCAGGCCAGATACCAACTTCAAAACAGTTTCATTTACTATAAACAAACACACAGATACGTGATAAGGACAAATTTAAGCTTTAATTTCTATTCAGGTCATTTGGACTCATTTGTTTAGGTTATTTATTACTACTTATGTTATGGACAATATTTAAAGTTGCCACTGACCATCTCTCTAAAGAAAACACAAAATTGCGTGAATCAAACATGAGACCTTCAGTATGTGCTTTGTATTTCTTCTTGGCAGGGATAAGACAATTTCATTGATTTTTGGTTCTGTTTGTGTCCATTTTGTGTCCACCATGACAAAGAACAGGAAAGTGCAGAGCGGCAATGACTGACTGTTATGTGTAATTTCTAAATGGTGATATACATTTCTGTTGTTTCATTCATACAAATAAGGGGAGATAGCTACAAAAAGCAAGTCTTAAATACATTTCTAAGGTACTGCTCACTTTGTAGGAATTTTTTTAGAATTATTTTTGCCGTGATAAACTCTTTTATTAAACCTCTGCCTCTTATCTTTTGCTTAAGAGGTATTATAAAATGTACATTTACCAAAAACCTTACTCTTCATAAAATTGGCAGGCTTCCACCAGTGCCATGATTCGGATGCACAAGGGTACTCAAGTACAAGTAGTTTGCTAGCTGCAAGATGTAAATGTTATCCAAAAGACTAAAATTCACCCTTGAAACAGGACTTTCATGAGGCATAAACATCGTGCTGACAGGATTTATCAGGGCTGAACTCCAGCAGAGATAATTCTTACTGTGATTCAGAAAAAATTCCATTACTGGAGCTGCAGAAGTTTTGCTGAGGAGCTGGCAATCATGCACTGGTAAAAAAAAGCACTGGAGGGAAAACGTACATTATGTCATAAAAAAGCCTGCTTCATGTGACATTCCAAAAGAGCAAATAATTTGTTTTATCATCAGTGTTTCATTAGTGGTGATGATGACACGTATTTTTTGCTAAGATATACGGGAATCTCAATTCATATTTGCCATCATAAATTGCTCCAATTTACTGATTTAGACAGAAAGTTCCCATAGCCTGGAACAGACTGAAGTGCTCAAAGGGAAAATAAATCAAAACCATAAAATTATGAAACTGGTATCTCTAATTATGATCTCCCCTGAAAACATTTAACCTTCAAAACCAGCATGTCTGGATTATTTCCACTCATGATCTTTCTTAGGAAATCACATCTATAGAAAAAGATAATGATAAATAATACACTTGCTCCATTAAAAAATAAACCTTTTTTTTCTAAACGAATGGCAAAAGTCCAGCAAGGAAAAGTCTGTAATTATTGGCCAAATTATTAAAAGCATATTAAATCTTGTACTCTTGTTTTAATTGAGAAAACTGGAGTGTAGGAATCCATTGATGCATCATAAGCAAGATAAGAGGGTTTTTTATATGCATCAAACCAAGCATTATAATATCTTTGGCCTGTATGATGGATGAAGTACTTCAAAGATGAAGAGGTCTAGAAGTCTCTGAGATCTGATATTATAATGAAACAACTCTCAAGATAAGAAAGAAAAACTTACAGCTGATATTTAGAAAGACTGAAAAGACAGGACCCATGGCGGAGAAGTTCAAAGAACAATGCAGCATGAAGTGTGGCTCCATCTATATATGTATTTAGAAATTAGTCCCAGTCCTCATAGGCCATGTCCAAAGTACACTTCTTCTGTCATTGACAAAAATGTAAATTTTTTGTAACCAGGACCAAAATTCCATGGGTTTTTGCACACTTCAGATCAAAATAATTTCCACTTATTCTCCTACTCCCATAAGAAAGTAATACAGCAAACACACAGATAAAAAGCTAAAAATACTTATAATCCTGATAATGACCTAGATTGCTATAGGTTCCCACCTATTGTGGAAAACAATTAAAAAGAAAAACAAGTAACCACTTTCTTTTTGCTTCCTACATCAAAACAGACCAGGAAAAAAAAAATATATATATATTGAGGAAACAATTACTGGAGATGGCACATAGCTATGTAAGAAACTTTAGTTGATTCAAATGTCAGAAACTGTCATCTTTCCTCACACAGAATCATATGCAAACACACTGAGTAACAGCTGGATTACATAAATTCAGCATTTCCTGCATTTTTTTCTTGTATGGTAAATTCAGTGTCCCTGTGATATATTTAATACATCCAGCAACTGGATGATCTGTAAGCCTCGAGGTCAGCAGCACCTGTGCATACACTTCTGATATCTGCCTGCTCTACAAGTCTGTGCCTCCTTGAAATGCTCATCATGCTGCCTTGAACGCTGTAACTGGGCAGTGCAAGCCTCGGGAATGGGCACTGCAGGAATCACTGCAATTTCCTGGCACTCAGCAGTCCTTCGACTAGTGCTACACAGCCGGCCTCAGGAGCTGTGACAGATCTCAGAGAAGCTCCTCAGATGTTACCAGAAGGCTGAGAAATCTCCAAAGAATTTTAGCCAGAATGTATTTAAAGTATGAAAACAGTTCATCTTTCTGTAGGAAGGTAGAATGAAACACTGGTAAAAGTGTCTCTCTAATGCTGTTGCACTTTTATTCTTCTGTTTAAGAAGACCTGGCTGTCCTATTGGGGCATGAAACTACAAAAGAATGTTTATCACTCCCCTGAGCATGGAAATTCTTCAAAAGCAGCTGCCCACCTCTGACTGCAAAGAATGAAAACTGCTAGAGCATAATGGAAGTAATAATGAGTTCTCTGAAGTTAGACATGTCACGGTCACAGATGCAGGCTCTGCAATCTAATGGAAAAAAAAAAAATAAATTAATCTAGACAGTAGATTCCTGTTGAATTTTTCCACTGTCACCAGCTGTTTATTGTCATGCTACATTATGAATAAGTGAAAGATTTAAAAGGCTTCAGCATTTATTAAATTCCTAATTGGAATCACAGATATTGAGATCTGAGACTACTTCAAGTCATTTTCCCTGATAAGCAAGCTCATCATAACATCCACAAAGAAGCTATTCAATAAATATGTATAAGCATTTGCTGAAGCAGAAAGCTGTTTCTCTCCACTCCATGGGAGTAAAAAGTTTTGGGTAGTTTCTTTAGTTCTAATTGTAGCTAAATCAATAGAGTCGGAAGGAAGCTGTCTGATCCGAGCCTGTACTGGTGGGCAGACACAGATGTAAAACAAGAAAGAAATATGAAGTAGAAAAGTACTGTGAAATGGGTATGTTTCACAAACTCAAGGAAATTGAAAAGTTAGAACTATTTTCGACATAGCATGTATAAAAATGACTAGTATTTCCCTACCCAGAACATGCAGTAACTCATACACAAATAGAATCATATAATAAGCTGAGTTGGAAGGGAGCCATGAGGATCATCAAGTCCCAGCCCTTCACAGGACAGCCCCATGAATCACATCATGTGCCTGAGAGTATTGTCCAAACGCATTTAAACTCAGAGAGGCTTGGTGCTGTGACCTGGGGAGACTGTTTCAGTGCCCAGTCACCCTCTGGGTGAAAACCTTTTCCTGATATCCAACTTAAACCTTTCCCCATGCAGCTTCAGGCTCTTTCTAAAAGTAAAGAGATTAGTACTCGCCCCTCCACTTCTCCTCGAGGATATTGAAGACTGCAATGAGGTCTCCCCAAAAGAAACTGCAAATAAATTTTCTTCTCAGAGGAAATACAGGTGTATATTCCTGACCGAGAGCTTACAAAATACAGCCGACAAAGTGATTTAAACATGCAGGATCCATTGGACTTGCACTGTAACTAGGACCTTGGCCAACAGTCTCCCTTAGATTTTTCAAACAAACAAGGACATACATGCCCTACATATACTCTACACCAATTTCCAGTATTAACAGACCCCCCGTGACAAGATTTGGGTATTCACATATATGAATACCCTTACAGTACAAAAACAATCAGTGACATTTAAAGCTATATTTTGCTTATCATTAATGTGTCATTATTTTGTTGCTGAGTAGCACTCTAAGACCTTGGAAGCAGTATCTGCTATGTGCTATCTCCCACTGTGATGAACAACTTATTTCACTACTCTACCACTCAGATTTCCTTCTTTGAGCTCAACCAACTCTCCATATTATTTCTCTTTCTTAAATACAACTCAGACAATCAAAAGCAGGAATGAGAAAAGGAAATAAAGAAATAAGGAATCTGGCACTGTTTCAGGATCACCCTTTTGAGCAGCTGCCTGGATCTGAGATTCCATGTTCAGAAGTTGAAGGATGAATATGTTTTTCCAGGCAAGGCAGACCAAATGGTGAGCACACCACCGGGACATGAGGTAAATTCATACCAATGGGGTAAAAAATAAAATGCTGAAGGTAAAAGAAATGGTAAATTCTGAGTTTCTAGATCTAGATAGCAACCTAGAGGCAGACTGGTGTGATTTGTTAGTAGAAAACACAGATTCCTCTACAAGGAATCTTCTTATCTTCTAATGAGTGGTAATAACCACTTTCAAGCAGTTATATTTAAGCTTATAATTTTATTGCCCTTAGAGCTGAAAATATCCTCAGGGAAAACATTAGTCTGAAAGCACATTGAATTGCAAGCATTTTAATATTAATCTGCTTTATTCAGTATAGTTCCCCCATTCAAATGACTCTTGGTTGATGCAAAGCAATTCTGCCATTGACTCTCAAGAAAAATGATAGGGCACTTAATACTAATAGGTCTAAATCCCACCACCTGTCTGACCATAAAAACCCTGGGGACACAACCTTAGGGATACACCTAAGTCTTCACTTTGCATATAGTTAATAGGGCTTAATTCTGGAATAGTGAGTCCATACAAAGTAGACTAGATGACTTTCTGCAAATTTTCAGGGTTGTCTGCTTTTTATTCATGTTGCCCCCATGCAATGGGAAACTTTGGCTCATCCTTTATAACTAGGAATTTCCATAAATTTAAAGAGAGAAAAAGAAAACATCATGTGTAAGAAAATAAAGAGGAACACTCTCTCTCTCTCTCTATCAGGCTGAATAGTACAGATATTTTAGATATGTACCATAATAATTTAATAACAGTAACAATGATTACTATTATTAGTAGCATTACTATTAATTATTACATGTACAGAAGCCAATTCTGACTTAAAAGCCAAACCTTTTCCTTTTTCATTGCAGCAGTTAAAGGGAAGAAGCCTACACAGATTTGCTTAAGAATCTTGTAGGTAGGCATTCAAAAGTATACAAAAAGGGAGAAGACTGGGATGGCAGCATTTCTAGGGGATGCAAAAAAGAAGCTATTTATTGTCTTCTTGTAGTATAATCTGGATAAAATATATTTTTTTTCTGAAGTGGAGATGGAGAGAGAAGTAGTGTTAAAGAGGAACTGAGGTGCTGACAGTGAAGCTCCATTAATCTCTAAAGAACCAAGTATATCTAAGTTAATTGTGGATAAACATTGTCCCATAGTGGAACAAATGACCCCAAGTTGTTTACCTGGTCCAACAGGTGCTTTTCCCTCTGATTGCTCTCTCTTCAAAGCAATTGGTATTGTTTAGACATAACACTGTGCAGCTCTAACATTTACAGTCACATCAGTTGCAGCGCAGGTGTTGGGACCACAGTTTTCGATGGTGGTACAAATGTTTCTTTGAATTGATACACTCTATCAAGTTCTGTCCTGACATTCAATCTTAAGAACAGGTGATGAAATGCATGTGTGTTTTTATAGAAACATGGTAAAACAAACACCATTAGTTCTTCATGAGCATAAATTAAAATCAGAGAATCATAAAATCATTTGGGTTGGAAAAGACTTCTAAGGTCATCATTAACCCAGCACTACCAAGTCCATTAATAATCCATGTCCGTAAGTGCCCCTGGAAAGAAAATTGTATCTTAGGCTATGTCTGTTTGTGGCATGTCAGCAATTTGCCAGTACAGGACTGCAGAGAATCCCTAATCTAAGGCAGTCAAACATGGTCCAGCTAGAGACAGGAGGGTTTGTAGCTGTTCTTTGCAGCACATCATGAGCAGAGCTGCAGAGTTCCCTGACTTAAGACGGTTCATGCTGGTCAATTTTACAGTGTTAAATTGGCTCTTCTTGAAAAATATCATATGGACATGCTCTTGTCCATGTAGTACACTTACACTGTCTGATTATTTATTTTTATTCCACTAATAAGGGAAATAAAAAGATAGGTTACTGGGTTTAGAACTAGATTCAGTTTCCTTTTCAATAAAAACTTAAATTGTGTTTTAAATGAAAACATTTAAATCTGACTTTATAATGAGAGATCCAAAACACATATTCAGCTAACTCCAAACTCTGCCAGGAGAAGAAGGAAGAAGATACCCAACCTTCTTTCTGGGCAGTTCCTTCAGTGCCCAAGTGCCTGCTCCAGTTCTATGTTCAGGTATCCCTATTTTAACCAGGATGAGCAAACAGCCCCTGAGCTCATATACACAATGTTTTTAGATCCAGCAAGTAGAGCTGCTTGCAAGACACATTCAGACAGAATTTCTCAGAAGACAGCAACCTGTGCAGACTCCATAATTCAGGTAATACTACCTACACAGACAGCTTTTTATGATGCAGTTGAAAAATCCACCTTGTATTGTGCAAAGCTATTTTTCTTTTACTCACAGAAAAGCAGATTTTATTACAGAAATCTATTGTCATTTCCAAACTGTAACATATTTTTATGGCAGAAGAAAATGATGATGTTTATTCCAAATTTTAGAGATTTCAGGCTGAGACTGCGAGGTATCCTTGAACTTGGTTTATATGGAAAGAATGAAGATTTTGAACATATTCAATGGATTGCAGCTAAGCCTTAATAGTCCTCGTTTTGCCTGTGCTAAAGACAGCTGGTAGGAAAAGCTTAATATGACTGTTCACATTTAAAAATCACAGAAGAAAGGCACATTAGGTATGAGTAAAAAAGTTGATAACAGATAGAAAACCCCATCTAGGCTAGGAAAATATTTTCTGATGTAATCAGTTAAAGGACAATAGACATTCATGAGAAGAATAATAATTTTTAAAATAAAACCCATTGGTATATGAATATACAGGCAGATTTAAAGCATCACGACAGTCGCATGATAACAAGAGAGATTAAATAAGATCTGAATACTGTGGGGTACAGGTAATATAGAAAAATGAAAAAGAACAATGAAAAAATGATTTACTACTATCTTGAAAAAGAGAAAAAGTAATTTTGACAGAGAATGTGAAAGAAACACAAATAATGGAGAATTATAATAGCTTGATAATCAAGAAAAAAGATAACAGGAAACTATTATGGAAGATCCAAATAATTAGTAAATAATTAACATAATACAGATTATGAAAAGTTAATTTCAAATTGGAATATATTTATATATATTAAATATAAACCAGAGAAGAATATCAGGTGATATAATAAAAAACTGCAGTACAAGAAATTCTAAGTAATGTAACATACTAAGAAAAATGTAACATATGAAGAAAAAGACAAAAAAAAACCCAACAAAACACAAAAAAAACTCCTTGAGTAACTTTTCAATGAAAAAGTTTGTAACTGGGATCAGAAATAAAGAGCTGTAAAATCAACCATCATAACCTACTTGGATATATGAAGCCATTTAAAAAAAATAAAATAACTTTAGGAAACAAGAAGTGCTAAACTACAGCCCAACAGATTTAGGAAACACCCCTGAAATAGCCATTATCATGTAGCATGTGGCTCTGAAGGAAAACAGAAATGTACAAATTAATTTGTGAATGTAGTTTCAATGTAAATTCTTGCAAAAAATGCTTGACTTCAGTATTTCCAACTTTCTATCAGGTACATAATCACGGTAGGCTCAACTCCCTCCATGGTCAACAAAGACAGAAGTAGGGAGTTCCTTCAGACCTTCTGAAATATGTTCTAGAGATGTTTCTTCCACCATCAGGAAGACAGCTGTTTATTAATGGAGGGACACACTGGACAAATAAAACATGGTAAATAAAATGGCTGAATGGACAAAACCAGATAGATCAAACTACCTCTACTTACTTGCATTTGGAAAAGCAGAGGACAGGAAAGAAAAACACACTAAAGACGCACAAATAATTTCAGTACATGTCCCTCTGAGGACTTGAGGCACCATAGTGTTTAGAGCCATTTTCAGTTTGAAAACAACATATGTGAGACACTGTGGGAAATCTGTACAGCTCTGAAGAGGTGTGGGGGAAATCTATGAGTGTATAAGTATGTCTAAGACAAGCAAACGTCTTCCTTGCTTTGAAAATCATTCTCTCCCCCTAGAAGTCAGTAGCAATTTAATAGAAATTAAGTAACCTCTTTGCAAAAAAATAATGGGAATATCAAGTAAATAATGAAATTACTTAATAGTAAACATCACTAGATATGAATTTCCAAGAAATGCATGGGTATAATGTACAGATATGTATCCTATGCAAATATTTCAGGTATAATAATCTTTTAAATGTAATAAATTACTGTATATTGCAAAAGTAGTAAATTCAAGTAGTAAAAAATGTGGAACTGGTTATGAATGAAATACTTTACAAAGTGGAACTATAGTAAAAACACTGTTCTGATTAAATCCTACTATATTCTGTCTCAGAGATAATAACACTCATACTTTAAAGAGGATTATCTGAGTTCCTTTGAAACACCACACACGATCTTCATATTTCATAGTGAAAAAGGCTAACATAGGTAGGAAGCAGTACAGAAGAAGGTCATTGGTAAGAAGAAGGTACATTGGTCACGGTAAAGGAAGTTAAAGATCTTAGTTCCTGATAATAGTTACAGAAAATATCCTTTCTTCTAGCTGAGGAGATCTCTGCTAACATGAAAACAATTAGGAAGAGACTAAAGCTACAGAAATGTCTGATTTGTAATGAACACAGGCTCAGGTGTGTAGAAGTCCAGAGTGAAACATGCAAACATAATAAAGTGGAGACAGGATTCTATTATCCTGCAGTACGAGAGAAGGTACAGATGGGACCTAATGGTAGAAAATTAACTTGACTCAAGTAAACACACACCTTAAAAATGACATTTCTTTGATATATGCCAAATAAATATGTCCCAAGTAATAAATACTTAAAAGTTTTCCTGCCTCAAACTATGAGGATAGACTAAAGTACACAAATACCTTCTAGGAAATTATTGTCACAGTACTCTGGCCACAGGGGAATCAAAATTGAAAACATTAAGAACCTAAATTTAAGCAGAATAATTCTTTAGTGTCAATTATCTGGTGTAAAATTTTGCTTGCTTTTATTCAGGGAAGATAAATGTTTGCTTAAGTTAACCAGGCCAAGAAAGACTTTTGTCTTCAGCCACTAAAAATTCCTCATAATGGTATACTTCTATGGGCCAACTGCTTGCAGACATGCAATTTAGAACACCTGACACTAAAGATACATGATGTACATACCAACCTCTCAAGTATCAATTATGATCTTCAGCTTAATATTGTACCAAATCTGGATTCTGATCAGTCAGCCTCTTCTTTCCCTTGTTTATGAGGTCATAGGCTGGCAACAAGTTCTCCTGCCTGAGATTTCACAGCCATTGAGTGGTGCTTGAGGTGATGGGTGATCCCAGACATGCATCCTGACCAGCTTTCAGCTCCTCAGTAAAGGTAGATGCACCTTTCCTGCCCTCCTTCCCCTTTCACTCTGAACCTCTATTTCCATGCAAGGAACATCTGGCTGGATGGTACTCTAGGGAGGTGCTGCTGTGCAGGGACTGGAGGGGAAAAGTACATGTCAATAGAAGACACATCAGAAGGCAATTTGAAAAGGAGTCTCAGATACCAACAGAACTGACAGTGGATTGCAGCTGGTTCCCTGTGTTCAGAATCTTGTACTTAGATTTTTAAACAGGATTGTAAACTGATGCATTTTTATGGTATATTGAGAGAGTAAAAACAAACCAAAAAAAATTAAAATGTAGAAGCTCATAGCAGGACATACCCAAACCTATGACACACAGAAGCAAGACCCTAGCTTTTAGATACTGAATGTGGCAGATGGTTGCCTGTCTGCTACAAAATTTCAGAATGACAAAGCCCATATAGTTATAGCAGCAGCAGTGTTGCATATGGCGAATATCTGTGACAGCAGTGATGCAAACACAAGTTTTGTGAAAAAAAAAAAAAAAAAGCAAATTCTTATTTGTCCAGCAAACAGAGACACAATTCCTAAAATACCCAGCTGTGGGTTTAATCATCTGGAAAGAATCCAAAGCGCCCCACAAAGAATGCAATTAGTCTGCAAATAGGGTAGGTCTAACCACTTCTGCCTGGCTGGTCCTCTCCATTTCCTAAGTGCACACCTCTACAGGGTGCCCACAATATGCAGCTACCAGGTGGAAGCTATGTCTGCTCTTCAGTATTGGTCCAGTGACTATTTTGAGTAAATGAGATTCATCAAAAATGAAACAGTTTTCACAGTGGTCTGTTATTTCTTTATTTCTACCTGTTAATTCAGCTGAGGATGCCAAACCACTCTGAATGGGAATCTGGAAAGATCCTCAAATATTGCTAGTGCAATCATTATACCTTAACATTAAGAAGTTAATTCAAATATCAGATTATGGAGCACAGATGCAATCCAGAATCACATAACAAGTAAAATGCTTCATTAATTTTTTTTTTTTTAAATATTTCACCAGCATAATTTTTTTTCCTCCTCTATAGCAGAAAAAATCTCTAGTCCCATGATACGGAATTCCAACAATTTTTGCAATGTAGATAAACTTCTCTGGAACTGTACTTTCTTATTTCATTAGCAACCTCAGAATGCTCTGCTGTCACTTTGCTGATAGACATATGCTACAAAAAAAAAAATCAGTCCTTCCCTCATGCACAGTCCATATGAATATCTAGAATGCACACATATAGCCAGTAAGAAGAAAAGTATTAGCATTGTTCCAAGTTTGTCTTCAGGTGCCTTATTAGCAGATTTTCATTAAAGTATTCAACTAACAAGCATAGGCAAAGTTAGATGACCCTTTAGTACATTGGTTTTTTCCTGTACAAAAATAAGAAAATAATAATGATCCAAGGAAAGCACACACTGTAGCAGGAAAATGAGATGCTTAAATTAATCAGAATATATTAACCCAAATGGGTAATAATGAACATTACAAGTAAGTACAGACATTTCTTATCCTTCTTTTAAGAACTTTACAATGTCCAGACTCAACGTAAATAAGTTTCATTTTCCTACAGGTATGATTTGAATTTTAAATTTCTACCTATAGATGGTGAAAGAGATACTCCATTTATACTTTTATTTGACAGGCACGTCATTGAGTAAAAATTGATTCTCATTTTCCACATAGCACCACTGGTCTTTGAGCATTCATCTAAAGAGATGCCTTGCTTCCATCTTTGAGTAGCCTTGCACTTGTGATGATAATTGACAGAACAATGGATCAAGCTGTATGTCTGTCCTAAGGTTTAGGTTCACACACTCACAAAAAATAGCTGTATCTGTATCTACAGCTACACATGCACACACACACATGCACCACCCCTGCTCAGCTGTCCAAAGCATGGCCAATGCCAAGCTACAGTCACCCCAAAAGCACAGCCAACAAATGCTTAACAAGCTGGGCACAGCTCCACCTTGAACTCAGTTTAAAAAAACTTTTTAATACAGTCACATTCTCACAGCAAAGCCAGATGTGCACGCAGATATGTGTATTAAGAAAATATCCAAGCTTAAAAACTCCATGTGAGTATAGTCTTAATACAACATGAAGACTATTTTGTCTCAAGAAAGCTCTATTTTGTTTACAGGATCATTTTTTTAATGACCACCAGTCTTGCTAAAAAGTATGAAATAAGGAAATAAAAAGTGTTTGTCTCTTTCAGGTCCCAGAGAACAGTAGATGATATGCATTTTTTTCACAATCATTAATCACAATTAGCTTTAATTTAGATACCACAAAACAGTTCCTAGTCCTTTCAGAATCAATTTCAAAAAATATAAAATATTTTAGGGCACGAGATAGGGAAAATTAACTTAAAACTTCTCCACACTGCCCTAACAGTTGCTTAGAGAAATCCTATTCATTATTGCATTGTTAGGATATTTCTTTTACATGTGTTATATTTTCACTCATCACAAAGATGAAATCTACATAAGATTACCTTTGATCCAGGCAGTCCTGGACAGTCTCTGTTCTCTAAGGCACATTTGCTATTAGAGGACAGAAATAAACTCTTTTGAGCAGTTCAGATAATACAGTTACTATATACAAATTATTCTTAGTAAGGAATGATATCTGTTACTTAGTTTTCATAAATTATTTTTCTTAAAACATAGCTTAGTTTAGAAAGGATAAACTAGTCAGAAAGTAAAAGCCAGATGATCACACCAGATTCAAGAAGATATTAATACCAGAGGCATTTTGAAGGCATTGACTGCTCTTATTACTAAGGCTGTTAATTAACTGCAAATATTCTGCTTGATTTAAAAATTCTAAAGTGCAGGATGTGTAAATATTTTCAGGGCTTCCTAAGTGCCTCTCTACCAGTTTATTCTAATGTAAATTACAAATGATTACAACAGAAACATTGTGTATGCACAAGGACTTATTATCTTCCCATCCAAGCAATTAAATAGCAACATAAACACATACAACAGTATATAAAACAAAACAGGCAACTATTTCTTCTGGAATATAATGCTTACTCATACACTCATTCTTTTATCAGTGTGATAAAATCCAGTTTTTCAAAATTATAAGTAATTTCCTTTTAATTTTTTAAAAAAAATTTTACAATTTACCCAATGTCAAAGAATGAAAATAAAAATTAGTATAAAATCAAACTTTTTAAATACTTGAAAAATTCATGATTTGAGGTTTTATTTCTTCTTAACTTATATCTATTCCTAAAAATAAAGAAGACAGATCAATTAAATCTCTGCATGAGAACCTCTCAGCAATATTAGGCCTTCCATAATGAAGAGGCAGAGACTGACATTTTTTTCTTTAAGCCACTTTACTACTAAATGTACAAAATAAATAGGTTCCATCTTAAAGATGTATCATATGTCTATACACACATTTCTCAGGGAACTGGTACTCCACATCTCCACATTGCTTTTGTTTTACCCTTCCCCTCTATTATTGGAGAGTATTTATTTTATTATTTTGGCCTTTTTCAAGGCAGATGCAAAATTATATGCCATGATCAAAAGAAAAAAAAAACAAAAAAACAAACACAACAAAGCAAGACAAAACAGAAAATCCACATAAAATTCCTTTTTATTTCATTCAAAACTCTAAAATTTTGAATGAAATTCTAAAAATGAGAATTTTTGAATAAGATTCTAAAATCCTCCAAAGGAGGATTCCTACTCACTCTTTCCAAACATAGTGAAGACACCAGACTGCTGACCCAAGTGCACATTTCTCAAATACAGCCGTGCAAAGCACCTCAAGCAATCAAGAAATCACTGACTACTGAAACCACCTTTATCTTTTTGATCAATGTGCCCATTCAGTCTGCTGATTTAGCAGCCTTTTCTGTAGCTTGTGGAAGGCAGGGATGATGTGCATAAGAACTGAAGAAATGGATCTTATTACAACACACCACTGAGTGCCCATGTTTCAAACTGAAGAAAGATCCAGTACTTGAGAACCCAGTACTTGAGGCAGGGGGAGAAGTTCTTGGTAGATATATTAACTAAACAGTGTCAAGAAACTCTGGGAAAGCTGAAGATAATATACAAACACTTTGAAGCTCTGTAACTCAACTAAGTTTTTATATCATTATAAGCTAAACCAATTTAATCACAGACTCTGATAAATCTCCAGCAAATATAAATCCTCTTTTACCTTTCCAGATCACATCATTCCATTCAATAAAGAGTCCAATTTGTGGTACAGAGATGGTGAACACGGCCAGACCCACTCTTTAACCCTACTGCAGACCATTATTTTCTACTGCGTGATTGATTACTTTTTACATTAAGTCATCATTCTTTTTTGTTAGAAAGAATTGAGGAGAAAAAAATACACGTTGTGGAAACAGAACAGAGCTGTGACTTTGGAAAATGTGCAAACACATCTCTCAGTGGGATTTTGTCACCACAATCACAGCAGTATGCTGTAAATAGCTTCTCTTTAGCTGCGTTGCTCAGACTTCAGAATGACATTATTAGTATTAAATGGAACCTTTGGAAACTAGCAATTTATGTTATAAATTCTCTGTTGTTTTCTTGAGGCTTTAAATGGAAAAGTGCAACTTGTTTTAGAGTTTCTCTAAATAGGAAAAGTTTCATTGAGACTTTCAAATTATAGTCTTCAGAAGTCAAACAGAAGTGCTAGTGGCAGGCACAGCTTGAAATCTTAACTGTTAATGGCAAGATATATTTTTACATTCACTCAGAATGTAAGATTTCAAAAGTTTTTAGAAAGGCTGTGAGGTGGAAAAGTTCAGCGTGTACGCATAGCTGGTGAAGATTCATTTGGAGACATGAACATACCTGGGGCTGGCAAAAAAATTTATGTGATAAAGATGGTACATTAGGTCAGAGGTAGCTAAAACTGAATTTCAGATTATGCAGGGACATTCTCCTTTTAGTCAATAAAGGGCAAATCGCCATCCTCTTGTTCCATTTCTCTCTGCAGGCTTCAGTGAAGCTGACCATAAGGTAAGGTTGTACTTCATGACAAGGACAGCCAGGTTCCTGAGAAACTGCTTAAAAGACCTGTTATTTGTGATCTCCCTAGTATGCAACTATTTCTTCATCCTTTTCAAAAATTAAAGGCTGCTTGCAGAAGTACTGTCACAGCACAGTCTTAAGTACTAATAACAGGCAAGTAATACTCTCCTCCCTACTCAATGCAACTATTGTGGTCCACCAAAGTGGTCCAGGTGTTTTGAAGAAAATCTGGTCACTGGTGAAGAATAAGCATCCAAAACTTGAAACAAAAATTAACCCTTCTCCTCCCCTCCCGNGAAAAATTTCCTTGAATTAAAAGATCAGAGTGACAAATGGTGCTAAGGCTTTAGTTCAATTGTACCACTGAGTATTTTGCTAGAGCTCAGTTTTTATATATTCTTTTAAAGTGATGTGTACTTCCTTCCAACTAAGAGATTTTTCCCATTTATAAAACTCTTATCTGTTATTCACCTCATTATCCTCCCATGCTACAGTTAAGAACTGCATGGAGATATTGGGAATATATGAGTACCTAAGAACATCCCTAATATGTAAAGCTAAAAAATAATTAAATATGAAGCTTGACCAGGCTACCTTATTAAATATAAGTTCTACAGTGTATAGTAATGAACTCAAGTTCATTGCTGTCATCTTCATGTTGGGACCTCCATAATGAGATTGAGAACAAATGAAGTTTCCAAAAGCACCAGATAAGAACTAAAATCAAGTACTTCTCCTTCTAAGACAAAATACTTCTCTTTGGAGAATTGCAGTTTTTGCATAAATCCTAAATAAAGTTTCTGAGAGCATCAACATGCCCCAGAATATTGGGGAATTAAGGACAATAGGGTGTAGTCTTTTGCTAACATAAAGTAACATAATATGTATATATTGTAAAGAAAAAGCTTCAAGCAGAAAACTCCTACTCCACTGCATCCATTTCTCCTTCTATAGAGAAGACAAGAGAATAAACAATATATGATTTGACACAGCACATAAAGGTATGCAATTTACCATGATGCGATGAAGGAAAAAAGAAAATTAGAAAGGTTGAAAATAACCAGGTTTTCTGGGTTAGTTGATTTTGTTCCTCCCTCACTCCAACCTGCTTTCAGCTGTATTTCTACTTGTCAGCTAAAAATGAAAAGGGTATTTGTATACCTAGGAATTCACCTAGTTACACTAACTATAGATATTACTTACCACCCTTGTCCTCACTATGTCCTTAACTAAATGTTTGTCCTCAACAAAAATATGCTTTTGCTCAAGCTGCAATGATATCATGCTTACTACAACACAAAATATAGAAAGGCAAGAAAGTGAGTAAACCAACACCCATGATTTCATGAGAAGTTCACTAGAAGAAGGAACAAAATACGAATTGAGAAAGTTATATGTCTTCAATAATTAGAAGGCAGGCTAAGAAACTATGTATAATTTCCATAATTTATAAACCTCACTTCCAAAAGAAATTTATTGCAATTAGGCTTTGGGGTTTTTTTGTAGTAAAAGATGTTCATAAAAGTTTTATGAAATCCAAACAGAAAATCTGCAAATACAAGATGCAATTTGAAGACTTCACTGCCATCCCATGCAAAGATTCCACTGTTTCCAACAGGTTTGCTTTATTTGAGCATTGCTTAGAAAAACTACCGCTACTAGTCTATGATCATGTATCAGCAAACAAAAGAGCACTTCTGCCTATGTTGAAAAACAATCCCTTGGCTGTAAGAAAGGTCAAGGGAACAGCAGATGCAAATAAAAGGAAAGGTCATTATCAGGCTAATAACATGAAAAGCAGGTACGGAGTCAAGCACATACAAACAAAAGCTATAAAAGAGAATGATCTTCTCTGACTAAGTAACTTCTGTGGACACAAGGTCTTTCTAGTTTGGGGGAATTTGTGATGCTCGGCTGAAGTAAGAACACCACAGCTGCCAGTTACTGTACAGACGAAGTACAAGATGATGAACAATGAAGGATGATTTGCCGCATTCTGCACTTGGATATCTTGCTGACACACAAAATCACCACTGCTATCATGTACACCAACCCATAAAAGAAGGGCTACAGTCACAGGAAAAGATATATACACCCAGTCTTTACATAAGGCTATTTGTATATGACTCAACACTTTTGAGATCAAAGACATCAAAGGAAAGGAAAAGAAAATATAGTTTTAAGGACTAAGAGTTCACGGAGTCTTTTGTTTGTCTCTCCTTCAGGCACAGAAACAGAAAGACCCTGTAGAGGATCTGGTCAAAGGAGTTATGAAGAAGTAAACAAGGATTTCAAAATCAGATGGTGAGGAATTACATCCTAGGCACCAAGGAGAAAAGGATTAAGAATTTAGGCCACATTGTCCCGATCCATGTATGGTTTAGATTGTCTGTCTGAATGCAGTGCAGAAGGTCTTGATCTATAAGAGCTGGATTTGGTCTGAAGGGGTGAATGCAGAATGAATTTGTTATTTAATAAGCAACTTTGATTGACACAATAATTCAGACTTATATCATATGGAAAGGCCAGTCACAGACAGATCAATGCCATTTAACCCATCTTTATTTTCATTTCCACCCCTTCTGACTGCATTTTGAAAGGCAGGACAAAAACAGACACCAAAATTAAGCCTGCTTTTTCTCTGGGTTTTTTAGAGACTTAGGAGTTCTCAACAGCATGTTCTTTGCAAGTTCTGGTTCTTTCTAAAGCCAATTAGGGTCACCAGCCCTAATCTCTTATTTCTCCCCCAGACCAAAACACCTAGATGAACTGCCCTACCTCTATAGAAATCATAAAACTGACGCATTTTTTCAGGGAAATATCTAGGATGAAAATCACAGCCCAAACATCACTCCCAGAAGAATGCTAATATCATATAATCATAGTACCATTTAAGTTAGAAAACTCTTAAGTTCATGACATTCAACCACAACCTAACACTGCCAAGTCCACTACTAAACCATGTTCCAAAGTGCCACATCCAGACGCCTTTTAAATGACTCCAGAGACTGTGACTCACCCTGGGCTGACTCACTGTTTACCTTGGGCAGCCTGTTCCCATGCTTGACAACCCTTTCACTGAAGAAATTTTTCCTAATATCTAATCTTAACCTCCACTGGAACAACTTGAGAGTATTTTCTTTGTCCTGTCACTTGTTACCAGGGAGAAGAGACTGACCACCACCTCCCTACATCCTCCTTTCAGGTGGTTGTAGAGTGATAAGGTCTCCCCTGAGCCTCCTTTTCTCCAGGCTTAACCACCCCAGCTCCCTCAGCCACTCCTCATCAGACTTTTGCTCCAGACCCTTTACCAGCTCCATCGTTCTCTGGACATGCTCCAGCACCTCAATGTCTTTCCTGAATTGAGAAGCCCAAAACTGAACACGGGATTCAAGGCGTGACCTCACCAGTACCAAGCACAGGAGAATGGTCACAGTCCCGGTCCTGCTGGCTACACGACACTTTCTGATAAAGGCCAGGATACCACTGGCCTTCTTGGCCACCTGGGCACATGCTGGCTCGTGTTTAGCTGGTTGTCAACCAACTAGTCTCCTAAGAAGGCCAAAGTCTGCCCTCTGATGGTCCAAGGCGGCAGTTCTGCTGACCCCTCTGTACTTCTCCAAGAACCGAAAGTTTAAGAATTCCGTGATCTCTGTGCCAAGACAGTCTCCAACCATCACATCACCAACCAGTCCTTCTCTGTTCACAGGTCCAGCAAGGTGGAGAGTGGACAAGGAATCCTCTGTACCACGCATCCTGTCTGACTGTCAGGCCTGTCCCAGCAAAGGCCGGGTGTGATCCCAGTAGCCTACCTCTTTCTAGTTCTCCCTGATAATTGTCATCCTGCTCAACCCCTGATGCAGCTCTGCCACTAAGTGGGGGAGTTCCACCACCTGGGCACACCTCCCACGGGGGTGCTCACCGCTGCTGGCTGGTACTGGTGTCTGACAGAGCTGGCACTGGGGCGGCAGTGTATTCCCACCAGGAGCTCGACCTGGGCAGCTCCAGCAGTTATGGTAGCTGCAGAGCTTAAAAGAGGCCATGGCTTTCATCCAGGTGGGTACCATTGCTTCCTGGTCAAGCTGGCAGAGCTTCATGACCTTTCCTGTGCCCTTGCATCCAAACTGCCATGCCACAGCCATGTCCTGTTCGCAGCCCTGGGTGCTGCCGTAAATTAAGGGCTTCCTTTGCATGTCTGCAGGACTTGGCCAGGGTTACTTCTGGCCCTACCCAGATTCCACCAACCAAGCTGTGAGCTCCTGATGGCTGTCTCAGATCCTGGAGGATCTGTTGCCCAGCAAGGATGGATATCTAGCCAGCTCACTGGGCACCAACAGACAAATATATTTGGTTATCTAACAGTCAGCATGAATGAGATTGTACCTGTAAGTCCTGCCTTTACCTAATTGCTGATGTTACTGATTTTTTTGGCACTAATACTTATGTTGCTATAAAATACTTTTGGCACTAATACTTATATTGCTATAAAACAATATACATTGTTTTATACACCTGTTTCACAAGCACAACTAAAAAATCCCCCAAGTTGCTTATAAGCTCTTATCATCTCCTGTAAAGTCATTCATTCCTTCTGAAACAAATTCTCCAGAACTAGTACTCCTGCTTGCCCAAGCTGTGCACATTCTGCTATGAGTTACAAGCTCTAAGGAAGTCACACAAGCCACTAAAGTTCCTACTACTTCTTCCAAATGCCTTGGCTTTCAAACACATTACCTTGGCTTGCACTTGCCACAGCATGTACAGCTCCATGTGTGACTGTTTTATTTATGTTTATTTTGTTAGCTCAGTATTTCTTTCCAAATCAGAAATTCAGATCTACATTTCAATGTTCCTTTTTGCCCTGAGTTTTGCCAGAGAGACTGGCATCAAAGATAGCTGCTGGAAGCCACCTGAACATAAAGTGCCCTGGTGCAGGGAGTGGGGCGAGTTTAACTGTGGTCACGAGAAACAACAAACCTAAGAATTGAAGAAAAAAATTCCTTAGGGATTTAGAGAAAGACCAGAAGAATGTTGCACATGCAAGAAAAAATGGCGAATATCATTTTTAAGGTATTTAATTAGAGGTACAGAAGAATATGATTGGTGGAGGATAACAACTGCAAATAGTCTCAGGAATGGGGGGGGAATTCAGAGCTAAACACCCAAAGGCAAGGCAACCCATTCAAGAAAGTCTTTGACTGCCTCTTTACATCTGAGCAGTGTCCACTGTTGTCGAGCATGAATATTACAGAATTCCATATCATTTTATTACAGCCACATTTTAATACAAAAACATCTTTCTTTTATCCTAGTTTTTAACAATTATGGTTTCCCTGTAACACATTAATTAACAGCAACCAAGCAACTTAGCTGTTAAAGCACACCTTAGAGTGTTTGCTTTTTTAGTGATATTTGGCGTGGTACCAGTGCAAGCACGGTAGAGAACGGAGTAGATTACAGAAGGCATATCAAAAGACATATTTACTTGTAGGATTGCTCTCCAGACATAGCAATCACAATGGGTAAATGCAGACTTAACCTCTGAACTATAAACAAAGGAACTAGAGACTGCCAAAACAGCATCCAGCATTAACAGCTCATCTTGTACAATGCAAAGGCAATGCTGCACTTTCTTCCATCTACAGTGCATTTAGGACTCCTTCAATGCACAGTACAACTGCAATATCTGGAACAGTAATTTTACATGTGTGCTCCTTAGATTTTTGACCACATGTCCATATTTTCTTCACCAAGCTTTCCTTGTAGCACATAAAATTAACTTTCAAGGATCTTTCTGTCTCCTGCTGAAACACTAATACCAGAAAAGCTTTTCACAATCTATATTTACTTACATATATTTCCAGAAATGCTGAGCAATTTTTGGCATTCATTCACAGGGGAATTCCAACACTTGCAGATGTGTCCACACTTCTGAGACATCTCAGACCATTTATCAGGTAATAATCACAGAATCACAGCACCACAGCATTTTTACGGCTGGAAGGCACCTCTGGAGATCATCTCGTCCAACTGCCCTGCCAAGGCAGGGTCACCCCCAGCAGGTGACACAGGAACTTGTCCAGGTGGGTTTTGAATGTCTCCAGAGAGTGAGACTCCATGACCTGCTTGGGCAGCCTGTTCCAGTGTTCCATTTGCCACCCTCCATGCAAAGAATTTCTTCCTCATGTTGAGGTGACACTTTCTGTGTTTTAGTTTATGGCCATTGTTCCTCATCCTGTTGCTGGGCACCACCTAAAAGGATCTGGCACCATCCCCTTGGCACCTGCCTTTATAGGCATTAATGAAATCCCCTCTCAAGGTGTGGCAGACTGAACAGGCCCAGTTCACACAGTCTCTCCTCAGGAGGGAGATGTTTCTGTCCCTGCATCATCCTTGTGACCCTCTACTGGTTCCTCTCCAGCAGTTCCTTGTCTTCCTTGTACTGAGGAGCCCAGAACTGGCTACAATAGGGCTGAGTAGAGGGAGAGGATCACCTCCCTTAACCTGCTGGCCACACTCTTCCCTATGCACCCCAGGATACCACTGGCCCTCCTGGCCACAAGTTTCCAAAAAAGGGACTTGTGCACTGAAGTAGCTTTCTCATGCATCAATATCTCAGGCTAGCTGCCCTTTGGATGCCTTAAGCATCTTGAGGCTCCCTCTGCTAGATGGCCACATAACCATTATGCATCAAAATACTTTTATACAACTTTTGCAGCAGGTCTGTAGATGCAAAAGCTAAAGCTGAAAGCTAAATTCTTTTTTTCTTTTAATAACATAATTAGTTATGTGAAAGTCTGAGATACAACCGCAAAGAGACCAGACCATTGTAGCACTGGGGAATAATTGCAAAGAATGACTGGCAGTCCCAAGTAAAGAGCAAAGAAGTTCATTAGATATTTTTCTATAAACTGAATGACATAGATCATTTGGGACTTAAATACTGTCTGGGCTATGTTTGAAATGTAGTTGAGATAACCAAGAACATTAAGTATTCAAAATAATGATAAATGAATTTTGTAGAAAGAGAAGTGATTAAACTGAAGGAACTCTGAATTTTGTATTGGCCCAAAATGTGGATTTTTTCTTTTAATAAATCACTGTGTAATTGTAGAGTTTTTAAATCTCATTAAAACTGTTCTCAAATGAACAAGCATTCTCCTGCAGCACTGAAAATTTGAACATTCACACGTACTATTGGACTCATTAAAATTCTCTTACTGGATAGGAGAAGCTTAGGTCCTGAATCTGTCTGATTGTGAAACCAACTACAGAGTCTTTATTAAAACAAATTTAAAATCAAACTACAAAATGATGAGAAGAAAATTGGATTTTTTGGATCTCTAATTTAAATAATCAAAAACTATACTAGTAAAGGCAGTGCAAACATTTTCCCCACAATACATTAGATAATAATATTGAAACATGAAGATCTAATTTGTGAATGTTGTAGCTTTACACAGACACATAGAATCTGCCTGAATTTGCTCAGATGCTTTGCTTTGAATGTAATACTGCTGCTTCCATTTGGCTTATTTCTACTGCCTTTCCTAAGGCAAATCACCCAGTACAAGAGATGTTTCTTTATTCACCAGTACCTTTCTGGATGAATAGTTCCACTGATGAAGGGTACAAACTTTATTCCTAGATAAGGATTTTAAGGTCCTTTGTTTAAAGGGGAGAAACAAAAGGAAGTAGTCCATTTGTTTCTTACTGAAAAAAAAGAATATGAAACATAGAACCCCAAGTCATTACAGGCATGACCTAGATGCTTATACTTTTGAATGCTTACAAAGATTTTTTTCAGGCACCAAATTCCTTCCTAACTGCTTAAGCATTCAAGTTTTCATAAAAGAGGCTTACACACTAAATTATCTTTCGCATGCATGACTATCTCAGGCTAGATCTCCTTCAGATGCCTTAAGCATCTTGAAGCTCATTCTCTTAGATGGTCACATAAACATGTGTCAAAACTCTGATAAAACTTTTGCATCAGGTCTGTGAAATGCAGGTGGGGAAAGCTACAGCTGAGAGATACAAAAAACCTCTATGAAGCAAATTTTCACTTCATAAAGTAGTTAAAGTTACATGAAAGTTTGAGCTAGAATTGCAGAGGCCAAACCATTGTATCTTGATTGACTTTTTTTTTCTTAGTATCTACCAACACAGTTTTATGAGGAAGATAAAGAACTGAAGTAACATCAAAATGAGATTTTCTACTATTCCCAAATTCCTTTTGATGTACAAGAAAGGTCTACAATCTAAATAAGTTTTAAAGAACATGATCACTTAGAGAAAAAAAAAAAAAAACCAACAATTTTTTTCTTTTTTAAGTCGTCAGGACTTTATTTGCCATGGAGGTCTTTCAGATGGTGCTAAAAGACAATGCTTTAGAGAATCTTCACATTCATCTACGGGCAGTCCCAGACTCTGCAAAATTTCTGCTACATGAAATGGAAAGTTTTGCACTATTTTATAACTCGTAGACTCAGAAGTCCTTTTCAGTGGTACAATCACTGAAAGCCATAACAACTAAATCCAGAGTTTACTTTGGGGATGAGGGAGCTCTATCTCCATTTATTTTACAACAGCATATTGAAGCTGTGATCTTTTCGGTGTGTATATCACCTAGACAATGTACCTAAAAACTTTGTGTGACCACTGGTTGCCACAAGAATTGCCTGCAACAGAGAAGCTTGAGCCAAATATTCTAGCATCCAGCATTTTAATCACAGAGAAACTTGTTGGCAAACGCTGCTCCAATAACACCAATTGGATAAAGTAGGTGCAGGGCTAATTAAGCTGTACTGATTCTTACTTCTTTATGTCCTAAATACATATTTTTGCTAGATTCCATTCTACTTGAGAGGAGGCTGTTGAAGTTAATCACATAGGATAAGTTTAGCCATCTGCAATGAAGCTCCAAAGAATTATCAGGAAATCTTCGGTTCGGTTTTCATTAAGCTGTGGCAGAGAATTTGGCCTGAAGCCAGGCTTCTGTTAGAGCTTTAGATTTGGCCCACTGTCAACATCTGCAAACAAAACTTGCATGGCTTTTACAATACAGCGTATAAAAATTTAGTATTAAATTAAGCTACATATTACTTGACAGATTTGGGCACATAAAATGAAAACTGAGGTTTTCAGAACAGCCAAAAAGACAACAGACAAAACCATACACTATCTGGATATGACGTAGTTCATTGTACTTTTCACATGTACAGCTACTAATAATGAAAACAGTTAAGAGGGAAGGGACACTTCAATCAAAACTATTCCACAGCCAGTGTTTATACAGACTATATCCATGTGTGGAATACAAGATATTTCTGAGGAAAAGTAGAAGACTGATAAAAATGCTATGCTAGAAAAGCTCTGGGAAACTCAAACCAGCATAGAGCAAGCAGAAAACAGCTATTTATTAGAAATAGGACATAGTGTAGATAATTTTTTTTCTGAACTTTTAAAATATCTGGAATCCCCAAGAAATGCTGTTACTATTGACCATAGTGGGGTAGAATTAGCATTTCTGCAAATTCAGCCTAATTATAGATCTGGAAAACATGTGTTCAACTTAGCCCCAATTCCCTTAAGATGCCAGTTATCCTTTTCATTATGTTTGTGTCCACACCACTACAAACAAAAATGAAAATGTATTCCTGTGTTCAGTAGTGTATCCATTTTAATATCATCCTTGTGAACAATACTTTACTTTCTTTGTTATATACTGAGAACTGTTACTTGGAGAACTAGAAATGTGTAAATATATTTAGTATTTCTGGTACAAATAGGCTAGTACATATAGTTTTGCTGTACCAATTAAGTATAGTAGCTTTTTAACACAATCAGTGTTTTCACTTATGAAACACTTTGTAATCTAGCACAAGATTTGGACTTAAAATTTCTTACTGAATGCACTTGGAGTTTCCTTTAAATGATGAATACAGAATGAACCTGCTCATGGGAAAAGAATCTCTGTATCTCTGTTATTGCTTCAGTCTAGAACTGTTACAGCAGCTGCCTTTGTGGATGGCTTACAGCTGCAATAGAGCTTAAAATTGCATGATTAAAAGCCCAGCATTTAAATTTTCACACGATGCTGAGAATCATAAGGATTTAGGCCTAGCAGCTTTGAAAAATAGAAAACTAATCTTCCAAAATAGTTAGTGTACAGTTCTGACCAACATTTTAACATATGAACATTTTAGGTAAATAACCTGATATACAAATACTGCATAGATACAAGAAATGTTTGAGTTTAGTTGGTGATTTTTAAAAGGCTTTTTTCTGCTTATCTTAGCTACATTCCTTCTCCCTTTCTTTTGCTGATCCCTCTCTGGAAAAGAGTATGGTACTGCTTAATTCTTAACAGAAAGTTTAACAACCGTGATTTGGAAATATCTGAGATTAACTAGCTACTACTGCTTGATTCTTTTTTTTTCCTTTAAATTTAATTCAGTTATATTGGGACATCCATGAAAATCAGTCCTACAGAAGAAAAAAAAGCAAGCAAAAAAAAAAAAGCAGAAAACATATCTTCCACTTATCTTCCACCTAATTTTTTATGTATTCAGAAAACATTTAAAATGTATTTTTATACGCATGTTTTAAAGAAGTGCTCATTTAAGAGTTTTACCCAGATGGATTTTTTTCTCTTAACTTTACAACACTTATAAATACATCAAAATTAATGAAAATTTGAATTCATCAGTAGCTACTTCTTAGCATGTTTTAATTTCACAGATAGCAGTGCATCTTTCTTTCTCTACTGTCCTACATTCAGATATTGAGATATTGTCTGGCTTTTAATTACAGACTGCACAATTAAAAAAAAAAAAAAAAGTGTCCTCAAGGCTAAAGTGTCATTTTGGATTGAATTATCCATCTGGCATTTAATTTTCGATTTTGACACAAGTCACAGCTTTTGTCAGAATGAATTTTTGTTTGTATATTAGCTTTTTATACATTGTGAGAGAAAGCTGTCTGACGCATTCCCTTAACCCAACAACGCAGTCAGAAGCATTCTCATTGTGAGATGACTCAAGAAATCAGCTATTTAGAATGTAGGAAGATCACACCAGAGGTTTCAGGAGCCATTTTTTAAGCTCCTTTTTTCCTAAGTAATCAGCATTTCCACAAATCTCTATTGCTGGATACATATGAAGTTGCCATGTTAAATCACTATAATGTTTCTAAAACTCACTCTTATAAGACATTTCAGAATAAATGAAACCACAAAAAAAAAATTCCAGTAGGTGGGTGCAAGAAGGCTCATTCTTGCTGCACATGCACATTACTTACAGATATTCTCCAACAAAGGTAAGTATTTTGCAATTTGCAGCACATTTTGAAACAAGGGAATTATTGAAAACAACTACTGAAGAGCAACACAAAACATTAGCAGCTCTCTGCTACTATTTAATGAAGATTCAGCCTTAAGCATATTTCAAAGAGAAAACTGAATCCACAGAATGACAGGATACCCTACAGGATGCCTGAAGCCTGGGCACATTTAATCTCTGATAGTGTATGTGGTGTGTCACTCTAGGAAGCAGCCCAATAAACTGCTGTCTTGTCAGCCATAGGCTGTGTCTCCGAGAGAGTAAGGGATAAAAGATCTGGGCCTTAGCTCCCTTACAGTGGAATCTGTGCTGCAGAGACAAAGACTTTACAAGGGCCTGCAGTGACTGGACAACAGGTAATGTTTTTTAAAGGAGTGTAGATTTAGATTACATATAAGGAAGAAATTCCTTACTGTGACTGTGGTGAGTCACTGGAACAAGTTGCCCAAAGAAGCTGTGGATGCCCTGTCTCTGGAAGTGTTCAAAGCCAGGCTGGATGGGGCTTTGAGCAAATTGATGTCACTGTCCACGGCAGGGGGCTGGAGGTACATGAACTTTAAAGATCTCTTTCAACCCAAACCATTCTGTAGTTCTATGATTCTATACTTCAGACTGCACTAAGGAGTAAAATGGACTCCACCTCTAAACTTGACCTTTTTGTTTCTGCCCAGGGCTTCCACAGCATCTACTGAATGGCTAAATGTAGAATGGGATTTAACATGGACTGATGCTTGAATTTAAAATACAAAATATAAATACACTATAAAATATAAAGACATATAAAGAACAAATAGATGGGCACTGTGAGTTGTCTTTTGCCATAATGATGCCTAAAGGAAACTTATAGAACAAATGCTGAATTTAGATCCTAACCACTGAGTCTACTTCACTTTCAGCAAGGAGACCTAAACCACTTCCTTTCTCCTCCTGCCTTTTTAAGTTACTAACATTATATTACCAAAGTTTTTGGTTTTGGCATCTTCAAGGGATAGAAATTCCTAATGCTAATGGACCATCAACAATTTCATTGAATTTTCCAAAACTGAGAGCTAGGAAGCTCAAGCTGGCTGCAGCCTAGGGCAGTCAGTGCTGATCCAGCGCCCCCAAAGAATCATCATGCTTTTCACAATGGGCTTGCTGAAAGGCTTGCAAAAGCTTTCAAGATGGAAAACTCTGATAAATACTTTTTCCTGAATGTTAGTTTGCATTGTTTATGCAGAGCTAAGCTATTCTATTTCAAACACTGAGTAAAGAGATCTTTCTCAATTACTTTGAATGGAATTGGCTCCAGGTGACTTAGGGGGTTTATAGGAACCATATTATTTAGTATTTATTATTATAATCACCATCATCATCTTTAGCAATGCACTCTCCAGGGGATAGATGTGTTTTACTTCAGTCCTGTATATCTTAAACGAATAATGTTCCAATCCTAAACCAAAACCCAATAATTCAATGAAAACAATGTAGTTCCCACTGATCAATATATCTTAAATGGAGATAGGAAATTTTTCCTACAGTAGAGGCAAAACATGAGGAAACTGAACATCAGTTATTTCACAGTATGTTATTGAGACTCTAAGTGAGGATTAAAATGATAATAGGTACATGTTGCTGAGACATTAAGTGAAAATTCTAACAGATATAATAATGCATTTTTAGTGGTACTCAATAGCAGCTCATTAATAGTGCTGATACACTAATTCCAAAACCCCCACTAACTACCCTATTAAAAAGAACCTGAACATTACTTAATATTCCAAGGAAAATACACTCGAAGATACATAAAGTCTTCATCATGTCTGCCAGATCAGTTCAGGTGGTCAGAATATGCTGATGGGAGACAGTATGAAGAATAAGAAGCATCAGTCATCTAACATATCTGCACAGATATTTACCATTAAAATTGCAGATGTTACATTATAGAGTATATAGTTACAAACAGCCCACTGGCTTTGTTAAAAATAAGGAAAACTGGGTAAGTAAACAGAAGCAATCTTAATATTTAAGGAAGAGGAAGAAAAAAAAAGAAGAATGCATGTAGACATGCATATGAATCTCTACACAGGGGTTTTTTCTTATTATTTTATGAATTTATGAGTATGCATGAGCTCAAGTGTAGGTATGGAGAAGAACAGTCACTCCTCTCTCAGCAAGGGATCCATTTTATTTTCTTACAAATAAAGGATACGATACCAACATGGAGCATTTATGCTAACTCGATATTGACGGCCAACATAAGGGGTTTTTTTATTATTTTAAACTGCTTAATAAAACTAGAAGAATGCTGTTATGATTTCAGAACCATTCCTCAAAAATGCAAAAGTGTTGGAGCTGAGACTGCTTGCTTCAGCACAATGCAGTTTTTTGCCAATTCTTTGTGATACAGCTTATAAAGTTACATACTTTATCGTTGCAAGAAGAGTTTCTGAGGAATCAGAGACAAGTCTAATCTTCCATAGCACCAGTGATGTTGCTAGCCTTCCCTATAAATAAAAGACTTTAAATTCAGCAGAATTCATAACCAGTAATGAGCAGCTTATCAGTGAAATGCAATCCAGTTTTTTTTCCACTTACCTGCAAGGACAAAAAAAGACTGATTGGGCAAACAGAAAGAATATTCAAATTATAGTGATTGAAACACATTTAAATATCCATCCAAACCTTCAACTACAGGTTGTGTTGTTCCTTCAATTTCCTGCACTAAAAATAAATATCAAAGCCAAGCCAGTAAATTCTAGAATACATTTGGATTCTCTCATTTACACATGTATTGACAGTTAAACAATTTGAAATCAACTAATCTAGGACATAAAAATGAAAGGTAATTAGATTTAAAAATTTCCCCATCAGCAAACCCCAACTTAACTTTTCACTTATGTTTTAATACAAGAAAGGAAAGTTGTTCTGGCAAGAACCCATGCTGAACAATAAATTTAATTTAGACAGTGCAATTATTTTTTGTAAAGACTGTCACAAGCAGAAAGAGAAACAAAAGGTTTTTTTCAGCATAAATTGCAAAAATTCTATTTAAATCAAGCTTGGATTTATACACTTTTAACCTCTCCTTTGTCCAACCCTGACTAGTTTGGTTTTATTTTTACATTTCTTATGTCTGAATTTTTATTCATGTTCCAAGCTAATTTCTGACTTCATTATTACAATTTGCTTTGTTAAGGCACTCGACTCTTGTTTGATCTTGCAGAACTCAAGAATCTGAGGCTCAAAGCAGATACTTGAATTTGGTCTCATATACTCTCTCAACACGTCTGCATCATGAAAGATTTCAACAGCCTACTGTACAAATTGTACCAATAACTGTATAAATGAGTGCTATATAGTGTGAATTTAAGTGTCCACCTACATACGAATGAATAAGTACAACATTTGCAGTAAAAACTTCCCTAATATTCATTTTATAGATCTGAAACCGGTGGATTTATAATAAGTCTTTTTACAGATTGCATTCTGCATTTTGGCTTTGGTTCTTCAATGAACACATTCATTTCATCAGCAACTACACATCATTACCTGAATCTAATTCAAAATGCTTGCCCTAACAGTATAGGCTGCCAGACACATTTATTATGCCTTGCCTCACAGATGACACTCATTCACTCACTCTCACCATTTCTGTCTTTTCTCTATTAACTTGCAAAGTTTTATGAAGCTTTTGAGAAGCACAGATTACTGCTTATCCTCTTGAAGTCACTAATTCTTTGTAGCACTTTCTGTTTTCAGTAAACCACTTAAACTGTTGTGCATATTCTTTTTTCTTCCTGGAAGCTGGAATATTCAGGTCAGCTTTCTAGGACTTCTGGACAGCTAGTTCAAATAACAGCAAAAGCTGCTCACTCTCAAAGGCTTGCATGCAAGGTCCTAACAAAAATTAAAATTAAAAGGTTATAGTGGATGGGATGGCATCAGACTTGTGATCTGTCCCCAGTGGGGTTCAGCAGGGCTCTACCCTTGGCCCAGGTGTTTTCAACATCTTTGTGAACCACATGCCCACAGGACTTGAAGGAATACTAAGGAAGTTTGCTGACAGTTCTAAATTGGGAGGATCTGTCAGCTCCCTCAAGGGCAGAGAGGCCCTGAAGAGAGACCTCAACAAATTAAGGGCAAGTTAACAAATTAAGATTCTGCACCTGGGAGAGGGCAACCCTGACTGTCTTTATAGACTGGGGAGGAAGATGCTGGAGAGCTGTGCTGCAGAAAGGGGCCTGGGGGTCCTGGTTGATGGAAAGTTTAAAGTGCTCTGGCAGCCAAGAGGGTCAACCCTGTCCTGAGGGCATCAGGCACAGCATCGCCAGCTGGGCAAGGGAGGGATTGTCCTGCTCCTCTCTGCTCTGGGGCAGCCTCACCTCCAGTGCTGGGAGCAGTTTTGGGCACCAAGGTGTAAGAAAGACATCAAGCTATTAGAGAGCATCCAAACAAGGGCCATGAGGATGGTGAAGCCTTATGAAGAGCAGCTGAAATCACTTTGTTTAGCCTGGAGGAGATTGAGGGAAGACCTCATTGCAGTCTACAACATCCTTGAGAAGGGAAGAGGAGGGATAGGTACCAATCTCTTGACTCTCGTAATTACTGACAGAACTTGAAGAAATGGCATGAAGCTAGTCAGGGGAGGTTTAGTTTGGATATTAGGGAAAAGTTTTCACCCAGAGCATGACTGGGCACTGAAACAGGCTGCTCAGGGAAGTGGTCACAGCACCAGCCTGTCTGAACTCAGGAAGAATTTGGACTCTCAGGCACATGGTGTTATGCTTGGGATGCCCTGTACAGGGCTAAGAGTTGGTCTTGATGATCCTGATGAGTCCCTTCCAACTCTGCTTATTTTATGACTTTAGGATATTCACTGTCCAGCATGTATGAACGCCTTTCTGTCTACAAACCTTGGTTGGTATTGTGGTAAGCCAACAGTAGAAAAAACAAAGTAAGTATTGCCAATACCACTTTCAAACTTCATTTGTTTTTCAGCATGAAAATTAACTTATGTAGAAGGTGATAACTAGTGCACTGTTGTAACAACTTCCAAATTTTTAAAGACAATGTGATTGAATAAAGAAATAAGGCTCAAACTAATTAAGATATCTAGTGAGTCCAAAATGCTTTCATCAATATAGCACACCAAGTACTAAATTTTCCCAGAAGACATACTCCCTTTTGCTAATTAAATGACTTGAATACAGAAAACAGAACCAAAATTCAATGAATTCATCAGCATGTTCACAATCACTTACTCCAACCATTAACGTATGGCAAGAGAGTTTCACAGATTGCTTATAATACAAGTATGAAAGCACTGCTTGATGAGATTTGTAAAACCCACTGAAGTATGCAGTAGGGCACAGCTTTCTAATGCAGTTCATTTCCACTTCACTTTTTGAAAAGCATTTTGTGTTCTACAACTTTGACTTTGCTGCAAATGAATTTGGGGCGGACTGTAAAGTAACTGCCCCTTTTCACACGTAAGAACTTCTTCCCTTGCCACACATGGTGTACTGGTGTAGACATACAGATCATGATAAAGCTAGACATCTAAGTAATATTTTCAGTGTCTTCTACCATCTTAAGAAGGAATACCTCAAATCTGTACATTAGCCACAGGAATCTTTAAATGACTTTCTAGAAGACACCAGACTCTCACAGCTTTTCTTGATTGCTTTATTTCAATTTTCAAATCGGAGTCTCTAATTAAAAACTGAAAAAGAATGCTTCCAACCTTTTCCACTTCAAAATGTAATTGTTTAAGCCATCCTATTTGCCTGCACCTCTCATTTTCTTATACTTCTCATAGTCTGCAGCTGTTGATAGCTCTCATTTTCCTCCTTCACTGGTTTTTAACAGTTCACTAAGCATAAATTCTGCAGCTTGTTAATCCTGGGATTCATTTTCCTCCAACTCACCATCTTGTTACAGTGCTATATCTTTACTTGGCTCCTGCCTTGCAATCTGAATTTCTTCCAATGCTGCTGCTTTACAAAAATTTTGAGATTTGTGTATTCTTTTCAGTTGGGCAGCTGCTGGAGAATGGCAGTCACTGTCCTCCAAGCATTTTCTAGCTCACACACTCAAGGTTCTTTTGCTCAGTCCAGTCATCTCAGGAGCTTAGCATAAGCCCCAAAGCTGTGAGTTTTCAAGGAGATTTTAGGTGAAAATTTAGTACATAAGAAGAGACTTCTCGTAAAGACATAAGAGGCACATCAAAAGGAATGAACTAAGTGGGAAATGCAGACAAAGACAGCAGCCTTAAGTATATAAAATGGAACAAAGTATGAGACCCCAGAGGAACAGAGAAGGACCAGGATGTCAATAGAATGATTTTCTGCTTAAATAGCTCAGAAAGGATTCTATAAGCTTTGCTTCAGAAAACTTTAACCCCAATGGTTTCAATTATTCCACTGATTCAAAGGAAACCATATTATCTTGTAATATGATATTTAGTTTTCAGTTTTCTCTATCAGAGTACGTGGAAAGAATCAGTTACTAGGCATTGGCAGTAGTCTTTTTTAAGAGTAAAAATTTTTTTTTTTACTTCAGGATAGCTGTCATTTATTTGATTGGCATAATGAACTGATTAAAAAACCCAAATTTTTTTACTTTTCTTCTTTATTCCTGCAGCCCAAAAAGTTAACTTTTATTTTCGTTCTTCTCTAGATCCCACATGCCTACACAACATCAACTACTTCAATAGAAACAATTCTTGCCAGACACAAAAGAAAGTCAAAGTCCCAGTACTCGGACAATTCCTTTCTAACCCACAAAGTTAAAAAAAACCCCAAACAACAAAAAACAAAACAAAACAGACTGACCCAATCAACCAACCAAACAAGAAACCCACAAAGAAGAAAACCATAAGCAAAACTCCACAAAAATGCTATGCTGTAACCCCATAAATAAAACACTGCATAGGTACAACATTAGGATTCCATACCTGACAAGCAGTCACTTAACAGACACCTCTTTTCATCCACCTGAGCTCCACCATCATGTGCAGGTTTTCAGTATATTGTTTTGATTTCTTTTATTCATCATTCCTAAAACTAAAAACTGATGTCAGGGAAATAAGCACAACCATCAGGTCTTCCCACACTAAGCCCTGGAGTGCAGGAATGGCCTTTTTAGCTGATCACACATGTCTTCCAGATCAGCATGGCAAAGGCTCCTGTTGGCATAAAGATAAGGTCCTACAGCACTGAGGACCGTAGTTTCTTAAAGTCTACCCTTGGGATCCAGCAGCTCAATTAAAGGTTGAAAAAATCATTATGACTGAACTTGCAGTAAAACTTGAGAATTTGTCACAAAATGTACGGCTCTGGTTTTCCTTTCCTCCTTTCAGAAAAATCCCTGAAAGATTTGCACAACCAAAATTACAGGCATGATATTTATTCCTCTGTCTCAGCCACTATGTCCTAACAGTTTTATATAAAAATATATATATCCATTTCTCACACATTTTTTTTCTTGCCTTGATAAGGGAGACAGACACAGATTGGAAGCCCTTAGTTTATGAGATGCATTACACCACAGCAGAAACATACTGGACACAGAGAGCTTTATGTTTTCACTTTCCACAAAACACCTTTTCTCCAAGGCAGAGTTACCAACATTCTTCCTCATTTTACTCTAACAGAAGGCTTCCTGAAGTGGGATCTATAAAACTTCCCAACAGTATAAAAGAAATATGTCATCTTTTTTTGTTATCAATAATAATTACAGTGTGCTTATTTTAGCTCTTATCCACACACTTGTATCTTTAATAAAATCGTTCATTATTTGAATGCTCACATTTCAGCCTTTGGCTTTTGCAGTATTCTCCATCAGATATGTCTGTTCACTTCCCACAGCTTTTCCTTTCACTTAAAATGTACTGCTTTAATTTGACACATTTGCCTTGCAACTAATCTTCCTAAGTTTTGCTTCTCTGCTGTGATTATGGCTTCCATTCTCCTTCTCCCTTCTAACCATTAACTTGAATTAATTAATCAGAATCTGGAATTGAAAAATGCAGTAGTCTCAGAACTGCAGGATACTTGAGAGGGAAATGGGAATTTTTTAGTTGCTCCATAGTCATCTGCTGCCCTTTGAGGTTGATTTTTAAATAACAACATGGTTTATTGTATCTCTCCTTAAAAAACTGTCTCTACCATAACCTTAGATAATCAAAAATAAAATAAAATTACTACTAAATACACAGTAAAGACCAATAGAAATTAAGACCAGTCGTGCAGTCACTGGGGGTGAAAATTTGCAAGGCTGGAAGGGAATCCAGTAAATGTTTACCTCCACTGGAAAAACAGTAATTTGCTGGTATGGGTAATTGGGAACTACCAATGAAGTTTATTGAACATTGAGCAGTGAGAATAGCTAAACCCTACAACGGTTAACATTTAGCAAGCAGAATTTTGTACTGATGGTGGAATAGTCAAATATTTTACATGTTTCTCACAGTTATTTTAAAATAGATGCTTTTGAACTTAAAGTCTCCATTTTCTGTATCAGATGCACTTAAGAAGGCACACTGGCAGTATTGCACATTTCCTCATACGACTATTTATGATTTTTCCATATCTGAATTTACAATCTTTAATTTTTTCTCCATGATTAATATTCCTTTACATAAAAATTAATTACAAAGGTTAGAAAATGCCTTAATATTCTACTAGATATTACACAGTACTATGCCACTTATATAAAAATGCTTGGACATGGAAAGAATCAGATTAATGTCAATTTTAAAATGTAATTGAACAATGTATGACTGGGGCATGACTTATCAAACTGACTTTCATGAAGACTGAAGTAATCTCAAAGACAGAGTGACAGATAAGAATATGCCATGGTTTGACTTAGAAATTAATACAGTGTGTGAGAGGCCAGAAAGGTGGTGGTGTAAAAAGTATCCTTAAGGACTGCTAACAGAATGGAAAAGAGAACAAAAAAATGTATGGCATGTATTTTACATTCATATTTATAACTACCCCAGGTCATGAAGACTAAAACCTTTGAAATTAAACCTCCAGAAAAAAATTATAAACATGACAAAAGAGCAAGTGAACAGCAGAAAAACTGCAGCTTCTGGAAAGCTGACAGTCTTAAGACTGGTTCTTACATGGAAAAGACACCAAGGTGCCTGTCCATAATAATGGGAAATAAAAGAAAAATGCTTTCCTGGAAAAAAACCAATGCTATGCTGGAGAGACAGACTCAAGAGACTTCCATTTCTTTAAATTAATCCTTCAGCTCACGGATATAATTTCAGGCTTTCTGGATAGAATCTCAGTCAACAGACTTCTGTTAATAACCAAACCTATTTCAGATACAGGAGAAGCAGCACTACAGATACAACTGAGATTCAAAATTTAGAACACTGTCTACAGCCCTAATTAACTGGAAAAGTTGGATCATGTCCAGAGCTGCAGTCCTTAGCTTAAAAGTTTCCCTATAACAGAAGGATCTGTATTAAATCCAAGTTAACCCAGAATACAACTATAAGGCAGAACATTTGCACTCATTTTAACACAGAGAATACTGCAGACAAAAAAATGTAGTGAGTCTTTCTGGATATGCCTTGGTTTTTCCCATCAGAAAATTTCAGCTATAAAAAATGTCATTCTAAGACTGAAACTGAGAAAATTATTTCCTTCATGCTAAAACCACTTTCTTAGAAATTGAGATAATGTATTATAACATCCAGAAACAGGGGGAACAAAGCAGTAAATTGGATTTTACATCAGAACTATTTCTTTAGGCATTTCCGTAGAAAATGGGCATGCCTTCATTTTAGCAGAAATACACAGTACACAGACTTCTAAGAATTAGAAAGATAGAATCACAGAATTGATTAGGTCTGAAAAGACCTCTAAGTCATGAAGTCCAAGCATAAGCCCAGGACTGCCAAATCCACCCCTAAACCATGTCCCCAAGCGCCGCATCTACATGGATTTTAAATACCTCCAGAGATGGTGATTCACCCAGTTCCCTGGGCAGCCTGTCCCAATACTTGACAACCCTTTCAGAGAATAAATTCTTCCTAATATCCAATCTAAACCTCCCCTAGCACAACTTGAGGGCATTTTCTCTTGTCCTGCTACTTGTTACCCGGGAGAAGAGACCTCTCCTAACCTGGCTTCAACCTCCTTCCAGGTAGCTGTAGAGAGCAGTAAGGTCAACAACATCTTATGTCAGAGCCAATGAGACACGTTGGTTTTCAGAAGATCATCATGAAATTAAAATTTTTATCCATACAAACATGAATTAGACAGTGCATTAAGTTTGCACAGAGAACCTTAGTGCTGCCACTTCTTAACTTTTTAGACACTCGCTTTCTTATTAATATTTTAAACATATTTCTAGTTCACATTATCTACATATGTAATTATTCAGTCAAAAAAGGCATGTATTATAAAACATGGTTATATCCATAATTGTGAGAAAGAAATTATCTATTCAAAAGAATCCTCCTAAACAAAACTCATCAGAAAAATTATTTTTAATCAGAATTTAAAATTTTGGCGTCATGAAACACTGTCCCAAAAGTCAGGGATTAGTTGCTTCAAAATGCAATCGAAGTGCATAAGTATTCACAACAGGGAAAAATGCACTTTTAGAGAAAACTGTGGGTATATTAAAAATAAAGATTCCATGTTCTTGTGGATTTTTTGCTCCTTTGGAAAACATTTCTGTACACAAGATGCATCCAATAAATACCACTGTCATTTAATGACTTTATCTATAAAGCTTTTTCATCTTGCATACACAAGATTATTGGTTTCTTTTACAGCCCATTAGTGTATCCCTGATACTTTTTTGAAACTAGAATAATTCAAAGGACAGCAGGTCAGCTGGGTAGACAACTCACGCAGAGCCCAGACCTTTGCTGCACATCAATACACTAGTTTTCTGTAACTTCAGGAGTGCTTGATTATGATTCTCAACAGATTCAATCAGAAGGGGTTCTGAAGAGATTTTCATTTCAATTATGCATGCCTCATTATCATACCTTTAGTGAAGCGGAAAGTACATTACAAGGTGAGAGCCAAAAACGGTGAGATGAAAAGCACAAAGCCTAAGTATCTTAGAAGGCTTTCTGAATTTGTCTGAAATAATATTAATTCATAGTAATATTAATCACCCTTTACACAACACTGCGTTTTTACATGGCAATTTACAATCAGCTCTTAGAGCACCTTTTGCAGGAGGGCATATAGCTTCAGTAAAGAAAGCACGCAGGTCTTACAGGGAAGACAAACAAATTAGAAGGTATTCTGTGACTCAGTGGGATTGAAGGAGATGTTTTTCTGAGGTTCAAGTTAGGTGCTCAGAAGACACGAAAGCCCATAGTTGAGAAGAAATGGGGCATTGTTTTAAAAGAGAGAACTGATGGAGACCAAATCTTAGGCTAACAGAGGAAGCTAAAACAAGAGTGGAGCAACATATAATCAGGAGATATTTGGAGCATGACGCTGAGGTTCACAGATCTGAAACTACAGCAAGGTTTGGAAGGGATGGAGAAGAAACTTAACTCTGAAGGTTAACAACAGAACACAAAATGATTTAAAGAAAGAACTGATGTGGTTAGAAGAACATGACTTTCAATAATGGTATTTTCGTTAGACTGGTACACTGAAACGCAGAATGGGTAGATGAGCAGAGAAGAAAGAGGGGATGGGTAGATATAAAGAGACTAACTGGAAAAGCATCTGATAAAAATAAAAGAGGAGAATTACAACCAAGAAAAAAGTGTAACATTGATAAGTTCAGGAAGGGTGAAACTGGATGAGGAATGAGAGTGATGTTCAATGACAAAGATGCCTGAGACAGCAGAAAAGGTGTTAAAAATAACAGAGAGATCAATGTTTAACAGTAAGAATGTGTATTAAAGAGCAAAATACAGGGAAGCCTGATTGCAGGTATCTTAGAACATGGCTGAAGGAGAAATCCTTCACTTATACACACACAAAAAACCACAAAAAACAAAACCCACCAAAAAAAAAAAAGAACAAACCAAAAAACCAACCAAAGAAAAGCAGACCAAATCAAAACAAAACAAAAAANAAGTGAAAAAAAAAGGTATTGGTTAAGGGATTGTGAAGACGAAAAGTATGGGTAAACAGAAAAGAGATGAAAGTAAAGGCATGGGGAGGTAATAAAAAGCAGAGAAGGAGGAAAGAACCTTTCTGGGTTAAANGGCCGTGGATAATTTGCTTATGGGGAAAAAAAGAAAAAATGAAAGAATCTATGAAATATAAATCCCTAATATATCAAAAGGATAAAAATTGCAAAGTGAAGGAAGGAAAGAGCAAGAAAGGAAGTGAAAAAAAAAGGTATTGGTTAAGGGATTGTGAAGACGAAAAGTATGGGTAAACAGAAAAGAGATGAAAGTAAAGGCATGGGGAGGTAATAAAAAGCAGAGAAGGAGGAAAGAACCTTTCTGGGTTAAAAAACCTTTCAAATTTAAACTGCAAAATTTTAAAAGATTATTCGGCACATTTATATGATGAAGCCCCATGGATGGATGGGGCTTTGAGGAACTGGTGTAAGAGAATGTGTCCCTGCCCATGGGAGGGGGCCTGGAATCAGATGCTCTTTAAAGGTTCCTTCCATCTCAAACCATTCTTTGGTTCTATGATTCTACTCCTAAACTCTAAGACACTGCTAACACACCTAATCTACCAGTAAATGAGTATGCTTTTGCATTACAGCCAAATATTAATTTAATGGATGAGAAAAGATAAAAAAGACCAATATGCATCTGCTGCACAAAAGAATATAACTGAAAACTCTAGAGCAATACAATGTATGTTTGAAAAATGTGAACTGTACAAACTAAGCACAGTGTCAGATGCCCACCTGTAACCTCTGCTATACACACATTGGAATACCTTTAACAGACCTAAGCAAGAGTCTATTGGTTTCTGAATTCTTCTCCCGAATAAATGAGTGACCTTAAAGTACCTAGACATTACAGATACTTTTAAAAAATGGTAATATTGGTTAAACTAATGAACCTTTTAAAGCCTCTGGGCTCCCAGTAGTTTCAAAGACATTCAGATGCCAATTGGACAGTAGTAATGAAGAATCAAAACATGCATTTAGCTCCCTCACTAAGACGAATATACTATTATGTTAACACGGTGATAGAATAAATAAACCACTTCCACTAATGAGAATGGGCATACTGACCACGGAGAAAAATGAGAGGTTTTTGAAGAGCTTGTTTGCATGACAGAAAAAAGGGTTCTTCCCACTGCCACAGCAATAGCAACAATGCCAAGTGCTGCAGTTCTCTATCAAAAGAAAAACTTTTAACTAATTACTGTAACTGGTGTACTGATAGTAAAAGCAGTGCTGGAAAAACACTAATAAATCATAATACAATACAAAATCATGCATTAAAATAAACCTTTAGAATGGGTGCACATAGGACAAAGCCCATCTGTGTCTATTTTAAAATGAATTATGTCAGTTCTCAAATGTAGAATTTGCTCAAAAATTATAGAAAAAAGTAACAAATTTTCAAAAATCAGTGATTTTTTTTTTACTTATTTAGGTGGGAATTTCATCAATGTGCAGCATCAAGCAACTTTGGCACAAAATTTGCTTTTGACCTGGTGGTGAACATAATTCAGTTAATAATAGTTAAATCTTTTTCATAGGATTCTTTATTTGAAATACTCCATTATGTACATTGACATTATCTTTTGGGTAAAAAAATACAACAAATAAAAGTGACATAGTAAGTCCTCCACAGCAGCCAGAACAGATTTCTTTATAAAGAAGTGAAACGTTAGTGTACTTTTTTAATTACCACTGACAGTTCAGCAAGAACAAATATAGTATCCAATTTGCTTATGTGTTCATCCATCTCTCTAAAATAGTTCTTTTCAGTTCCAGCAGTGTAATGGTGGATATATTTACCATGTAAAATTATTTAGAGCAGTGGAATTTACAAAGTAGGGCAAAATGCTCTTTGTGTTCCCACAAAGCAATTACAAGACAACTAAAAAACAAAGTGAACTTCTTGTTCCTCTATCATAATGACATATTCTGAATTGGGCAGTAATCCTCAGTTAAAACTAAGACAGAACTTCAAGGTCCATGGATCTTTATAACTCTTTTAACTACAAGACATGAAACTAATTTAATATGTGTGAATCTCAATATAGTTGCCAAAGTCTTGAAAATAATTGAGGCAGGATTTTATCAAGGAAGGAAGGAAGGAAGGAAGGAAGGAAGGAAGGAAGGAAGGAAGGAAGGAAGGAAGGAGAAAAAAGCACTTGGAATAAAGTCTACACAATTATAAATTAGATTTAGACCAAGAAAATGTTTTGTCCTTACCACACTTCAGCAGCTTTATGTTTCTCATTAAAATAAATTCCCCCAAATCTTTCTAGAATAATAAAATATATCTCTCTAATGGAATGTTCAACAATTCAGGGGTCTAATGGTCTCATGGTTTGTTTATTACATGTAAGTAAATAAATGGTAAAAGTAAACTACACTGAGGTTTAAACTCCTCATTTCCAATTAATAAAAGTAATAAAACATTGACAGAGCTCCTGATGTGGTGAAATTTGAGGTCTAGTGCATTAATGTTTTCTCAATAAATCATTTGAGTTTTATACCACTTGTACCCTTTTAGTATAAACTCATAATCCATCTGTTTTGCTAAGCTTCTAAGGACTCATGAGCTCCATTGCATCTCTCTTGTGTTATTAATATTTACATTAAATCAAATTTTACTTATTAGAAGTACCCTGTTTCCTGCTTCTAAGGACTATTGAGACATCTAAACATTTCTCTTTGTGTACAATAGGAAACTAGCGGAGGACAGGCATATACATCCCACATTTGTCACTCACCAAAAGATTTCGCAAACTTCATCTTCAAAACTTTTTTTTCTTCTCCTGTATCACTTATTTCTGTATCTACCTACGCAGTCTGGACTGGATCTTTCTCTCAATTCTGAAAGAATACATACCTATTTCACAGAAAGGATAAAACTGCAGTGGCTTGCACCACAAATTAAGGCAGAACACAAAGGAATGTATGGTACCTGCTGCTCATGCCTTACCAGCCAGAAACCTGTCTGTGATGTAAACTTCATGATCTGAATCATGTAAGGAAAGAAAAAGCATGATCATCTTGAAGACCTCAGGGAAAACATAATGCTAACTCACAACCTGTTTTCATCGAGAGTAGTCTTGGATGCAATTTATGGTACCATTAAGCAAATAATTAACAAATGCTTTGACCTGAAAAATTTCTTCAGAGACAGTGTCCTTGATAAAGTCTGAAACTACTCATGCTAAAGAGTAATTCTGAGAGACAGAGAAGAAGATATCCAAAATCTGAACTAGCCTCAGGTTCTTGGGATCCCAGGATTCTTAAAAAAAAAAAGAAAGTCCTGAAATTTCATAACTAGTATAAATACAAAATTATGTTACTCCCATTGTGCTCCTTCTGACCCTGTAAGATTTTGACATACACATATGAACCAATCACTTTTTCAGGCACTCAGCATTTCTATAAAAAAAGGCCACGAGGAAAAAACAGGTATCTAGTTTTCACTGATTTGATTTGCTTATTTTGTTCCTTAATCTCTAAATGTGAGTTCCAGCACACACAAGTGTGAAAAAGAGAAAATCCCAGGAAAATCAAGGGCTATTGGTTTCTGGTTGTTTTTTGGTTTTTTTTTATTTTTTTTTTTTTATTTTAGAAACACCTGGATGGCCGAGGCAGTTAAGTAGTCAAAGAAACGTAGTATTGTGAAAATACAAAGTGTGTTTTTTGAGTTATGAAAGGAAATACAGAAGAGGAAAAAAACCATTTAGGAAATGAACATTACTGTGAGCAGTATATAAACTAAAATTGTATTCAGGGATTAACCTACATCTGTCACTTTGCCTTGATACTACTACTATTAAGAAAACTATTATACAAATATCTTCAATTGATACGGAGTCCACTAAAGAAAATAATCTCCTGATGAAATACATAAAAAAAGTTCTTTCCTTACTTCTAAAGGAAAACCTGTGTTGAGGTGACACACATTGTAAAGAGGTACAGCTGATAAAATTAAATTCGCCCCCAGAAAATTTCTAAGGATAATGAGAATTCTTAGCAAACAATTAATTGCAGATAGTTAAAGATACAGAAAATTTTGCTCTTTAATACAATTTAAAACTAATATTTATAAAATAGAATACTGTTTTCCTGTTTCTGAAACAGTAATCAGGAAATTGATTTTCTGCACATGCAAGCCTCTCTTACTACCCACTTCATATTTTAGAAATAAGCATGTTAAAAAGTCAGCACTGAGAGAAAGTAAGGTAAGTTGACTGACATTTAGACTTCCTTAAGAATATGGAAGTCCACATCATAATATTCACAGTAAATCCGAAGTTTTCAAGCAAAGCTTTGAATCAAATAACATAAAGATTGCAGAATGAGCCGCATACCTATTCAATGATTTGCTGGCAGGTGGACCCAAAAAGGGCCAAACATCTTCCCACCAGCACTACTGCATGCAACAAGCTGAAGCATTAAATACTAAAGTTTCATCTACAGAGCTTCTATGCAGGTCTGTTCCCCACTCACAAACTATGAAGTGCACAGAAGAAAATGAGATAAGGTTGCAAATACTTATGCAAAATTTGTGAACTTATTAGTGATGGAAAACAGTTGTTTTCAAAATCTGAGAGTATAAGCATTTACAGGTTTTTATTTTCTTATAAGGCATAAAATGACACAGCACACCATACACTCAAAAAAGTGCACTTCTTTATGCTAAACTTTGTAACACCTGTTGTTCTACAGGTGTTCCCTTAAAGCAGGAATACAACATGAGTTTTAAATACAAATGTCAGCTCCCATGGGGAAATGGCTCAAACCCTTTTCTTGTCTGGATCTATTACTTGAAATCTCTATAAAAAGGTAAGTGTTGGAAGCTCTCACTAGTTCATCTAACTTCCTCTGAAACAGGAGACAGTAGCTGTTCCAGATGTCACATATACTGCCAGAAGCCCTTCTCAAGTAGCCATTCTCAGTAGCCATTCTTGCAAGTTCCTCTTCTGACTTCCTCAGACCTCTTCCCAGGCCTTTGCCTATTCTTTTTTCTGTAAGATCCTGGAGTTAATTTAGTCTTCTGGTTTTTACTCCAAGGACTATCAATTGATCTAAGTAACTTGTCCTCTGCCAGGTCTTGCAGTAGGTAACTGCTGGTGGTAAATGCACGGAAACAAAACCTTCAACATGCATATAATTTACTTCTGAACACAGAGCACACAGTCTGTGCTTAGTAAAATGGTTCTCTGTAAGAGAAACCAACAAATACAACACTTATGGATGCACGGATGTCCCCCTACCAACTCCCAGAACAGAACCACTGTACAGAGAACTTAGAGCCTTGCTGGTTGTTGTAGGAAATGTACAGACAGGTGCTCTACCATTTGGGAACCTTCTTCCTCCAAGAAGAGATTATTTTGCCAGTAATCTCTTTTCCATGCCCTGAACATCCCAATCTCCAGCCACTGCAAGTTCCAGCAAACAAAACCTGCTAATCCCAACAGTTTTTAGGCATAGAATCTTCTAATAATGGCCCATTTTCTAATGTTACTTATAAAAGAAAAACATAATGCTCTCCTAAATCTGAGCCTTCTTTTGTCTAAACAGTAAAACTGAGTGAGACATAACACATAATCTGAGTAAGAAATAAGACATACATTTTCCCAGCTTGTAATGAATATCATACAGATCATACAGCACTTTTGAACCCTACAGTTCCTAGGTCTTAATAGCATGTGGGATAGGAGAGAGGCAAGCGAATTATTAGACTAGCAAGCTGTTGTGTGTTAACCCTGGAAAGCAGCTAAACAACCACACAGCCTCGCTCACTCCCACCCACAGTGGGATAAAGGAAGAAGGGAAGAGTAAAAGCAAGAAAACTTGGGGACTGAGATGAAAACTGTTTAATAAACGAGCAAAAGTTTAAGAAGAGAGAAACTAACAGAAAAAGTGATGCAAAGCAAATCATTCACCACTTCTCATGGGCAGACTGATGGCCTGTTGGTTCCTAAAATGGACTAAACACCTTTTCTTCTTTTTCTCTCACTGAGCATGAGACTATGGTATGAAATATCTCACTGTTTAGTTTGGATCATCTGACCAGTGGTGTGCCCTCCCAGTTCTTGCCCACCCCCAATCTATTCACTGTGGAGACAAGAGTAAGAGAGAAGGTCTTGATGCTGTTCAGCAACAGCCAAAACGTCAGTGTGTTGTCAGTACCATTTTGGTCACAAATCTAAAACACAGCACCATACCAACTGCTGTGAAGGAAATTAACTCTATCCCAGCCAAGTTTGGTCCACAAGAGATTTCTGAGGAAACACAGCCAGAGGTAGATGGAGAAAATAATATCTTGTACCTTTGCACTCATCCCACTGCATTGTACTTCACAACAGATGAAATTCCTGATACATGAACATTTTTGCTAACAAGTATCACTTTGTATCTCTCAGTTTGATTTATACTGATTGCATAATTCAGATTTGACATTTCTTAATACTTTTATTACTCCTTATTATAGGTCTGAAATCTAGATTGATTTGACAAAAAATACTTTCATCTTAATGTTCAAGGGCAAAAGATCTTCACGCACACCAACTCAAACACTCCTCATACAATGAGTGAAGATACTCCACCTGAAAAATTCTCTTTTTGTTCCTTAACTTTCAAAAACAATATTTAAGCATGCATTTTGGTCAGTGACCTCAAAAGAGTGAGTTTCCTACTAACCTGTACCCAGGGCCATGTGAACCCCTGGCAGCTCTACCTACACATGAGCATTTAACTTACTAGCAGCCTACTACTAGCTCAAGAGAAACAAGACTTTGCCTTTCAGAAGTGGTTGCTATATAATTGTCACAGAATTTAAATTGTCACAAATTTAAATCTATTTTAAACAAAAATTACCAGGTAGCTAGCTACAGAATATGTGGGATATCACAGAAATACCTAGGGAGAAGATGTACAAATAAAGAAAGATAGCATACAAGAGGCACCACTTTTCAGGGTTAAGCAGAAAATTAAGCATGCACTGGCCTTTTACTTGGATCCACATGGCCATCCAAATGAATTTAAACGAGATACAAGATCTGTACAGTCCAATTTAATTTTATGAAACAAATTTTCAAACGACTATATGCCAGTTACAATATACAAGATGGAAATTGGGTGCTGAATCTTTCATTGTAGCAACTACATACTAATTTGTCTGTCAACTCTGTTGCTAGTTGAAGTGTGTCTATTAATCTATTTGTGTTTGGATCAATTCCATTTTCCTAATTTTCTGGGCAGCTTTCACAGAGACTCCGTATTTCATAAAAAGAACCTCCCACAGCACACACTTTCTTCTGTCTTCCCATATGTTGCATTTTCCTTCAAGATATCTCTGGTTTAGTGCCCAAGGTTAACATGCTTCTGTCACAGACTAGTTGCACAACTAATGATTTTTTCTGGATCTAGAGAGACAGAAAGCACCTGGCTTACTCTTGAGAGCAGGAACTCCCTCATTCAGTGAGGTGCTTGCTAAGAGAAAGAATAAATAGATTTCTATTATTTTAAAAGACTATCTCTTAATGATTTTACATCAACGCCTTTAAAGCAGTTAAAGCAAACAGTAAAATCAGGTTAATACACATCTCTAGTAAGCAGCAGGTACAGATACGATAACAAGGACGAGAGCTCTGTGCATGACTAACCAGCTGAGTGCAGATCACTATTTTCTGTGGTAGTTCAGATTTCATTACTAAAATGGTATGACCACAACTGACTCATTATGCTAAGTGTGTAGTATGGATGTTCAAGCAGGTTAATCAAGTTGTCACTTTTATTCCTTTGAGCTTTTTGAATGGAATACTGGATTTTAAAGAATACTTTGCTGTTAGGAATACAGACTATTCCAGTAGACTACCGATCCTCAGGAACACAGTACTGCTTGTCTTCATAATTATTTTGGCTTCCATAAAATAGATTTGCATCACATTGTCTCTTTCACCACTGAAGCAATAGCACTAATTAATACCTCTTATGATGATGATTAATGCTATCTTGACCTAGGAGCCCCGAGCCACAGGTATATTAGTTATGGGACACGAATAGCAGATATGTTTTGGAAACAGACTGGATTGAAGGTGACTAAAATTATTTTTTGCTGTGAATTCTGATTGCAAGGGTTATACATGAAGAATCTAGTGGGTGCACAGCCATATAGGATAACAGGAATGCTGCCTTCTGCTCCCTTTACTGTTGGTGGAGAGACAGGAACTTCTGCAGCACAATGAAGGCAACCCAAATCTTGACTGCCCTGGAGGATGCTCTCTCTCCTTCCACTGCAGGGAAGACCCAAGTAGTCGACAGACACACCACCCTCAAACTTTTAGCATTAGAGAGGACTAATCCAGGCCTCAGTGTTTGGCTATCCTCTTTCATTCTCTCTGGATTAGAATTTTCGTTCTATTGTATCACAGTTAATGGGTTTACCACAATGGATGGGTCTTCCCAAGAAAAGGTCCTGTAATTTTCTACACAGTAGTTAAAGGTGAAAGAAAATGAAAGCTGAATTGTTTCTTCTCCAAATGGGTAAATCACTAAGGAATACATGGAGGAAAATCTTCCTTACAACACTGATACATTGAAATGTTGTTAAACATAACACTGTCAGCAAATAAATGAGAAAAGCCCAGGCTCTCCCTTTATACATGAGCACAACCACGGTCACCTCAGTGCACTGGGTTTTTTCTCTTTGTGGCAGGGACTCAAAGTAATTATCTTGACCATGGCTGTAAAGCACAGATAACTAGCCCATTAAAGCTGAAATGAAAAACAAGTTGTTTGGAATGAATTATTAACTCAGATGAAAATACAACCATATGCATTACTTGATAGGTAGTACAGTATGTGTGGCTCCCAGAAGGAATAAATACAAACACAATATAATCAGCAGCAGTTTTGCTACTGTATTTACAGCAAGGAGGGGAGATTTTAATCATAATCTACATCAGAGTCAGAAGGACACTTGACTTACTGCAGATTAAAAAGGCTAGTGCTAGATAAATAAAGTACACTAAGGATTTTCAGATATTTAGAATAACAGCAGTAAATGGAAATGTTAAAAGATATGCTCAGATAAGACTTGAGGAAGGTGGTTTTCTTCCCAAACAAGTTAAGCAAACTCTGCTAAATTATGAAACTTTGAGATTCTTTTCAAGGAACAACTGCTATCCACACCACTGAATGACTCTCTTATATTAAACATACCTTTTATCCACATCAAGTAATGAAAATAACTAGCAAATAATTTCTGTAAAGAAATAATATCTTTACTCATCAAAAAGTATTTAAAAATATTGAAGATTGTATCAAACTCTCCCCATCACTCATAGCTACATGGAAAGGTTCTCTATTGACAGTTTGAAGGAGAAAAATGATCACTTTCTACCACAAAATCACTCTACCACAGAGTATCATACTTGACTAAAACACCAACAGAGAAATGTTGAAAGTTTTAAACATTTTCTTTGACGATATGCTCTTTCTAGTCAAAGAAATCATGACAAACAAGTTAGAAAATGTCTCTTCTCTTTCAGAGCAACTCACTAGTGACAGTGGTCTGTCATTCCCATGAGCTTCCACTCCTTTCTTTCAGTCAGACAAACAAAATACCCAATTGCCATCTCAGCTGTTTTACTCCTCACCACCAGGTTCCCTTGTGAAGATTTCAGTCATTTCTGTGACACTGCTGTCTCTCCCACTTAACAAACAAATCACGCTTCCTCCTTGGAAGATGGGAGTGATATTTTTATACTACAGTGATCAAAACAGACACATGTACAATCAGTCTTTAATCAGAAGGTAGTCAGCAGAATGATGGCAAGACAACTGATGCAGGGCTTTTATGGTGGAACTGATCTTGCATGATTCAACACCTAAAAGGCAGACATCTAGTCTTAGCTTCCCCTTCAGAGAAAGCTCCCCTAGTTCAGAGGAGAGCATCAGCATCTCCAAGGGTGACAGCTGTACTGCAATTGTTCTCTGTGTGTGTATACACAGATAGATCTGTGTATATATGGATATGCAGCTATTCATATGAATTTTGACTATTTATATAAGGAAATATTTGCACAAGTGAAATATATTTGGAATAGGACAGAAATCAACCCTATTTATTTTCAGTTTGGCTTGTGGCCTATTATTATGGTAAATAGTAAAGTATTCTGGAAGAAGATACTAACCTTAACCTAATGGCATCATTTAGTCATGGCAGTCATTTTTCATAACCCTTAAGTACTTGAAGATCCTAGTTTTATGGGAGTTTTCTGTTTTGTTTCTTTTGCAGTTTTTTTTTTTTTGCTTTGTTTTGGTTTTTTCCCTTCTAGAGTCCTGGAAGGATCTGAACAATATTTCAGACATATTTCATATTCATCAGTGGAAGTTATGACAAAACATCTCCTACCTTGACAACATAAATTTCAGCTTCATCATTTTCAAGTGATGCCAAGGATCCCAAAAACCCGAGAGGTTCAGTACCCTAATGGAAGCTAGATCTTCCATCTGATCCAAGTCACCACAAGAATCACGTCATTTAACACAACTTTATCTGCCACATATATGTTTAAGCCACCGGGAGAAACTTTTGCCATAACGTCTCTCTCTCTAAAGAGACATAAAAGATTAGGGTACTGAAATAGGGTGATGGAAGAAAAGACTGGCCACAGAAGTTGTGAATTACTTCCTGCTGCATATAACCTGTAGAGCTGGTGCACAACCTAGGGCTGATCAGAAATAAGAGAACATGTGGCTCTTCTCTGTTCAGTTCCTAATAAGCAAATAAATAAGAATATAATTTCATACTTTCCAATAATTCAAGACAAATGTTCAGAGTATTCATTTTTCTCCAGTTTGTTTACTATATCCCATGCTGTTTGCTTTGTAGAGAAGAATGAAAAGCAAACACAGAACAAAAAGAATCAAATATCAAGGCAAATGAGGACACCATAGAAAGAAGCAATGCAAAATCAAATTTAAAAAAATATATAAAACAATAACATATTGCAAAAAAAAGCACTTGGGGAACAGTCTTGCACAGAATTAGAGTATAATTTAGGTTCTCTCAACATCTCAGTAAGAATGTGAGGATTTTTGAAAAAAAAATCACTAGGACGAGTTTTAATAATGTCTACCATATTTTACTGTGTGCTGAACTCGTCAGAAATTTATTCCATTTCTGAAATTTTACAGCATTATCCCACAATTTGAGTTTTGATTCATCAAATACAAAAATGTTTTCCAGATTATTAAACTAATTTACTTTAAAATTGTGTAGAGGTTCTAACTCCATTTGTCAATTTTTAACAGTGTTTTAAGAAAAAGAGAGGCAACTAAGATGTATCATCTAGATTACGACAGCATCCAGCACGCAATATACAAATTTTAAACCTACAAAAAGGTGATTCTTAGCACAAAAGATAAAGTTCTAAACATACGGATGTGATATAAAAAAATACACAAAAGAACAAAAAAAAAAGCTTAAAACTGTGGAAGAGCTTTCAGTAGCACAGACTGATTAAACATTTGTTCATATGTTGCTTCCTCTTATTTATTTATTTTGGCTTTGAATTCTACACATTATTTTCACCTCCATCTGTCACAAAGCCACATTTCTTCCAGTTTTAATTTGCATCATTCTCCGTTTCCTTCATGTCATTAGCATTTCTTTCTCCATTAAGTACGAGAAGCCTTTTAAAAGACCGGTATTGCCAGCATGAATTTTGAATTTGACACATCTCACAGGATGTAATGCTTCATTTTCTCATTACAGCTACTATCCATGAACATTTTAAAGGAGAAAATTATCTTGTGTAAAACTTTAGGGTGCATATTGTTAGAAATTTGCAAGGACGGGGGAATCCAATATGCCAGCGGATATCCCTGGTGAAAGGAAAGTGGTTAACTGGGACAAGAAACAAAGGGACTTGAGTCAAAGAAACAAAAAATACCTGTTGGATGTACTTGTAGATACACTTCTTACATGTCATACAAGTCAGAAATTAAAACATGATTGACAATACTTGAACTCCACATGAAGTGAAGAAAGCACAATCTGATTGAGGGATTTAACTACATTTATTTCATTCTAAAATGAAATTCTGAACTCTTGTTAGATTGATTTAAGGAATGCCAGTGAATTCTATAGATCCATAAAAATTTCCAGATATAGTTCAGATACTCTCATCAACTTCATTGTTAAACCTGACAACATTTAAGTGACAAGACTGTCTTAAACTTAATTTAATCAAGTCATCAGAACCCATCCCGTCATAACTTGACATATTTATCTTACAAATTTCTACAACTAGCATAGTCAAGATCAAGCAGATGCTGGTATTTCAGGAAAAAAGTATTTCTTTTATATTTCCACAATCAGAAATTTTATTTCACATGTAATAAAAACCATGGAGTCTTAAAAGTCTTTGAACTTAAGATGTTCAATTTTTTCTAGAGTATTTGATAAGCAACCTTCAAATTTTTGATATCACTGATCATTCTCATCATCTAGACTAGAAATATATGATTTTCCTAAGTCCTAAAGCTTAGGCTCAAAATTCCTACAGGATGTTATTTCACTGTAAGACTAAGATTAACTTTGAAATTATCATAGGCATTAAACAGCCACTTTACAAGGAGTTCCACATTCCCAGCTTCCATACTGCAGACACTGATGACTTTTTTTTTTTCCTTCTTAAAAACACAACCTCAAGCCAAATGATTCTCAAACTGAGATTAAGATGAGCCAATGTGACATGTGTATTTTCACTCAACTTCAAAAATGCAGCTGTCCACCACAGGCTGCAAAATCAAGAGACAACTCTCCAGCAGATGAATTAGACTTATGCTTCATAAGATGTCCAGAGGGATTACAATTTCGGAATAGCAGAAAGCCTAGCAGAAGAAACTCTTTGACTGCAGTACAAACAGAGAGCTGCAAACACTGATTCCGATGACAGCTGATGAGTGACCAAGAGGAGCAGTGTCAAGTACATGATGGAAATCCAAGTGGTGAAGCCACAGTACCTCCCACAATCCCAAGCAGAACATAGAGCTGACAGGAGTTAAACATGGGAATCGGCGTGCTGGCATCCAAATGCTCTGTTTCACACGGAAGTAAGACAAAACACATATTCTCACTTGCAGAAGCTGGGCAGGCACCATCAGAAGACAATAAACAGCAACTTCAAATGAAAACACAGGAGATTCTGGGCCCACTTCTGAACCAAAACATTCTGTAGAATTTGTGACTTCTGCTGTCTTTTCCTGAAGATTTTCTTGATGATGATTTTTTAGAATAAATAAGGGCACCTCTAGCCCAGGACTTCAACTTTCAGGTCATTCCCTTCCTGCATGAAACATCAGCAGTCATAAACCTCATTCTTCTCCTTTTTCTCTGTTCTACAGAAATACAATTCCCATGATTCATTTAGATCTTTATCTCATGTCTTTTATCATAGTAAACAAGATCTAATTGTAAACTGAGATTTTGCGCAGATAAACAAATTCTGGAAATCCACAAGAACCAGATGGACATGCAGTATTGCACTGAACAACTAAGCTCCACTTGTCCATGAATGACAGCTGCGTAGTTTAGATCAGACATTAGTTGTATTGACTTAAATGTTTCTTCTAACTTTCTCAACAGCAGGAAAATTAAATCTAAATTCTAATTCATCTTGTTTCAAAAATTAATGCAGCTTCCTTTCACTGTAACAATTTCAAAGCTGGCATGGCTGATCATTTGAATTTCTAAACCTTCCCTACACTAATGTTCTACCTAAAATTTCATCTGCTTATTAACAGTGTCACTTGTAGGGCAAGACTCTTTTCCATCTGCTGAAGAAAATCACACAACACCCAACAGTAAGCAGAACTGACACAAGAAATATGATAGCAAGATTCCACAACATGAGCAAGTTTTAATTCCATTAATTCCTTTTGTGCCCTGAGCTATCATTTGTGATTCTCATGGCAAATGCAAACCAGACATTTATAAATGGCAAACAAAAAGGCCAAACCATTTATTGCATCTTGGTTTATGGTATCACATTATTTTGCTGATGGAATATCAGCATAATCAGGAAACTTTCAAAAAACAGCACCGATTGCTTAAGTTTTATGCAGTGACCACACATATGAAACAATTAAATAATTTCAATCTAATAGCTCATGTATCATATTTATAAATTCTCTCAGATTATCAGTCTTTTTTCCTTTTCCAGTGTTTTTATGCTTGGCTTTAGGAACATTTTCGTTTCCCAATGCTCAGCTGAATTACTCAAATGCTTGATTTTAAGTACACACCTGTTTGCAAGATGAGTGTTTTAGCTTTGTCTTTTCACACACCATGCAATGCATGGCATAAGATGAAACATTCTAATACTGGTGAAGCCCTGAAGCAGTGGGCTTTGCATCTCAACCTTCATTCTGTGAATTGTTTAACATGTACCAGAAGTGCTTCTGCTGTGGTAGCAAACACCTTCAATGGTTAAACTCTTTATTTGCTATCTCAGACCCTGAGATTTCTACTGTGTACAAGGTGCTAATCACACAAAAATTCTGGTAACACAGGAGAAAGGCATTTAAGTTATACACCTGTATGAACACAGTTAAAAATGCTTAGGCATCTAAATCAATCATAACAAATAAAGCTCGCAAATAGTGTTTCCTTTCTTTACAGTGCTGGTTTATTTCTTTATTCTTGTATTTCCTACTATTAAAAGATTATTTTTAAGGCAGCTGAAAGTTAAGAAGTTCTGGAAAAATCTAAGTTGCTCCTCTCCTCTGCTAAAACATTTTGAAACACTTTTCTTTTTTTCTTTTATGCTTGAATGGAACTGGATAGAATTCAGATCTAGCACATCTAAAGTTAAAGATAAAAAAGTTAAAATGTTTCTTCATAATATCTCCACTCACACTATGCATTGGTTTGTGATGGTTTGTGTAAACAGAGAAGGACAAACAAAAAAGGTTTTCCAATGTATGGAGAAGAGGAAAAGGGAAAGTATAACTTTCAGGATTTTTTGCACCTTCTTTCTCTGACTTCAATATGTCATTATGTTTTGGGGTTTTTTTTAATCAAAGAGGCCTCATAAACAGAATATAAGTACTTTTGCTCTGTATACCTTAGTCTCAATTTAGAGATAGTAATTATATTGTCTAGATTTTGATATTCAAGTTCCCATCTTTATGCAAATACTGTTTTCCAATTTTTACTAAAGATACTTTTATTTTGACTGAGTTAAAAGGAGTTCATGGAAGTGAGAAATGCTTCCAAACACTTCACTATTAAAAAAAAAAAATCTGCTTGTAATTGTTCTGAAAGATTTTTTTCGCTTCATTTTGGCACTCTGGAATAGAATAGAGCTGAATTCCTAAATGATTAACTTACTCCCCTTCACAAGAAATCATTAATTCACTAAACAACTTTAATTACTGTTTGGAGCTTACATTCAATCCAATTCAGTACAAACAAATATTTAGCAGTTCAAGATGTTCTTTATTTTAAGCACCTCTGTCTCTACACTTAAGCAGCTAGTTTGTGATAAATATAGATTATTGAATCAGGCTTTTGAGGGTGGGGGAGGGGAGAGAACAACCCAAAATAACCCAGAACAAACCCATTTCTTCTTAGAAATTCTTTACTGAATGGGTTCAATGAGTAAAATCAAGTTAAATCCTGTATTATGTTGCAAGAATATAAGTGTATTAGGCAAAATTGATTTCAGAAGTCATGAGTTTTCTGTTTATATTCCTAACTGGCATGACTGAGATAACTATTTTCTAGGACCACTGGATGTGGACTGTGGGTGAACATACGCAAACCCACGTAGGTCCTGACAGATGAGATCACACAAAAACAAACCTGAGCTCCCTCTCCCCTTTAAGCCAGCTCTCATACTCACTGGAAATCTCTCCTAGCACAGGCTCAGGTGAGAATGTTACAAAGAAGACAAAACCTCATGGTGTTCTTCAGATGAGAGTCGCTCGTCTCTCTCCTTAGCTGATGGTGTTAGCTATCTATCCTATGTATAAGGTCAATGGGAATTTTGCCACTGGGTTAAATCCTAACTCCACTGAATTCTACTCTCTGAATTGTGAACTGTAATTGATGATGGCTTCAACCCTACAGTCCTGCCAGGAAAAATCAAGAGGCACAAAAATAATGGGTTTTTTGAATTTATATTCACAGGGTTTATATGTTCCTCCTGCAACTTTATGGGGTTTTTTTATTAGAATATTAGTTTATTCCAGAAGAATTAATGGAATTATGAAATATCAAGTTTTCAACTCTCACTTGCCTGAAGATGTTGAAAAAAAATATTAAAAGTTGCAGAGCTTAGGTAATATTATTTTATTGAAACAATCTACTGTAATTTAAAAGACATTTCACTCAGTCAAATATGGGGTAGAAAAATCTAACCAGTGGTCAAAATCCAAACCTGGCATGAAAAGAGGCAGCCTGGCTAAGATACATCAAATGCTAAGAAGTCTCAAGTGTCCTTACCTTTAAAGCTTCACCTCAAATAGCACTTTTTTTGCAGTAATGATAAGGACAAAAAACAAGACTTAATTTATAATGATTAAAACTTTTCTGGGCACAGAAAAGCAGCAAAGCAAGGTCCTCAGGCAATCCTGTTTCAATTAATCTTGTTTTTTTCCCTTCCATGGCTTTAATGTACTATTCCTTATACTTTCTTTCAGATTCATTTGATGCGGAATAAACCATTCTGTATAAATGCAAGCAATCTTTACAGTGTTCGGACTTTTAAGACAATGACAATTCTTAAAAATAGAAAATAAACTTCCATAATGGCTCACCTGCTGCAGAATACCACCAATTAAAATTGGGTTTTTGAAACCAGGTGAAGTTCTTTGAAGTTCTCTGCTTTATGATAATGACAGAAAAAAGAAATAATTCAAGTAATTATAATTTCAGTTTTTCTTTAACATGATATGGTGAAATTCTACATTCATTGCAATTTTCAGCCTCATCTAAAACAAGTGATTCTGGAAGCATTTCAGTTGAGGAGTCTGCAGTTACATGAACTCTGGTAAATTAAATGTGCCAAGCCTTATTCTGTGCCACTGAGAACAAGTGCTGTGGCCTGCATGCAAAAATCCCTTCTATTTCAGAACAGAGAAGCCTTATCTATACTAGTTATCAGAAATTGCCAGTGACCTCTGTTAGGTCCTAAGCTGTCCCTAAATACTGTTTGAGAAAGTGTTAATTGTAGAAGCCAAAGCATCTTAGGAAACATGCCAACAACTAAACTCTAGCCCTGTTTGCTACTATACATAGCTTGTAAGTCCAGCATCTTCTAAAGTACAAAGTAATAGCCCCTTCAACAATCTGGGATATAATACATTGCTCTCATAATAAAAATCACTAGTTAAAAAATCTAAAGTACAAGCTGGAAATTTAACTCTTCTGTGCTTGGGAACTGCACGTACTGCAACAACCTTTCGGTAATGATATGCTTGCATTTAAAGATTTTATAGTTATTCAATTTTAAAGTAATTGCTATATGGCAATATATAGTAATTAACATAAGTATTTTAATATTGAAATAATTAAGCCAACATAAACCACTTAAAACCCTCAAAGTTGCATTTTATACCAGTACTTCTTTAAACTTAATTTCAATCTGGATTGAGTTATTTTCTAACTTTGGCTCACACCTGTTTTACACTCAGTGTTATTTACTGAAATCAAAGGACCACAATAATTTTGATATGCTATTAATAAAGCAAAAGGCAGCATTTGGAAAACAAACAGTAGCCTACAGAAAATGATGATATCCTGAAGGCATATGTTGTTTGTATTTGACATCACTTACTATTGTAGTAACAGATGAACATACTAGCAGTTGGCTAAGGATCTATCTTTTTAACCACAGATACAGGAGAATAGTAATTCTGGCACCATAAAGTCAAATATAATACATGATCAAATAATTTCTAGCTGCTACCAAATTGTGCAAGAATACTGTGAAATTGGACTGCTCTCTCTAGATACTTTATTATGCATTTCGGGTACCATCTATTCCAGAAGTATATCCATGTGATACAATACAAAGAAGAGTGAATGGAGTTAGGGAGGGATTCCTTATGCTTACATGCAGTTCATCATCAGACAGTTCAGTAGTCTGTATTAATCTACATCCTTCGAATGTTTGATACAGTTTTCCATGGAGCAAGTTACATGGCAGATAAATAAAACAGCTTTCAAAAATAATTCACAACTAATAAGTCTCCCTTTGTGAAGAAAAATATTCAACACAGTAAGTTTATACGAAATACAGAGTAAATGGGACCAGGAATTTTTATTTTACGGTATGCTTATCTTTCCTATAAAATGTAACTGTTTAATGTTTTATCTACCTATATTCTACCATAGCATGGAAGGCTAAGGTGGCCTTGTTTTGGTTTCTGCTATGGTTTTCAGGGTGATATTTTTGCTGTTGACAAAAGTCTTGACAGTGTTTCTACAGAAAAATGGACTTTCATGTCATATCTCCCTGCTGACCCTACTGAGTACTATTTCTATTTCTGTCCCAGTGAGTCAAAGGCAGTTACCTCCATCCCCAGCTAACACATCTCTAGCTCACAGAAGCCATTTCCCCTAAGCTATCCAACTACAAACATAGTTAGAGTAAAATAACAATGATTGTTTTTAACATGCTTTTGCTAGAAATTTGCTGTATTTAAGGAGAAAGACCATGCGTCTCAAAGCACGCTATTCCTTGCAACAGTACTTACTTGTCTAACAAAAATACTCATTTGCATTAATATATGAAATAAACTGAACTCTTCAGGCTGCTTAAATCTGAAATAGACAATATTTCACAGAACATTAAGCTCACAAGTTTTCCCCTGTCATTATGAGCTCAGTCAAGCTAAATCACTTCCTTATTTCTGTATGCTGTACTCGGCACGTGTAACCTCTTCACAAAGGAAACCAAGCTTTGTTTCAGCTTCCTATCATAAGCTCACACTTAAAGCCTCGTTAGAGGACTGTAATTGGCATAACAGGTTGATTTCTGTCAAATACAGACTGTAGGTCATAAATTCTTGTGCCCATTCACTTAGAGAACTAAGCCTTTTTATCCTACCTATGTATGACAACAGGATTCCAAGTGACAACATCTTTCCAACAGTAAGTAAACATACTGAAAGTAAAGTAAACTTGAAAATCTAGAAAAGGAGATATTGCTTGAAGAGACACAAAATATGTAGCAATTTAGGAAAATAATATCTAATTTTTCAAATAGGAGTTCAATATAAATGTTCTAAGAGATTGTAACCACACTGCTTTCTAAGGTCCATTCTTGAAATACAGGTTTAACTTTACCTTTTAATTTAGATATATGACAGAATTTCAGCAACAAGTCTTATTTGCAGCAGGTATGAAAGTCATATTGCACGCAGAATTTAAAAGTCTGTCCCTTTATGATACTCCATTTTTCTAAGTTAACAGACATTGTAATGCAAGAAAACTCTAGATTAAAACATATAACCCAATTTCACCTCTCCATTGTCCATTCTCCTCACAATAAAATGCTTTTTAAATACAGCTCAGCTTGATTCCAGAGTCATGAGTCATATTAAAATATACAATAAAGAAAATGAGAGTCTGCCCCAAAGCCTGTGGGAATGATGAAGCCCTAATGCTCGGGCCTTCTTCACAAAAGATTCCATTCACAGATTTTCAGAAGGTTGTATATTTTTATTTTCTATGCGTTTCATTTTATTTCATGCAAGCAAGTAAAGAATGCGAAGCAAAAAACAAGAAAATTTTTCTCTCTCTAGCAAGCAGCTGCTCAGAGAGATTGTCTCTCTGTGTCTGTCTGTGAACAGCACAGTGTCTTACAATATATGAAAACAAACAAAGATAAAGTTTTTTCATTGGCCAAGGAAAATACTTCATCAAAATATCTTTTTCATGTTTACATTCTTCGTCAAAACTTTCTCCTGGGAACCTGCAAATGTTCCCTTTAGAAATGGAGAAGTGTTACAACTCAAGACACTTAAAAAGAAATTGCTTTTTCAAGCTTGTTGCTGGATTTCTCTAATAGCCAGTAAAAAGCCAGCCCCACACAAAGCCTATGTGTGAAGGAGAAAGACTCTTCTAATTAGGAAAACCAGTAGAGGTCTCAGAAGAGACCACAGGGGTCAGTAGAGGCAGACCTTGACAAGAGCTGATGCATGCAGGAGTCCACTGACGAGCTATGTTGTACATGTCTGTGAACTCCAGCACTGCCAACAACCCCACAGCAAGGACCTACTTGGTCCCTTAGGTGGGTGACCAAAATACACAGTGTAGCCTACTATAGAGGGAAACCCTGGAGACCAAAGACAAGAAATATGGGAAATATGTGGTAGACTTCACAGCCTAGAAGCTGGCAGTGAAGAAAGCAAGCTGTTAGTTTATTTTCTCTCCCTTGTTGCTATCTTACCTCTAGAAAGCAGGTCACAGGCTTTTAAAAAGAGGGAAGGATGCTTGCATATTACATATTATTAATGGTAATGTACAATACACAGAAAAAAGTTTTAAATACTTATACTTCCTTGGTTAGCATTGTAACTAAGATTTCTTCACACAAGATTGCTTTATTTGGATGTAAACATGTACATTATACCTGCACTTCTTTTTCTTTTGTTTTTCTTTTTTAACTAGAAATCAAGTTCAAGCTTTTACTTACCCAAATTTGGTAGATGGCAACAAAGTACAAAGGATAAAGATTTCCTTTTCCTATCAGCTACCAGAATACACCTCTACAGACATACACTAGAAACATGGCAAACCTTGATAAGAATGGCATAAAGAAAAGCAAGGAACTTATTGAGGCGGTTTTTCAACTCTTGCTCTTGTGTTAGAAAAGCTCTTCTCCTTTGACTGTAACAAGTGATATACAGCACTTGACATTTATCTGGTAGCTACTTGAATCCAAGGTTATGGAGGTCCTATCTCTAGGTGACTGAAAGCAAAGCAGGCTGAGATTGCATATGAATGTCAAAAAAATAACACATGTAAATCTGAAAACCATCGAAGTCCTGAGTGTTAGCTGGATTTTTTTCATTGTTCTTTTATAGAATGCAGTAATTTTAACAAGCCTAATAATTTGTATATATTCAGAACCTACTTTCACATTTTGATTTACTACTGTTGAAAGGAATGTAGTGTAAAATTTAATTATTTCAGATACTCAATGTCATCATAGATTGATTAGAAGGACTATAAATCATGAATTATTATTGTTATTATTGTTATTTTACTTTTTCAGGAATGTTCAGAAATTGCGAATTAAAACCAGTTTTACAAAAATGTCACAACAGCTTTGTGCATCTTAGTTTATACCCTGATACTCTTAAGTGTCTGATAAAGTCTAATAGATGGTATTTTCTCCTCCCTTCCAAAAACAACAGTTTCAGGCAGCAGAGGACACAGTACCTTATAATAGAGGGACAACCTTAAATTAAGCTGTTTTTTAGGTTTCCATGTGGAGGAATATCATGTATCCAAGATTACTTGTATTCAGTAACCAGAAATCTAAGAAACTTTTTGATTTATGTTCCTAATTTCTTATTTAAGCGACAACACTGCAAAATGTAGGCTGGTTAAAACAGTTCCTGAGGGCAATATACTTGAAATAACATCCTGTTCCATATGGACACCTAGACATCCCACCCTAGCTGAAGTTTTTCGAATCTTAAATTTAGGAACAGAAGATTGACATTGGAAGTCTTGATCATCTAACTCAAACATCTCTCAATCTCAATCAACTTTGGAAAATCTGTTTTGTCCAAGAGGGTCAAGCACACATAAATGCTTCATACCCTCACACAACACATGACACATATTATTTTTCCAAACCCCACAGTCCATTATGACCAAAGTCCCTGGGATCTGGGGATTTTTTCAGAACTCAGGGATTTTTGTTTGGGATTTTTTTTGTTTTGTTGGTTTTTGGTCTTTGGTTTTTTAAAAGGCATTCATGACAGCAGACTACCGCACAAACAATAGAGGAAATGAAAATAAAATTAAAACAATGGCTAACCATGGAATTTAGGGGAGGAACCCTTCTGAACCACAGAATGGTACTTAGCAATGAGAGAGGCAAAAAAGCCAGGTACTTGACCAAGTTTATCACCAGTAGAATTTTACTGTAGCCTACTATGTACTTAACCTGTTCAGGAAGGATTGAAAAAAAAGTAAACAATCATCTCCCCAAACCAGTGTTATTATTTATCACATGAACAAGCAGTCTGGGCTTTCAAGCAGTCTGGTGTCCAAGACTGAGCACTGGCCAGACAAGATTATAGGATATGAGGCTGAAAGATCTCGCCTCAGCTACCAAGTATAAATTCCAGCAACTGCAAGCAGCCTCAGCACATAATCTTCTCTGTAAATGTATCAAGCTTCATTGTATGAGTAATCAAACTCCTTGTCTTCACTGCTTCTATGGCCACGACTTTTTTGAGACATCACAATCTGCAATTCGCAAAAACAATGAGAAGAAACAGTGACAATGGCAAGAAATTAATTCATATCATGACTTTCTCTAATATTAAAATGCATGGAAAATAACCTATCAAAAAAAAAAAGAATCATGAATATTCATAGTTTGGAATGGGTAACAATACTTTTGAAAATTATGAATACAGTTAATCATCTCAAAGGCTTTTTTTTTTTTAGAAAGGGTGCTTCCAATAGATTTTCTATTATTCCTACCCTGTAAGAATTTTTTGTATTTTCACAGGTGATATGATGAAAATTTCTGCAAAAATGTCATGCATTACACGTATTACAGCATTACACGTATCTTTACAAATTGTCTTACTCCTTATTGGCTCATAAGACACTAAATACATATTTGACTTTCATATTCACTAGAATTATGTACTAAACCCATAAAAGCCAAAACACAGAATTTTAACCAGGAAACAAATGCTATGACTTCAAATTTTTGCCTTTCAAGCTATAATTCTTAACTGTTTCCAAAGTAATTCCTATCATTGTGTGAGCAAAGGACATGAGTATTCAGTCAAGGAAAAGGGAAATGGAGGTGAGAGTAAGATTTGATTCAACAGCTGGATTCACTGGTTTATATCTACATTGGCTCAGTTGGCACTACCAGCCTGCAGGTAAAATAAGGATTATATTTTAGTTTTGCTCTAAAAGAATTATTTTCAGATAAAGCATACAGGCTAGAGATGGTTCCAAGCATGATAAGGTTCAAAAGTATGAGAATCGGAGCTGTACCTTTTCTCCCATAAATGCACAGTATCATAACCCAGAACTGATGCAATACCATACACCAGATCTTCATCAGTCATAGTCCTTTACAGAGCTGGCAGACCAATCAGATCTTAGAAGTAAATAGATATTTAAGAATCTGAGCTTTAAAACATTGTCATGCCATTGTAACATTTTACCTAAGAAAGTGTCTTGCACACACCCCAAGACCCCCACCCGCCCAAATTACAAGTTTTGTTTATATTCTTTTTTTAAAGAGTATTATATACTCTATATATGCTGAATATATCATTCTTTCTTTTCAAGAGTAGCATTCGGTCATAACTTTTGCAGTTGTTAAACATATAGTCTCACTAGATTAAAAATGTCTAATTAGCTTATGCGAGGCTTAATTTTTATAGGAGCCTAATTACAAACCTATGTTGCATGTGATGAGACTTGTTCTTATTCCAAACACACACGTTAGTAATCTCAGTTTTATTACATAAATGGTCTTTAAAGACAACCACTTCTTAGAAGTGACTGTCTTCAGGACTGATGCAAAGGAAGACATGCCTAAGCTATCTTCCAGCAGATTTCACAGATGGCTCACAAGGCTGTCACAAGGCACAGAAGGAAGAAAGTTGATTATTCCTTTATAGAGATGCAAATACAAAGCACAATCTGGATTTAAGGCTAAAAGCTGTTAATTTACCAATAACTCTTCTAAACCTACTTACTCCTGCTAACTAACATTTCTTACATCAAAGTGAATTACTAAAACTGAAAATTAAGAGGCTGCTAGGAAATAAGTATATTTCATGTTGATTTGATGTGAGGTATTCCCATACAAAAACATGGACTATGTGCTCTACAAGTGCAACCTTCTAAGCACTTTTCTATGCAGGCTATAACAGAGATTGGTTGCTTAGCACAAGTGAACAAAGGAAAGCAGCATTGAGAAGTCATAGGATACACTGGTTATACCATTCCAGGAAAAAATGCTAGGTTTTTCAAAAGTTAATGATGGGTTAATGTTGTAGATCAAATCCTGAGAAACAGAACCATCATCAGGTTGTGCCCTATCACTAGGCTGTGAAGAGAATCCCAACAAAATACAAATGTATATATTTATTTTTTTAAAGCCTACCACACTCATCATAATAGACTCTTTCCCTGATTTATAAGGAAGACTAGAGTATTTTTCAGAATTTGCTTCTTTATTATGGAAAACTGGAAAAGGAATAAGGTCTAATGGATTATACTGGCATTTTTTAAGAACTTTCACATGAACCAATCCTTTTCTCAGCCTTCCAATGGCATTTTGAAAAAAAAAAACAACCCATGAAAAAAAGAAAAAGACAAAAAAATTTTAAAAATCAGGATACATTTTCTTCCCTTCAGCGTCTTAAGACTCAACTAACCTGGCTGCAAGCATCTGGCACCAAGCAAGTGGCATATGTAAGTTGTTTACAGACTTTGTGTATCTCAGAAATAGAAGGCCCAGGGCTCTTGTCAAGAAGTTTCAATTTGCTCTAAAACACTGTCCTTCTAAGACATCATCAGCCCCTGAGACTCTCGTCTTTCTGGTCAGCAGTGTTCTGTAAACAATTATAGCATCTCAAGTGAGGCTTGCAGAAGGAAATCAGAGTGGTTGAGTGTATGTGCCACACTGAAATACAGGGACAGTGCCCGAGACATTAGAAGGCATTAGCCTATAGTCTGGTCTTGACTCTTTGTATTAATCTTATTACACATAATGAGTCTTTCGCTGTTCTCTTCTTGGGGAGACAATCTTATTTTTTCTAAGATCAGCCAGGTATTATTTTTTTTTGTTGTGTCCTATGTTAAGAGTTACTATTAGAGAATAGTATTATAGAAGCTTCATTACACATAGCCTTACAACAAAAAATATATCTTATAACTTTCCATTCTCCTAGACAGTTGTTTAATTACACACTCCAGTCTCATAACGTACAAATATATTGAGAAATTACTCCAGACTGTGTCATTTAATACAGCATAATGATTTAACTTCATGGTTCTATATAAGGCTGAATGCACTATGGGAGTCTTCCACGTCTGTGTCTGTCTCAGAGATTCTTGTGATATATTAAACAAATAGATGGGAAAATATTACCTTTTTTTTTACACAAAACAAGATGTTGTAATAAACTTCCCAGGCAATTCCAACACTCCACTGTACTGTCTGGAGTTCTCAAACCATAAATAGAGAAAATTACTGCTGGGTGGTTCTTTTCCACACAGACTCATTACCTACCCTTTTATTTTGTGATGCATTACTGCCTCTATGGCTCACATAATTATAGGTAAATGTATTCCATAAGTGGTGTCTTCTTCCCCGCCCAGATCTTACCTCCCACACTGTCTATGACAAGTCCTTTTATTTTCCATTCTCTGTTTCATCAATTGTACTATTCTCATCAATCCAATACATAATTTGTGTGTGAAATATGTATTAGTTTGAAATATTCAGGTAAGTTCAGGGAAGCTCAACAAAAAATTAACAATATTTAAAACAAACCCCAAACATCAAAGCAAACCTAGTACTATGAGTCTTTTGAGATTCAACTATCAGTAAACTGGAGAGCCTAGCATTTCTTTAATTATTATTACACCTGAAGAAGTTGCTTATAGTTTTTGTGCAGTGCAGTCTACTTGCTGTTAGCTAGGACAAGCCTCATGAAATAATTATCTTATTTCCTCTAGCAGTGGGATCACTGGACAGCTGCTTTAGTCATTCCCATGGTGGCTTATGAAGAAAAACATAGACACTTTCCTTCACATACAGAGCCAGTAGCAACATAAGATGTCAGCTTCAATATGTAGTGCACTACTATATCTAATGACTCATATCTTTCACGTATTTTCTAGTAGCTTGTAAATTTTTTAAAATCTAAATAGGTATCTAGATTAAAGTAAGAAGACTTTTTTAACTATCACTCAGGACTTAATGCTAATCTGGGCAGCAGACAGCAAGGTAAGTCACTGACATTCTATCATCACCTTTCACTATCTTGATGTCTACCAGCATGATACACACATATGTATATATGTATATATGTATCCAGATGGATATGTAAAATGATTTGGAATTATCTGTACAACAACAAACCAAGGATTCTTCCCATTTTGACATCAAGTTTGGAAGGCATTCAGATCTCTGTCTAATATAAGCCTATATTATGTTGTTTTATTCAGTGAGAGCCAAACTTCTTCAACATGTATGTTACTTTAAAAGTGACAGATGTCACTGAGTATGGTTTAACATGTTGGACACCTAGGAGACCTCAAGCATTTCTATTATTATCTAGCTTCCAGTTATGTATTTTCTCAAGCTTTAATTTTTCAACGGAAAGTCAGTCTCCCTCTACCAGTAAATACTTCTAATGGATGTAAATACTGATAGATAATACTTGTCTATATCCATTGCATGGCAGCCACATAGAAATACTTTAGAAACAATGTTGTGATATGCTATTATAACTTCAAGAGACTGTCACTTTTTCTCCTCAGATCAGTAGGGGTAAAGATGTCCTGTGCAAATAATGTATGTGATTCAAAGATAAAACAGGTCCAGAAGAAAAATGCTATCTAGAGGACAGACAAACCAAAATAGCCAAGTAAAGGTTCTGATACTGCCACTGAAGATCTATGCTAAAACTGAAAACGGAAGAAAAAAATCAGAAACACAGGGAATAACGTTAGCCCTAAATGACTCTTATCATGGAACCTATTTCCTTCATTAGAACATTTGGTAAGTTTACTTTTGGAAACTTTAAAAGAAGATTTTGAGATAACACAAAAATACAATGTTGTGACATGGCTTGAGGAAGCCGAGCAGTCTGCCTTGAAAACACAGCATCTGGTCCCTGCCTGAAAACGTGCTCTTTATCTCAGCTTGGCTATTACAGGATAAATGGAAGAAATGAAGGAGCACTACCATTTTACCAGATTTTACTCCTCCTATTACAGTACAGACTCCTCAACCTTTTTGATTAATGCATCTCCCTTACCCATTCTTCTGTCCTTCTCTTTTGGTTTTTGTTAGTTTGTTTCATTTGGGGTTTTTTTGTTTAAAAGAAACAGAGCTTACTTGACATTGTGTCTTCCACATGACCACTAGGATTTCAGGAGTACAGGCACCACACAAATAACTGACCAGAAACAAGCATCCCATTGTCCATAAAAGCTTGTCAGGTGCCGTAGCAGTTTAAAAATGGTGTGTCACTGCTGACCTTTTAGACTAAAGTTACTGGTGTGAGTTAGAAGGAATAACAGGAACTCCATATTCTCTTTGATGCACTCTTCTCTTATGTCACTTCTTTTACTCCAGGTATGGGTACATAGCCAGAAACAACAGGTGCATCATATCTCAACCAACTTTTTCAAATGTGTGGCCAGAATCTTCAACACCACTTGGAAGATATGAAGTTTCCCTCATTAAACTAACTGCAGCTGGAATTAGGTATGTGGGGGTTTTCCAAGCAAAAACATAGTATATTAAAACACAGAGTTCCCAGGAGACTCTAAAAAAGGACAATGCAAACTTAACAGCCAGGTGAACTTCAATGAATTTGTAACTTTCTTCCTTTTGCAATACCAACTAATAAAATCCCTTTCTTGAAAACAAGCATGCAATTATATTCCTAAAAACCCCATTTATTCCACAGGTTTGTTACAACCAAAGGCAATTAAGCCGAACTGAGCATTTCAGATTCAAAATGACTGAACTGCTTCTCATTCTTTTCTATTCTTAATAAAAAACTCTCTGTGATTTTGGATGATAAGCAGCCAACACATCTGTAGGCTATCCCTATTTGACAAGCTTTCATCTGTCTTTGCTTGGGGTCAAGCATGACAAATTTCCAGGCAGATAACACTTGTCACATCTTAAGGCCATCCAGGCAGTAATCATGTCTGCTGCTCGCAGAAGCAACATCTGCCACTGCAGCAAACAAGAGCTCTTGACTCACACAATCTCTTGCTGAGCTCCCAGCTCAATAGGATCTCCCAACTGCTGCCTCTTACACGGGAAAAACACACCTGTCATTGAACCAGCAAAGTGTCTCACTCTCTGATGCAGCCTTCAACAGAGCATCTCCTGCTGAGCCTGAGCTTCAGAGAATCAAGTGCCTCTTCACTCACAGAAGCAAGATCTCCTCAGACTGTGTATCAGCATTACCTGGCAAGTGAGAAGATCTTCAGCTGTGTAGCTTTCACACATGCCCTGCTAAAGCCCCAGTTGCAGCAGTGCCTGCTTCAGGCAGGATCCTGGAGCCCACACCGAGCTGGGCACAGGGCTCAGGCAAAGCCCTCTGTACTCCACAGCTCCCCCTCCCTCGGCCACCTTGCCTAGGAATACATTTTGGAGCCAAAGCATCAGCTTAACATTTACCATAAACTTATGTTTCCTCAAGGCCCCCAGACTTATCTAACTGCATAAGGTTATACACTTGGCAGGATCATACAGGAACATTTAAGTTCCTGTTCCTACTTACTCATTCAAAGGCACCTGTCCCCATCTTGCATTAAGGTTGGAAAGCCCTCTAGTATAGAAAATGACCTAAAAATCCTGGCAGTTAAAAATAGCAAAGAAGTTCACCTTTAGAATGCTTGATATGAAATTACTTCTCTCTTAAAACAAACAGTGTGTTAGGAAGAGGTGAGATTTCACTCAGGAAAAACTTCAAAGGCAATAGCTTTCGTAGGATTAACATCTGAAAGACTATTCAGACTAATTTTCCTTTTAAATAATTCTATTCAAACATTATCTTAGAATTACAAGATAAGAAAATGGTCTTTGAAGGAAAAAAAGAAGAATTCATGTCTTTCTACATATTGACAAAATTATTTGAAAAAATACTTGGAATAAAATTTAGCAATTTTACATGGCTCAAAAAGATTAACATGCTAACTATATTCGGGGATTTGAGCTGGTTAATCTTTAAAACATGAGACAAGTATTACTGAGATCTTGGGATAAAATCTTCAGTAGATATTACTGGATGCCAGAAGGTAAACCGAGAGCCTAACAATGGGGGAAAAATACCTGAGATAATCTTTGCAGAGGGAAATGCCATATCTTGTTTTCTGGAACCGATGTTTTCTTCAACACTCCAAATAATCTGCTTTGCCTGCAGGCACTAGATCCCTTCTGGCATCCTTCATTCTTTCACAGAGAGAAAGGGCTACTGCACAGCACAAGGAGTTTCATTCCAGAGATCTGCTTTCCATTTCCTACACAAGCTTCCCATGCAAACTGCAGCAAAACCCTTTTTATCTCTTTCCAGTAACACGACACCTGTGAACTGTAACTTAGGGTAAGTATACAACCAACAGGATTGCCAAAGTATTGTTGTATGAACAAAAAATTTTTCATTTATGTTAGTAGAAAATATTTATTTGGTTGTAGAAGTCAAAATATTTCTTTGCACATTTACATACACTGTGAAATGAGCCCAGACCTCTGTAAAATTGACATTTGCTCAACAAATGGGAAGGACTTTATTTTTCCATTTCTGGAATAACATCTGGATGAACTTGCAGCAATTTTCTCTACAGGGGAGAATCTAAGCTAGAAGAAAAAGGAGAAATCTACAATTTTAAGTCTAAAACTGTGTTGAACAGATGCTATGACTTCAGTTGTGAGACACTCGCTTACATTTAACTTCCAAGTTTTTTCTCTTTTTTTTTTCAGAGCATTAAATATAAATGCTAAAAAATACCTTTATCCAAATAGTATCATAGCTCAAGAAACAGTATTATTTCATATTCTGCTTTTACTACTCTGCTTATTATTTTTTTAATACACATCAGAAGTTTGGCTTTTAAACAACAAAAACAGTATTTCATAAAGCACTGCTCAACCACTAAGCTCCACCAGGCTGAAGGAACCATAAAAGCATCAGAAATTAATGAGCATGGTAGACCACAATCCAAGCTTTCAGAGGCAAGATAAAATAACAGAGTACTGCAATGAGTTTCTTGTGGCATATCATAGGGTACTCTGTATAGATGTAAACACAAAAAAATTTCACTTTTTTGGTGTGCTGTATGTGTAGTATAGATGCATGAGCTCCACTTGCAGCATTTAACACATTTCATGCCATCCTAGGGAGCTTATTTTAATAGAAGAAAATAAAGGCACTCTGATGCATAGAAGATTAAACACCCTCGGCCAATACTTGGCAACAGTACATTAGAGTTTCAGATTACACACTCATGAGAAACTGGTTGGTTTTTAACATCCTTCTTATTGAATTTTTAAAATAAAAGAGAGAAACAAATTCTTTGAAAATCACCATGATGAAAGATCCTAAATACAATTATTTCCCTGTAAAATTACTGATTATATACAAGGATGAGCACCAGAAAATGTAAAAGCAGAAAATACCTGGTGTCCTTTAGAAAAGACTCTATTATTTACAGTCATTTGTTCTTTCCCACAAAGATTCATAATTATTATTTTTCTTCTTATATAAAACTGAGAGTAATATGCTGTTGTGATGAAGATTTTGTTGATAAATCTGGGAATAAATATATCTTTTCAAAGTTTTCTCTTTTTGTTGGAAAAAAGGGCAGGAACAGCTTAGGGAATGACTTGTTATTAATAACAATGTCATATTATTGCTGACTTTAGAAGTTACATTCTTTTAGGTGGCTCTTATTATAAACTTCCAGCTGTTCAACAGAGTTAGCAGAGAAAAGCACTAGTTTGAGAAGCAGTGGGAAGCCAACGCCAGCAGCAGCAGTTGCCCCATGCCGTGAGGAGGGTGAGGCTTGCAAGGTCCCTGGGCGAGTCTGAGGGCAGTCTGAACTGCCATCAGTGGAAAGTGCCCCAACCCATGGCAGGATGACTAGATGGTCTTTAAAAGTCTCTTCCAACCCAAACCATTCTCTGATTCAACAACAAAGAAAATCAAGAGAAAAAAATGGCTCCCATTAATAAACCAGTAACCTACTATTAAAAGACCATCAGATATTCTTTAGCAGTACAAGATAGGAATTTGTTCAAAAAAGTTAATTAGTCAACACTATATTTAGTTTTTTAGTAATTTTTTATATCATTTTAATAGGATCAATAGGTAAATTCAGTATGCTGAAACTCAGATTTGGTATTTAGTTATTAGCTTCAGGTAACTACTCAGCAGCAGCAACAGGCCTTAAATGCTATTGATAATTGTAATTGGAAACTGCAGAATTAGTCTGGTAAGAATCAGGTTTAGCATTTAAGGCAATTAGAGAATTCTGTACTCCACTGCAGTAACATCACAGTTCCTCATGGATACCTAAGGAGAATGTTGTGAATTGTAAATACTACATTATAAGGTGGCACATTTAGAAAACACTTGCTACTTTATAATTGTATTTAAGAAGATAAACCATGTATAAATCATATATAGGACATAAAGTTCTTCTGAGACCTCTCACTTCTAATTGTCCAAATCAGTCCACCTAAAGCTATCCCTACTGTTCTTTTATTTAGTTTCCTGGTATTCTGAAAGAATTTATAAAATCTTAATGAATTATGGTATGAATTCCCTCCTATGAAATCTTCCAGTGAATTCAGTAAGATACACCACACTCAATTCCTTTGCAACTGAGTTCTATTCAGTTTATTATCTAATTTCACCAAAGAATTTCTAAAAACAAGAAACATCCGGCTAACTATGAGCATCTGTGGCCTTACATGAACACAAAATGAGCATGATGACTTTTTCTAATCTTACAGTGTGGGACATCACAGTATATCAAAAAGCTTCTAATACTTAGAGGACACAGGAGATTAAAGGTAGAAATTAAGCCTGGGTATAATCTTAATAATACCAACTAAATCATTTCCAGATTTTAAAATGGATTTGGAGAGAAGATTGCTTTGTGTGCTTGTTTTACAAATAACCATATTACTATCATGTCCGTAAATCCCAATTATGTAGCTAATTAATTGTAATTAATTCATTCAGTGTAATTACCTGTAATTGTAAAAGCAACTCAATCCCCTGAAGTTTCTCACTCATTAGCTCCCACATAACATGGTTCTGCAAGATTCTTTTCCCTAGGCAGTCTGATGATCAGATTACCATAACACCATTATGGAATCAGGTTGAGGAGAGCTACTGACTGTCTAACAGGGACACCACAACACCCTCAAAATTCACTTTTTTCTCTTGAAATCTATGATGTGTAATATGCATTTATTACTATATATATCTGGAAGTACAGTGGAAGTATAAGTCCAAATAATTATATTACAAAGTTACTTTACATATCCTCCATCTAGCATGGGGAAAAACAAAAGAGAAAAAGAACTTCAAAAAGTGAAGTAGAAACTTATATTAAAATAATGAAGAGCTAAGTGCGTAAAACATTTACCAAAGAGAAAACTCTGTCAACATAAAATGACTCACACAGAATCTGCACTCTCTACATGAAATATATTTTCAAGATTTTCTTTCTTTTAAACAAAACTGGCAGGAGTTGTAGTGCTCATTAAACTGAAAAATGGGTATTGTTGTCCAGGACAATAGGCACAGAAAAATATGAGAAGCTAAAGCATAGCTCTGTTAATAGAAAACAAACCAGGCACTCCCTACAATCTTCTTCTCTAAAGCAGAAAAATATCTTAGAAAAGGATCTTTATTTCACATTTTTTCTGATTTAGCACTGCTCCCACAAACTCCTCAGATAGTAGTTCCAATGGCTGCAACATCTACCTCCATATAAACCAGCACTTTATCACATCTTGGAGGGGAAGGGACAATGAAACCTATAACCAATCGAGTATCTAGTCTGGCAGCTAGGTTGCAGAGACAGCAAACAGGTAAAATTATTAGCATTTAGACAAACAAAATTCGATTGTTTACAAAATCATAATCTTTTCTTTCAATCAGAAGGTTTTGAAATTAGGATGACTTTTAAAAAGCCTCTCACTTCTGAGATCAGTTATGCACAGAAAAATTCCCAAGTAAAAGCTACCTGTCCTTTCATTTAGATGCCTCCAAGTCCACAACTGGGCCAGAGAACAGATGCACTCGCACAGCTGGGCTCTCCTCTGAAACAAACTCTCTCCAGCCACTACAAAGGCAGTGAAATACTAATGATTTATTTTATCAGCTTGGTTGCTCCAGTATTCATTGTGCACAGAGTGTCTTCACACATAGGTTGCAAAGGTCACAGGGATGGAAGGGAGCCACTGTAAGATCAAGTCCAGCTTCTTATTATCCCAAGAACCCCCTCAAAAGCTTGAGCTTTTCACAGAATCACAGGATATTCTGAGTTGGAAGGGATGCACAAGGATCACTGAGTCCAACTTCTGGCCCTGACCATCCCCAAGAGTCACACCATATGCCCAAGACTATAGTACAAACACATCTTGAACTCTTTTGTTCCTTCCCTCATTAAAAAAATGTTTCAGAACTGCACTCTCCGACTTTTTCTTCTTCCTAAGTTTTCAATAAATCTTTTCTTGTGCCAAAACTGGCTCGTTTAAACCCTGCTCCTCTGCAGTTATTTGATATATTTTTAAACACAGCTTCTACCCAAGTGCTGAATAGCAAACCCAGTAAGGAGCTCCTGACTCACTGACACATGGAGACCTGTGAGAGAGCAATACTTGACAGAGGTACCCCCAAAAAAGCTCAGTGCCTGTGGCTCAGGGCTGACACAACACAGCACAACCAGTGGGGACGGCTGGGAGAGGGCAGAGCTGCCCACCCCTGAGTGGCTCCACACAGGAACCCTCAGGTGGGGGCTCCTGCAGAGTACTCTGACTGATGGCAGGAACAGCCTTCTTGAGTCTCCTTCAATAAAACACCTCCTTTCACCACCCTGGGAGTTTTCTCTTGCCTTCCTTTTATCTGCCTGTATTTGTGTTTCTAAATATTAGCGAATAGAATTGGGAAGATGAGACTGATGTGCTGGACTAAGGTGCAGCCAGCCATGCTCTGGCACCAAATGTGACTGCACAGAAAGCAGCAGGTAACTCACTGGCTTTATTGCTTCTGTAATTCCCCTTCTAATTACCTTCACTGCTTAAATACCTTCCAGTCACTTCTCCCATTCCAGCCTTCAGTTTCAATGGGGGAAGTTTTAATTCCCCAGGGGAAGTTTAGATTGGATATTAAGAAAAATTTCTTCACCAAAAGGGTTGCCAAGCATAGGAAGAGGCTGCCCAGGGAAGTGGTTGAGTCACCATCCCTAAAGGCATTTTAGAGATGTGCAGATGTGGCAGTTAGGGACATGGTTAGTGGGTGCATTTGGCAGCGTTACATGTATAGTTTGACTTACTGATCTTAAAGGTCTTTTCCAATCTGCATGATTCTGACTCTATGATTTAGTCCACTATGATTAACAGTTTCTAAAGACAGTAAAAAACACTAGCAAAGTTTCAGTTGTCTCAAGATAGGACTTCTTGGGTTTTCTTTACATCATGCCCTCCCTAGTTTTCACAGACCTCTAAGTTATTTCAGAAATCCTGTCGCCAACACACCTCTGTATGTCTTAACTCCCTGTTGTCAGGTAGTCAGAAATGAGGACCTGAAGTAGAAATTAAGATAAAAATATCAGGATCTGAAACTAAGTAGTAAGGCTCTTTTAAATTCAGCTCTATTGTTCATTTTTAATCTTCACAAGGCTCCATTGACCCAGTTTCACAATTACTTTTTTCTGTAATTTTGCCTCATGCTCAATGAAGTGGGTACAACCCTCTATTCATTCACCAAATTAATATAGTTTTATCTTAAGGACATCTCCTGAATATAGTTTTGGCAATTCCATTCTATTTATGCACTTTATCTGTGTTGCATCATTGCTTTTCTTGAATTTCAGGGATTTGTCTTGTAAAAGTAGTAACGTGAGCATATATCTCTTAATCAAAACACAGTAACAAATGGAGTCTAGTTCTTTATTTTTACGTGTTCACAATGACATTTCCACTAATTATTCTTTTCTATCATTAATACAGCAATATAACTGAATTCCTAAGGGGAAAGTGAAATGCTGAATCAGAAGTTTGTAAGATTTCATTAACAGAAAGCTTTCTTAATAACAGATAAAATGTGCACAGACAGCTACCTTGTATCATTGCCTTAAATAGGAGCACTTATGAAAAGAAAGTGGCTTCAATCTTTGTGCCGACTGTTCATTTTGACCTAAATGCAGCATGCCAAATTCTTTCCTTTCATCATATGAAATAGTAAATAGTCTGAGATTTCTCCTCACTGTTTCCCCTGACCAAAGGTCATATGTCAGCATGTTACACTTTGTTTGAGATATGTGTCTTCCTACATGGCCTGTTTAACTGGGACTTGTCAATACCATTATTATGTCCTTTTTACTCAAATTTCATTTCTATCTTATGCTGTCTGGGTAGTACTGGTATGCAGGATCTGAGCAACTCATGGCACTGAGACATACACCTGATAAGAACACTCCTGCCTCTACAGGCCACCTCTCCCCATCGGCTGGAATCAGTTTCACAGATGCATTGCTAACAGCATTGCAGTTGTGTCCATGTTGACCTTTGCTGACAGTTCAAGTGAGCTTGAATCTGTGACATTATATATAAGCTCATGTCTCCAACTCAACCTGCAGAAAAATGAGTTTCTGCATCTACTAACTCGGTTTTCCACTTCAACAAAGTACCTCCAATATATCTGCTGTCTTCCTTTGTCGTCACAGCATCTTCCAGAAGGGTTATCTGAAGATCACCCTCTGAAGGATCCCTGCCTCCGTGTCTCCCATCTCTCGGGGGCACTTAGTTCCTTGCATCAGACTCACTTATCAAGTGACACAGAAGAGAAACAGACCTGTTTAATTCTACAGGTTCTACCCACATTCAAAATATACATAGGCTGGTGACTCAAATAAGCACTCAGATGACATTTTTCCATAGACCATGCTACCACCACTTCTTTTTTCAACAAAGGAGTTTTGGCTTTATTACCCCTCTCTTTCTATTAAGCTGTATCTATGAAGGTGCTTTTCTGCTCCCCTGCAACTTTTAAAGAATAAAAGAATGTTGCATGTCTCCCACTGCTTGCCCACAGACACCTAAGGCCACATTTTTTGAAATATTTGCAATTCTGAACTCCAAACATATTTTATACAGTCTCAGCTAAATGTTGAGACAGTATTACATGTTTGTTCTAACCACAAGAATATCAGAAAACATTTTCAATGCATTCTGTGTTCATATGTAGCATGTTTGGTAACTAATTCACCACAAAGAATATTTTACTGAGGCAAAATTTACAGTTGTTTTTCAGAGCCTTTCTATATTACCTGGACAAACCATCTTCTTTCAGCGTTTTATTTCTAAATAAAATGTAAAATAAAATATAAATAAAATAGAGACAGTGCAAAACACAGGTTTCTACATGGTATCTTGGATGGATGAATAGATGGAAATCAAGAGCAATTTAATTACAAGAATTATATTTGTTACAAAGAGATTATGCTTACCCAGTATCACCCAAGGCAAGACTTATTTTCTTAGAAAACTTTCACAAAATAACTGACTTAGAAGTTATAATACTCACTTTTCTCTGTACATTTTAATCCCAAGGATTTATATATTTGCCAAAAAAAGGGCATGAAAGAAGCTAAAATCTCTTGTATGTAAACACAGAGCAACCTTTCAAGCTTTTTGTAAGCCTTTTGCTTTTTTTTTTTTTTTCCTTTTTTCTATTTTCAACAGTCAATTTTTATTTTTTCCTCCATTCAAAGGGAGGGTCTGGAGGATTAGTAAACACTTACTCAAAGCTGGGACAACTATGATGTCAGATCCAACTTCAACACAAACTAATTTACTCAAAGCCTTCTTGAGTCAAGTTTTGAATACCTCTAAGCATGGAGATTCCAGACCTCCATTCAATGAAGTAAAAGCAAAACCACTTCTACTTATACTATCAAAACATACACAGATGTCAGATGTCAGAAAATATTTCCATATTAAGTTTTACCAATATAAAAAGATATATATGTGTCTCTACAAACTATGTTTCTAAAAAAAGAGAATTTGCTTTCCTGATACCATATTAAAGACATGGAAAATATTCCTCACATTTACACGCATCAGTCTTCAGTGAAAAAATTAACTACTGCAAAGTGAAATTCAGTGTGTGTGCAGTAATTGTAGACCTTGTATAAAAACAGGACATGAGTTATGTATTCATGCAATCCTAAATTATGAAATTGTCTTTTTCATAGTACCGAGAAAAATTAACAAAAATTCATCTATATTCTTATTTGTGTACTAAAGAATACATTGTTATGCATGCTACACAGGATCTTTAATGCAGGTAAATGAAGCTCACAACTGTATCCACTCACATGTTCACATGTATATATTAATGTGTTCATTTTTCATTAGGATAGCCTTGCAAATACAGAATTTACTGGAATCATGCATTTAGTACCAAAAAGAAAGGTATTATTTAAAGGGACCGGAGCTCCATACAAAATGGCAGCTATATTAAAATGTAACTTGCAAATTCAGCTCCTTTTGCACTTTGTGTCATAGAAATTGACAAATGATCACCCCATTTGTCAAGACTGAGGAATCAATCATTTGTAGCAGCATGTAATGTTTTTTGCCTCAATTTTCAGTTGTCTATAAAGAATGAAATATCATATAAGAATATGGGAGGTATAAAAAGCACATTGCTACTAACATGCTCAATTCTGCCAAACCAAAAATACATTACTATCTGACAGGTCTTTCTTGATTTAGATAAAATGAGTTGAGAATTTCACTCACTAACACATTAATAACCATTCTGAAATCACCACTATCCTCCTTCTCTCTTGAGCCTGCATTCCAGACAGTAATCTTGACTCATCACCACAAGCACACTCATCTGACTCATTTATTTTTCCAGCATTAGCTAGAAATGCAAGCTAATTGCAATGAAAAAATTCAAGGAAGAATTCCAGGCATGACAGAAATTCATGACATTAAACAGTTGTTAAAAAACAAATGAAATTATATTTTAAATTTTCAACTTTTTGACAAGATTGAAACATTCTACACACTGAATTTTAACCCATTTTACCTTCCTATAAACACTGAAAAGACAGAGAAGAGCTGGCTTCCTGACGGCCTAGAAAAGGAAACTTCCACAAACTGCCAATTTGCCATCAAAACTGAATATATCATAACAGGAAAGCCATTCTAAGAAGAAATCCATAAAGCTGAGGAGAAATGCAAAAGTTGAACTTAATGATGACCTTGATACCAGTTTCACCCATATTCCAACAACAATGAGGTTTGAAAAATGGAAAGAACCTTGATCTGTAGTCAAACAGACTTTGGGCTCTGTTTTGAAAGGAACTGGGTATTGGTGAGACAGACAAAACATTTTGATTAAGAACTAAAGATAAAATCTATGAATAAAACAGAGATTCTTCGGATGAGTTTCTTTCAAAGAAAAAGGCAATGGACTTACCTAATTGCAAAACGTTGGCAAAATAACAATTACACAGAGGAGAAAAAAAGAAAAAAAACCAAGTATTTTTAATGTGGACTGTGAGGCTCTAGTAGCCTCAAGCAGCTTTTCAAAATGTTCATGTAGCTCAAGTAAATATTGAAAAATATGTTTATTTACAAAGCTGCTCATCTGGAAAGTGTGAAATGTTAATTTACAGTCCTCAAAATAGATATTAAAAACATCAGTTGACACAGCTGACAATTACAACTATGTTTGTATCCATGAATCAGTAAATCCCAAAACTCAAACATATCTCCTGGGCAGTCCCAATCTCTTCCTTTTTTCTTATCTTCCTTTGAACCTTGGGACTACAAATTAAAAGCTTAAAGACAAAATAACAGCTCTTTTCATTCCATTTGCACCTTTAGTGGGATCAAGAGAAAAAAGGCTTGTGAGGCAGCTTGCTACATACAGATCTGCAGTTGAGGAGCTCTTTAGATCTCCTGTTGCTTTGGATTAATACAGAAGGTTTCAAAATTTCTTTGAGACTAAATGATTTCCAGGTTTCAAGTCTACAGTATCATCTACAATATTAAGTTTTGATATTTCTGTTTTGAAACTGTTTCTATGAAGAGCCTGCAGAGTGTAAAGCACTGAGGTGAGTTAATTCATTTTACCACCTCTACTTTCACTGTAGTCTTCTCACTGCATCCTCTTAGTCTTTCTTTTCCATGCATTTAATGCACTTATGTGCACATTCATCTGAAAATATATGTCAAGTCACAGTTTTAAGGATATGTGATTTAGCTCATGTCTATGTTATCTACATAAATATGGGTAATTCACAAAAGATTCCCATTAGTAATTTTAGACTTCCACTTGCACTCACAGCATCAAACATCCTTCTACTGAAAGCAGAGATTTCCATTTCCCCAAAAGACTGAAGACAGCCCAGTGATATTCAGTAAAGAGCAAAATTTCTTTATCATCTGTACCCTTGAAATACTGCACAGACAACAGTGAAAGGCAGTGAAAGAAGAACATCTCCATCACAAAGTCTTTTTGTCCATCTGCAGATAGTCATTCATTTTCATAACTAAATTCTTCAAGCTATCACTCTCAAATTATTGCACCAGGCTTGAAAGTTTAAGGAAGCTTTTGTAACCAGCACATTCAATCAGTTTAAAGTGACAAAAGAGAAGCAAAATTTTAAAAGGTGAACATTATCCCAAGACACATTGAGATTTCTCTTTTAATTTAATCTTGCTTCCAATATTCCATCTTGACAATATGTCATTGTAATGTGGTTTATCTCGGCCCATCCTTTCAATGTAGCTGCTCAGGACAAGCATGAAGAGGGATTTCAAAAGCAGTTGCAAAGCTGACAAACAAAAACATCCATAAAGTGTCTTCAGAAGCTGTGCAACATAATGCCTGAAAAATCACTCTTCCTTAATTTAACCTTGACAAATCCCTCAAAGCCAGAAAGCCTTCAGGACCACACTGGAACAAAACAAAGAAAGTCTAACTGTGGTAAATACTTGGATTCTTCGCGGATAAGATTTTAAAACAGTCCAGTAAAAAGTGGGACATGAATGCCTTGACAGACAAGTGCCTTAAGATGAAATGATTTAGATTTGTTCTTGAAATAAAGAACAAAGAGGCTAAATATTTTATTAAAAAATCAAAAACCAACAAGAACAAAAAACCACACCCCTTGACACAGAACCACTGAAAACAGATGAGAGACTCAATGAAAGATATTAAAGAACAGAATCCGTACTTGTGTGTTTGTGTATTTTTGTTGTATTTGAATGCGTATCAGTTTCCATGCAGCTGGATATGAGGCTGTGAGAATTGAAGCTGAACCACACCAAGAATTTGAGAACAGAAGTGGCATTTCTGTTTTTCTTGTTGTAATACTCTCATTCCTCTAAACCCCAAGCCTTCACATTGGAAAAGCAACAGACATGATAAATTTAAAAATCTATGGAAAAAATGTGGTATCTTACTCTTATCCTAGTCAAGTACTTGGTTTTCAGAAACATTTTTATGTAAGAAAAGGTAGGAAGGCAGGATATGCAGGCACCAGTCATTAGCCAAGGTATTTTTCTTTCTTTCATTTGTGGTATTTTCAGGGAACCTTGACAGCAGCACACATCAGGTTGCCCACAATCCAAAGGCGAAACGAGATTACAGGAGATATGAATAAACCTACTGCTATAGCTCCCCTGTACAGTAAAACAGAGAGAGTGGTTGTTCTGAAGGCCAAATCAAACCAAGAGGCCTATTAAGAAATTTAAATTTGAATGTGAAAAGCAAAGTTAGAATTTTCATCCCTTGGAGTTTCTATGACAACTCCTTTGTCACAACCTCAGCTCCCTGCTACTAGCACAATCACTGGCAGCACTTTTAACCTCATATGGGTCATGGGTAACAGGCATAAACTCAGCAGTTTTGTTCTTCTGGTCTTGCCAGGAACCAGGGAGCACAGACCCAGCTATGTGGTGACAGCTGTTCCATGTTCTCCTCTATCAGGGCTAAAGATCTGCACCATTAACTGCACTGGAAATCACACAGCTCAGTCAGCGGAAAAAAATACACCAAAAATTCATCCCAATACACAAGAGTGGTCAAAACCCACAGAATATAGAGTCTTTAAAATCTGATTTAATATGAAGACAAAAAACAGTCACGTTGCAATTGTTTATGGAAAGACATTTAGAACTTCCACAGTGAGCAAAAACATTAAAGCAGCTTAGTGGTGGATGAACACCGGTTCAACATTTACATTCACTATGACAACCTACTGCCTCTGTCTTGGACATATGCTGCTTCTGTATCTACATGGCTTGCGCTATGGTTCCAGAGACGTGTCTTGAGGAGACGGAAAAGACTTCTGTGAAATCACTGCCACACCTCACGAGTCACAGCACAAAGCCTGGTGACTTGGCAACATTATTAGCTATAATAACTGACCTTCACCAACTCCCTGCTTATCTTCTGTGTGTTTGAACAGCAGCTGCCAACATCTACTGTCATACTACAGCCAGTATGGTGTACTGTGATGAAGAGGGAATTCGTAGTCTGATCATTACTATGGTTACTAAATGCTACAACAGAAAGATTTTAACAGAATTTACTTTTGTGTTCGCATTGTTAAAATTCTCTGCCGTGGTGCAGGGAATGCTTAGTGATAATTACTAGAAGTCATTTTTAAAAGTCTTTTGGGTTTCCTTTATTTATTTTTGCTTGGCCCTAATCTCCATTCATTTATAAAAAGTAGACCTACAACATGGAATTGAATCAAGTTTTCCAACTGTGTTATACCCGATGTATATACTTTCGTTTATTCCTTGCCTTGTATCCTAAGCATCATTCCTGAGTAAGGAATAAGTAATTACATGGCTATGAGAAGGCTTCTCTGAAATCACTGCCACACATAGTACCAAACACAGTGACCTACAATTACTTATGCCTTACTTATTACCCCATCACCAAAAATTTTCAGCACGCACTACCCTAACTTAAATCAGACAGTCTAAACTAAAACTCTTCTTGAGAATCCTTTGTTCTGTCTGCTACAATTAATATTTAGACTTCAAGAGAAGGGGAACAGTTTTGAAAAAATGTTCTGTCTAAAGAGTTAAAATAAAACATGAGTATTTTAACTTGAAAACACTTGGATTTAGCTTTTTCCATTTATACAACAGTTAAAAATTAAAGGTTGAAAACAAAATGTTTTTTGTTCTAACCAATCAGCTGGCTAAAAAAAATCATGAGTGACATTCTATCTAACGGAGATGGGAAAAACCTTCAAAACCTGCAAATTATTAAAGCAGGAAAACCCTTTCAACCCCGGGAATATCTAATGAGAGTTCTGCCAAAAAATGAAAATCACATCTTGATTAACATGTTCTTTTGAAAGAACAGAGAACCTCTCAACAAAAGGTATTCACAGCCTTTTTAAATTAGGTTTTAAAAGGCAACAGGTCACTGCAGGAAGAGTTTGGAGCGCTCCTTCCTTTATTGTAAGCACACTCTAGGATAGTATTTCAGGTATGCAAGAACACCATGATAAGCATGCTCCAGGATAGTATTTCAGGCTTGCAAGAACACCATGATATCATGGATAAAGAGCAAAATGGCTCACCTGAGCACGAATTACTTCCTATCTTGTCAGCATTTGCAGAAAAATTGAATTCGAATTTTACCTGGTGGAGGAAGGACTTCTGTCTAAAAGCAAGGTGATACATAAAAGTCTATTTCCAAAGTAACCAACATAAATAAAAAAAACTATAAACTCAGTCTGTAATAGGTGAACCCAACATGAGAGGACTATTCACATTTTTAAGTTAGGTGAAGTGCTGCTCCCTTGCATTTTCATTCATGGTTTCTTTTCTTTTGAGAAAATGATATGATTCTCAGTTTTAAACTGAGTCTTCCATGTCACAGAAGACTATCAAATAATCAGGAAGACATTTTCTTCAGACCCCTGCATCTATGCTCTCTGAGGAAACAAGCTGCACTTAACAGCACTGATAAACTCTCTTCTTAAAAGCTATCTACATATGAGACAAAATGAAATTTTTCGTTGAAGGAATTTTTGGCCTAAAAGGATGCCTAGGTTTTTATCTGAGCTTTGGTTTATTCGGGAGCAGAAAACTGGACAGGAGATGCTGATCACAGAGACAACTCACCACCACTGAGGTCACTGCCAGGGTCAGAGGACACACAACATCTCAGCAGAAGCCTGGAGAGAATGAGGCCAAAGGAGGTTGGGATTTGAGGCAGGTTTACAGAGGTGCATGAGTGGGTGAGACAGGTAAACAGTGAATGACACACGACTGTAAATCTACTGGATGCACTGCTGAAGGAGACCAACTGGGTCCAACATAAAGCCCCATTATATTTAACATCAGTCTTGGTACAAATATTGTAGCTTATCTGTTTATACTCGAAGCCATTTTGTAAATATTGTACACTTACTAGCTTAAAAAAAATCAGCAAGGACAAATCTCAGCACAATAAATGCAGTAATACTGAAGCAAAGAACATCTAGTTTACCAAGTTTATTAGATGGATACTCAAGCTGTTTCAAAGATCCTGATACTTCCAAATTCCTTATATTCTTACAGAATGCTTCTGCATGCTATATAATACAATGGGAAAGGAACATAAAAAACTTATGCGGTCTTTGATCACAGCAGGGCAACTTCATGTTCAGTTTAACTTTTTCTGTGTTGTAAAACACATATATATCAGCTGGGGCCTGCATTAACACTAAGGCTTCTCCCTCTGAACCCACTGTGCAGCACAGATGTGTGACACTCCATCTCACCCACGTTGGTGCTAACAAGACTTTGGGCACTTCATGGCAAACGATGCACCTGCACCCTTCTGCCTCTAAGACTTTTCACTGCTCACTCCACACTTGATATTCAGGCTCCAAGTCCCATAAAACCCATAGGACTGAAATATATAAAGAAAATATGTTATCCTAGAAGGACACAAAATGTGTCGTTCACAGTCCTCCTACAGTCATTCAACTGCGCTTCGGTGATGACTGCCATATGTTATGTGGCTTCTTGCACAGGAGCACTTCAAATATTTTCCACTGTTTACTTCAATAATTATTAAATATGACTATCCTTGGATAATTACAGAACATATCCACAGTTTTCACCATACTGTCTTAGGCATCTACTTCATTTTAGCCTAATTGGAGCAAAACTGTTGCCTACCTTCAGAAATAGCAGCAGAATTTTAAGAATAGCTCTACTGCTGCATTCCCATGCAATTTTGTTATGACTTGTGGAACCAGCATTTATTTCCCAAGTGCTTTGACTCCATCATCGAATACTGCCTCCACTCTTTTTGACTGCACTTTCTGAAACCTTGGTGTTCAATCATTTGACTCTGTCTCACAGTTATTTAAGCTGTTGTGTTATCTATTTTGCATATATGGTTTTGGCGGGTTGACCTTAGCTGGACACCAGGTGCCCTCCAAGCCCCTAGCAGCCTCTAGCCCTCCCAGCTGGTCAGGGAAGGGAAAATAAGATGGAAGACAACTCATAGGTCGAGATAAAGAAGTTTACTAAAGCAAAAGCAATAGTTTGTGTGCGCATAAGCAAAGAGGAAAAAATGTTTATTCTCTTCTTCCCATCAGCAAGCAATATTCTGACACTTCCGGGGAAGCAGGGCTTCAGCATACAGCTCCAGAAGGCAAACACTGTAAATTACAAATGCCCCTCAATTTCTCTTCCCTCTTTTAGCTTTTACATCTGAGCTGACATCATATGATATGTAATATCCCTTAGGTTAATTTGGGGTCAGCTGGCCTGGTTGTGTCCCTCCCCAAGGATCTTGTCCACCCTCAGCCCCTTGATGGGCAGGGGAAATGTTGAGAGCCATCACTGACACTGTGCCAGTGGTGCTCAGCAGTAGCCAAAACACTGGGTGTCATCAACACCTTTGTAGGTACCAAAGCAAAGCACAGCACTGTGAGGGCTGCTGTGGGAAAACGAACACCTCAACCAGACCCAATACAACCATCCTCAAAAGTTTGTTTGCTGCAGGAAGGAAATAGCTGGGCAGCCAGACAGGAGTAGCCAGACTATGTGGACACATACACACCTTCAGCCCACCATCAGTGCTCATGTCTCTGTTCTGGGGAAGGCAATGCTTCTCACTCTCTCTGAACATTCACTGTTGTACCAATTTCACAAAAGGACTTTGATAACTCAGGTGCAACCAGAGGTCATATGAGGGAGCGGTGTGAGAAGGGCCATGCAGAAGATTTTTAGCATGGTAAGGGAAAATAGTTCCAGTTAGTAAAATATCTTTCATTCCCTATCATTTTACTTTCATCAGATGAGGAATTACAGATGCACTAGCTAATATTGATCTCATACTTGTGCCACAGTTCAGAGCTACAAACACTCTCTAATCTAAACAGTCAAGCTAAAGTGAGCCCGGTAGCACAGACACAATGAAGGCTGACGTTTTGCATCTGAAAAATCATGATGGTTATTCAAAAAGCCTTTGCCATCCCTTACTGGCAAGAACAACAACTCTGTCCTTGTTACTTTCTGTTTCCCCTCCAGACTATCTAATAAGACCCCTACATCAGAATTCAGAACAACAGGAAATCATGACATTGTAGCACTTTTCAGCATCACTTGTGACTGACAAGGGCTTTAGAATCAGCCTCTCCTATCAGTCCAGACAAGCAGCAGTTTTCACATTTATAAATGATTTATCTCTCCCATACTGTTCCAGAAAGCGCTAAGTATGGCCAGAAGACCCAAGGGCCTAGTTAGCCTGTTAGAAATAGGCTCAAACGCTGGCTTGCCTTAGGGGCCGGCCTTGGAGCACGATCCTCACGTGCCTTTGAAGGGAGCTGAGGGCGCAGCAGGCAGGAGCAGCCTGGCAGGAGCAGCCAGCGCACGGGAGCCAGGCCTTGGGCAGGTTCCCAGCCCATCTGGTCCCATTCCCAAGGTCCTGCGGGCGACTTGAAGCTCACTGGCAGGCCATGCCGCTTTGCTCTCCAGGGAACAATCAAATAATTTATTCACTATCTGGAACCAGAGTGAAAGCACTCTTCCTGCACCTCCTCCCTCCAAAGCACATTACGGACTGTCTTGGGCTGTACCAAAAATAAAACAAGAGGTAGCGCTGAAGACAAAGCCCCTAAGGGAAATGAAAATTGCCTGGCCCTGTGAAGAAAACCACCTACACCCATATTGAGAGGTGTGTGTCTAATATTTTCAGTTAAACTCAAAAATCAAACAACACAGCTGCCCCAAAGAATAATGAGGATGCAAGAGACATGATCTCTGCAGGGTTATTTTGGGGGAATGACTCAATCCCCATGAGTAGCACAGAAGAGGATGGTGGCTGAGTGATTATGTAAGCTTAAAGATAAGTTTCTTCATGACTGTTAGCGAATGTACCTGAGGTCTGACATCAATTAAAACCAATGTGATGGTGAAGATAGCACTGACAACCTCATGATATAATCCAAATTCAGTACAGCATTTCATTCATTTTACTGGAAGCAGAGAAGAGTAAAAGCTTCTTGAACTGCAGTTCTCAATGGCTCTACACCTGCCCAGAGCATAGGCTTTTAAAGGCACTCCAAGGGTGCCAAGCTTCCTCAGTGAAATAGGAAACAAAGAAGAAAAAATTATTTCAACTAATAACTCTATTATAAAAGCTATACTGGAGACACATATTTTTCTTTTACCATTTAAAAAAGTCAGTCATTTCTAAATATAGAGTCACTGTGAATAAGACTAATCTCCATAGCCCCAGAAGCATTTTTGCAGCCAGAAAGAAACAATAACATAATTATTTTAATTGCAGTGTCTTTAAGACTTAATCTCTAATAATGTGATAGCCAGCTGTTTCTGTAATCTATCTCACTTAAAGAAATTGAATTGGTCGCAAACAGCTGTTCCCAAACACCACCAGCACAATGTGATTGCACATTTTAAGGTCACAACATGCAAACTATAGAACTGTGATATGTGGATAGCAATTTTTATCTCCCTTTCTTAATGCAATACAGAGCCAACTGAAGGAAGATAAGGTGCATCCAGTAACTATGTAACTGGGATTTACTTCTTTAATGTAAAATAATCATTATCTGATAAACAATAAAGTTTTAACATCCAGCGTCTGTACACTGAAGCCAAACAGATTCATATAAAAAATGAGGCTATATATGTTGAACTCTGAAACTATCATCTTATCAAGAATGCAATACAGTCTTCAGTCTAAGTCTTGGAAGCAAGATTTGGTGTCCTTCCAAAAGGAGCACTCCTTACTGATTTGCCATTATTTGTTTAACGCAGGAATTATTGGCTAAAAATGCCATCAGCTGTCAGGGTGAAGTAAAACAAATACCCAGTGGTGATCCTTGCAATTCCTAAAATGTCTGAAAAAAGCATCACTAACGATTTTGTATGGATATGATATATTAAAAAAAATAATATATCTTTAATGGGGAAAATCGTAATATTAATATTTATTCTTCAGATGCAGAGACCCTACTTTACACTGGTCTGTGGACACTTAAGTAACAGTAGACATTCTTCCCTTAAGTATGAACTACATAATATAAATCAATCCTTTACAAATCAAATAGCTGTTTGTGTTTCACATGTGACATCTATTCCAGTTTCAGATCAGCAAGTGTAGGGTGCCCAAAATTTTCACTAAAGCCAAGAAAAGGAAGGGTGTTTCAGTGAAATCTACATTTTCACAGATCCTGGACCACATCCTGATCATAGACTTAGCTTATCTGAAGTGTTGCAGGTCTTGGGACTTCCAATCTGTAATGATTTAAGCTGGAATAGACTTAATTTTCTACACAGTGGCTGCTACGGGGCTATGTGTTGGATTTGTGCTGAAAACAGTGGTTAAAACAGAGATATTATTGTTACAGCCAAGAAGCCCTTGCACAGCCTTGTGGTCTTTTCTACTTCTTTCACTGCCCCACCAGCGAGGAGGCTACAGGTGCACAAAGATACAGTTGGATCTTACTAAAAAAAAAAAAAAAAAAAAAAAAAAAAACAAAACAGAAAAAAACCCCCCAGAAACAGGATAAATTCATTAAAATTAAACTTTTCTTAAATATGCAGATTTCTATGGCTATTGTTTATTCACTGGCAAATGTTGTGAAAATGTTTTCCAGACAGGAACAATTACAATGCAAAAGCACTGTTAATCTTACTAAGAAAACTGGTTCAACGATACAAAGATAACATTACATGTATATATGGAACTTTAAAAATATAAGGAAAAAACCACTAATATAAAAGGTGTGCTTATATTTTAACATGATATAAAGCCTGTCAGACTGTGCACAAGTCTCAGCATGCGCACTTAATATCTGCATTTCTTCCCTCTCTTCCTTTTCCTCCCCATAACAAATAATTTATGAGACAGACTTCACATACACTGTCTATGTCATGGAAGTTGGTCTATTACCACAATGGATGCCTGAAATAAAGTAACTAAGTAGAACTTCTGTTTAACAGAATGGACAAAAATATATTTTCCCTTCATCCTTTATTTATCATGCTGGTTTCCAAAACTATACACCTGAGAAAATACTTGTTTCAGAAACTGCACTAATATTTAGCAAGGCATATTTCACCCTTGAAATTCAATTAAAAAACCCACCCCCCTATTAATAGCTGGACCAGGATTTCTATATATAATACAATATAAAATAATATTTTTAAAAATTATTCTCTTCTATAAACATAAAATTAAGGAATCAATGAATTTGTTCCACCTAATATAATCTGTAGAACAGGTAAAATGTTTCATTTACTATGAAATCTATTAATATCAAAAGTGTACATTCAGCAATACTAATTTATTACAAGGGATCTGAACACTGAAAATCCATCACTGCCCTAAGAAAACTGAATGTTCACAATCCCTATGTGAATGGGAGACCTTGGACAGAGAAATATTGCTGAAGTTGTACCTTGGAACACAGTTTTGAAAAAAACAGGCAATAAAAGGTGATGAAGCAAAAGTTTGGTATCAGAAGAACTTCCATTTTGTGGACAATCTTGGGACAGCACATCAATGTTTACTATTTTCAGCTGAGAAATCACAGAGCATTTTATCCTTGGAATCCATCATGATAATGGAATGATTGGTTGCATATGACAGTGTTATCAGCAAACAAAGTATTATTTATTTGAAATTAAAACAAACTGGACTGTGAAATAATGCAGTCTGCACTTATACAAACAAAATTTCATTAACTCGTATGGACATTTAAAACGATGCTGTATACACAAAAAAATGTGTACAGAATAGTTTTTCACTGATGCAGTAGGACCTGTACATTTCTGTTACCAATGAAAAGGACAGTTTCAGCACAGTGTTGTCCCCTCCTTGTGGAAACAAAGCACATAATCACGTCTTTGAGTGCTGAATAATGAAAGGATAAATTCCACTTTTTCATACTGATATAAATTGAAATATTAAACAGCTATGGAACTGGAAGCACAAGTGTATTAAGGAAAGCCTGCAACAGCTGAATATGAAGCCAAGAGAAAATTGAACTGAGGTACTGAAAAGTACCTCTCATTTTGCGATGAGAAATGAGAGCCTTCAAGGTACGTCTTCATGGTCCTATATTGTGACAGCCTCACCATTACTTAGAGGAAAGGATAACCCAATAGGCAGTGAGCAGCAGGCATTTTACTAGTTCTGTGTCACCTTTATACAAACCCAGAGGCGAGGCAAAATCCCAGAAATAGGATTAATATTTCGAAAGCAAAAATGAGTTTTGGCTGCTTTTAAACTAATTGGTGGCTTGGAACACAAACACAGCTACTATAAACAGGATTCACCACATTGCTTGCAAAAGACAGCCACAGTATAATCTTTTCTTTAGTGTTTGTGCAGCACTTACAAAGAACAACATTTTGACATAATATGGTAAGTGAAACAGAGGAAAAGAATGAAAAAGAGAGCTGAAAAGTGGTAAAGCATTTTAAAATAAAAAAGGAATTTGGACAGTACCAACTGTCTAAAAAACTTCAGGCACATAGGAAAGATGAGACAAAAGTAAGGTAGACACAAGAATCACAAGACCACAGAATGGCTTGGGTAGGAGGAGACCTTAAAGATAATCAAGTTCCAACTTCCCCACAATGGGAAAGGACATCTCCCACTAGACCACATTGCCCAGAGCCTCATCCAGCCTGGCCTTGAACACTTCCAGGGATGGAAAGAGTTCCACAACTTCTCTGGAAAACCTGTTCCCAGTACCTCACCACCCTCACAGTGAAGAATTATTTCCGAATATTTTATCTAAAGCCACTCCTTCCGTTTGAAGCCATTCCCCCTCATCCTGTCACCACACATCCTTGTAAACAGACTCCCTCCATCTTTCTCACAGGCTTCCTTCAGGTGCTGGAAGGCTGCAACTAGGTCACCTCAAAGTCTTCTCTTTTCCAAGCTGAACAATATCTCAGCGTGTCTCCACAGGAGAGGTGCTCCATCTCTCTGATCATATTGGTGGCCTCTTCTGGACTTGCTGCAACAGGTCCATGTACTTTCTGTGTTGGGGACTCCAGACCTGGATGCAGCAATCCAAGTTGGTAATTCTCAGAGTCTTCCTTTCTACCCTTCTTACAGATGGGTACAATGTTGCCCTTTGTCCAGTCACCTGGGACTTCACCTGACTGTCATGACTTCTCAAATATCATGCAGAGTTCCTTAGCAACTACATCAGCCAATTTCCCTAGGGTTCTGGGATACATCTCACTGGGTCCCTTAGAATTATATATATTCAGGTTCCTCAGGTAGTTATGAACCTGATCTTAACTTACAGTGAAAGGGACCTTGCTACCCAAGTCCCCATCCTGCTGTCCATCCACTCAAGAAGTCTGGAAAGAGAGATTGTTATTGAAGACTGAAGCAAAAAATTTGTTGGGTATCTCAGACTTCTCATTCATTGTGAACAGTTTTCCACCATTGTTTATTGGGGGGGGGGTTACATCTTCTTTGACCTTCTTTTTCTGGTTGACATACCTGTAGAACCCCTGGTTAATTTTTACATCCCTTGACAGTTCAGTTCCAACTTTGCCTTGCCCTTCCTCACCTCATCCCTACATAATCTCTAAACTCTTCCCAGGTTACCTGTCCTAGTTTACACTGTCTATGTGTTTGCTTAATTCCCTTTAGTCTGACCAGCAGCTCCCTACTCAGTCGTGCTGTGTCTCTTGCCTTCCTTGCCCTATTTTTCTCTTCATTTCTATAGACCAACTAAAAGATAGATCCTTCTGCCAAGACATTAATCTTGGGGAATTTTCAGTTTTGGCATGGATTTTACAGCCTATTTTTATCTTGCATTACCATCACTGACAGTGGAGAATGTGAAAGAGAATTAATATAACAGAGTCATGCAATCCTCTTTGGGGTAGAGCTGTGAGCAATGCCAGTCACATAGGAAAACAGCTGAAATAAAACTTTGTGTGGCCATGAACAATTCCTTGGGTTAAAAATTGGATGGATTAAGAACCAGAGGTATAAGAAGCAAATGCAGTTGTTAAACTCTGAAGACTACAACTTTTCCTGAGCCATTCTCCAAACTTTTTTAATCTTCTTGAATTACCACAAGTGGTAACAGTTATTTTATAAAAGTTGCTTGTTGAGAAAATGGAAAGTAACAGGCATTTTTTGTACCTCCTAGACAGCTAGACCTCCCTTACCAATAAATATGTAATTCCCTTTGACAATATCTTTGTCCTCCTGAGTGATGTGCCATATGTGAATCCATTCTAAAGATGGATTGAAATACCTTCTAATTTCAAGATGTTTACAAAGGCAGACAAGAAACTTGACAAGGGAGAACAATAATTGTTTGATGTCAGGTCATAACAAATAAAAGTAAACAGGTTGATAAATAACTTCAAAATGCTTCAATAAAAGCCTGTATCCTTTTAGGATGGTTTTTTTTTTTCAAATCCCGTATTTAAAAAGAGCAGCCTAATTCTTTTCCAGTTCACAGAATGAGAAATGTAAGGGCAGATGATGTAAGTCTAGTTAAGCCACATTATGCACATTTCAGATTACAAGTATTCCTTTTCAGAGCAGACTGACAGTTTCTCTTACCTGTACTGTATGACCCTCACAAAAACAAATCAGGATATTCAATTACTTACATCAGGTCTAAGGATAATGAGGTTTTAGTACAATTTTGTTCCATAAAATTTCATTAGTTACCTAGGTCTTATTGATCTGTAATTAGATAACGTTTTGCCACATTTTATGGAGATTCTGCAGTCTCACTCAGGCCCTATCAATAAAGCAAACAATCTTCATTTTTTACAGACAGATACAGTCAAGAAAACACAAAGGATTCAGGATAAAAGAAACAAGAAAAATTCAAGCAGAAACAAACAAACTGACTAACTAACAAAAAAAAAAAAAAAAACCACCAACAAAAAACACCAAAACAAAAAAACAACCCAAAACCTTCTCCAAGCTATTAAAGTAGAGAAAAGAAACAGTGAAATTTTGATAAAATGCCTCCTCCTCCCATCACCAAGCTTTTACTGGTCCAGCAAGAAAAAATGAGAACCTGCCTCTTCTCTAACATTAGGGACAAGTGCTATCTAAGCCTATCTTTACACCTAAACTGCACTGCCCTGGCCATCCTCAACATGGAAGCTCTGTCCTTTCCTAGGCACTGTTTTCCTGCCTAGAATGACCTAGATGGCTCCAACAGGTATTGTCTAGTACATGCTCTTGTTTTTAAGAAGAAATGGTGCTTGAGTAGATTACAAGCAGGTGATTACAGGAAAGGGCAGATGGTAGACACAGGCAGCAGCTGCCACTACCAGCAAAAGTCATAGGGCAAGGTCACTTCAAGAACCCTGGTCATTGCTAGAAATGGGTTTGGGGTGAAGGTTTTTCTGTATGTCCTTGAAATGAATGAATATTGGACAGCATGGAACAGAAGACATTTTAGCCTATTTTTCACAGAACAGAACAGAAATCAACTACACACAAAGAAGTTATTTGTTAAGCACAAAGTGAAAGAAAAGTGCCAGTCACAACAGAGGGCTGCACCTGACTGCTAAGAAATTCCAACCAAGGCAAAGGATCAACTCCTTTCCTCCTGAAATGCCTGTGTAGGAACTACGACAACAAACTTGTGAAGTACATATTGTAGATGAAACTCCAGAAACAACAGATACATGTCTCAGATTCCAGCAGGACAATCTTATTTACTTAAGGAGGAGTTATGCAAAGGCCACTGAAAACACTCACGCTCAGTGACGTGCAGCGTGTCTGTTCATATAACTTTACCCTGGTTACCAAATTAATTGGGTTATAAAACTTGTGGTTGCTAGATTTAGTAACAAGATGCCTAAAGGAATAACAAGGTAGCCAAAGCACAGACATAAACGTCTTGTACTCCTCACATATTTATTTCTGCTGTGCAATTTCTATGCCACAATGTGCTTTAACTCGCTTTGTTTGAGAACATCATGATAACAGCAAACAACTGAGCTTGTGCCCTCCTTTCCCACGAGGTGTTCAAGGGGCGGAACAATTGATATGCCTTACAGTTAAAAACAACACACTACCAAAACAAAGCAACTAATGAAATATTAAAGCACCAAACCAAGCACGACCATAAGCAGAGACAATGAGACACAAGGGTGTTTTTATCCGTTCTTTCTCAGAGAAGGTAATGGACCAGTTTTAACCAATATTGTTCTAAGGCCTATCCTTTGCTATGGGATTGTATACACACTCTAATTATTTCTTCTCACTTGTGTAAACTGCCTTTTTGCTAGGATAAATCCACCAGATCTTTACCACTGGTCACTTGTAAATGACAACGTCCTTAAAAATGAAAAAAAAGGAAAGTAAAAGAAGAAAAATGATATAGCTTCTTGACTGAAAATGTGTAAACAAAACCACCATCAGGCTACTCATGCGCAGCCCTACTACATGGAAAGGAAAATAGTTTATCAGATTTGTCAGGCCTTTTAGTGCAATAAGGTATCAATTAGGGATCCATGGCTATAGCTACTGTATAATAGTATCAGTATTAAATTTTATCAGTAAATAACAGGTATTCCAGCACAAAAGGAGTATTGTTACATTGGAATGAATGTTAAAAAAAGCAACAAAATGGAATTAAAGATATATTCCTGTTAACTCCCAAGACTAAATTTAATTAATAACTAAACTCCTAAATCGTAAATTAAAGCCACATTAGAGAAAATGAAGACATAATCGCAGACGTAATCTAAATCCCCATAACCCTCTAAAAATCCTTTAAGCCTAAGGGCTTAAGTCAATAACTTACAAAGTCAAGGTTTCTATTTGGCATTTTTACTTTTGGATTTTTCATGCCATAGAAGTCTATTAGTGATTTTGCTGCTTTTCCATTTTAATATCTCTGATTAGCTGCAGCCAGAGACAAAACATTTTCTAAGCAGAACCTTAGCACTAATATTCTTGCAAAAAAAATTATCAAATAGGAGATTATATTCAGGGAGCAATTAATTAAGAATGGGATCATGTAAAGGCATGTACCACATAGGCCTATGGTGTACAGAACTGCTAAGAACTGTGGTTGTTTATTCCTTTAGTTTTTAAGTGTAAAAATTGCATTTAAACATCTCTTTTAGTAAGCTATGAAACCAACTTTTCCTGGTTGTGGGGGTGGTTTGGTTTTTGGTTGCGTGGTTTTCGGTTTGGTTTTGGTTTTTTGTTTTTGTTTTTTCAAAAAAGCTGTAATTGAGAAAACATCAATTCAACAGAATGAAGACACTGTCTACAAAATTACTCTGTATCTCTTTTGAATATCGAAAAATATTGCAATACTTCCCAATTCAAATATATGGAAGCACATAACTATTAGTTATCTCTGTTATACAATATGAAGTGAATCGCTCTTGCTTTGTTTAAGATCAGGTAAAGAGAACAGTCTAAGAAACAGAGAGATGTCTAGCTTTATTAGTTTACTCAATGGTTTTGAGACAGAGCCCGTGACTTTGAATTATTTTACCCAGTGCATGCATTTCAATGCCTGATTGTGTCTGTGTAAGAGTGGATTATTACATATTACTTCCAGAAAGTTTGATTTGATTTAGAAACACTATTTCTGGAAAAGTAGTACTATTTTTTTTCCTAAATATGCAGTAAAAGGTGAGTATACCTGCACCAAGCACAGTGAGATAGCAGGTTTCTTGAAATTATTTATCTTTATTCAAGATACCACCTGTAGACTATTTTAAAATGCATTGACTTTATAAAGCAATTTCTGGTTTGGGATTTTGTTTTTTTAATACATATAATTGATCTCCATTCCCCTTTCTTTTCTCCTACATACTTACAAAACACAGGTAGTAAAAAGAAAAAAAAGCCCCTGTGAATTATACTCAGCAAGACCCTGCTGCACACCACAGACAGTAATCATAGCTATCCACAAGATTACTGTGGACTGTCAAAAAGCAAAACACATAAATTCTGAAAATGTTGTGGGTTGATTTCCCAAACTTCATAAAATAGACTGACTGTGCAACCCAAGTATCACAGAAAAATAATTGGAAAAGCAACATGAGGTGAAGTAATCATCACTGAGTATGAAAGCAATGCAATAACAGCCTTCCTTGTGTCTAAACCAGAAATCCACATCCATCACTGAAATCCATATGGATCATACAGACTTAGACAGCTACAGAAAGAGTTCAGAAGTAATTGGAGACGGTTCCAGATAAGACAGCTGTAACTATTTTGACTGCCTCTTTTTTTCAGTTCTCAAGTATTAGCAACTAACTAGAAAGGGATTAAAATCATCATACTCAGTATTAATAGTAAGGAAACCTAAGTATTCCAGGCAGTTTCTGGCACTTTTCCTAGCTAAACAATAAGCAGAATGCTTTAACTGCCTGCAGAATGATTCCTCAAAGATTTCTGGTTTCTAACACTTGTGGTAATAATAAATAATAGATGTCACAGAAGAAAAATATTAAACTGATTTAACAGAACAGAAACAACTTTATTTTCAACTATCCATCTCTTTCAAAGATGGAGCTTTTGGCAAGGTACATCTCTACGTCTGGACAACCCAAGTGCCAGTCCATGTTTTAGAGGCATAGGACACTGCACTGTGGGATCCAGCCTTCAGTGAAAATGAAAACCAGAAGAAAGCACAGACCCAAATTCCCATCAAAAGGTACAGATAAAAGGTACTGCTGCACCCCATTCAGACTGCAGAAAATTTATCTGCCCATGTGTTCAGAACAGTGGGACCAACAAGAGCACAATGCTCACTACACGAATACCTTCTTCATCTTAGCTCCACCGACATGCCTGACAACAGTAAGGGATGAAAATGCTACAGAAGTTTATCTTAAACATAGTCTAGTTTTTTCACAGTAGGACTGCTTCTAATTCTAAATATTGTCAGATTATTTCTTTCCTGACCATAACAAACACCCTTCCTTCCTGAAACCGTATACTTCACTACTGTTGTGATCTTACCAAGAGTAGGAGGGAATTTCAAATGTCCCTAGCTCTCTGGGATCCCCCACAGTCACTGTGTGTTCCACAACAATCTTATTATACCATAAAAGATGGATTGCAAATATTATGTACATGTAAACTCTGGTGCAGAAGCAGTCTACAGAGTAATAAGTAACCCTGATACCTGCTTTACACCTTTTAGCTCCTTTCCTGCTTTATGCATTGAAGTCTTCAAAGAGAATCATAACACGAGAAAAACACAGCACAGACCTGGAACTTGTCCCAGCACACAGCTAGATAGTAACACACAGGGGCATATCCCAGTGTATGAAATGAGTACCACTTCCAGGTATAGCAATTGAGCCATGGGAACAATGAAAACCTGTTGGGTTTAGGTGTACATCTAAGTTTACAAATAATTTTCTAGTACCTTTCTGGACTAGGAGGCATAGCAAAAATAAATTGCCTACTGCTTCTCCTCTAGCCTGAAGGACCAGGGATTATTCCTACCCTCTACTTTAATGTCTGATCCTTTCCGAGAACTAAGCTACTGTTCAGCATATGTCTTAGTGTTTGGGGAATTTTCAGTTATATTAAGTTGACATGAGATTTGTTTGGGTTTTTTTTTTCCCCATGTAGTATTGTGTCCTGATGGCAGGAAGACTTACCTAAACAAAGAAGCATTTTGAACAAGGAATATAATTAATGATTGAATGTTCTGCTATATTATGATCGATTGAGAGGTAGTCCTGAAAATACTCCCTGCATTTTTCTTACTCATACGAAAATAGAATAACAAAATACTGCTGAATTAGCTCACTGTAAAGATGTGTGTTTCTGAAAGTCAAGCTTTGCAAAGTTCCCAGCACTGAAGAGGGGACACAGGCCTCCTGTTCCAGAAAGTTTGCCCACCTGGACCTAAAGTCTCATATTATGGATGTATCCCAGTTTTTTCCCCTATCATTATAAACAACAAAAACCAACCAATTAAGAAACCAAGTACTCTCTAGATATTACAGAAGAGGGGGAGCAAAAAAAGAGCTACTTTGTTATTTCTAGAGCAGTTTTCACTTAGAACACAATACTACACTAATGTAAAGAAGACTGAAAAATTGGAACCCTCACTCTTCATTTAATATTTCAGTTCTTCTGTGGGTTTCCCTGCTTGTATAAGGAGATTGTGATTTTTATTTTCTTTTTAACCAAGAGATGTTCACCTACTATCTGTCATGTCCCATGAACAATGAAGATTACACAGACCAAAGACGGTGTTTGACAGACAGTGTTGGGGTTTTTCTTAATAATTACCCACAAATAACAAATGGGCAGAGCAGCTGACAAAGACGTTGAGAGCATTTCAAGCAAAAAAGAAATTAGATGACAGCATACAGAGACTTTGATTTCTATAGGATACAAACCACCACAATTACTTTTATTAGCAGGTTGCTAATAAAAATATTTTGACTATTTTGTTATATTTCATTCCCTTTGACAAGTAACCCATTACTAAAGACTATGAGCTGGAAGCACCGTCTTCCACATCATATTGGACAAACTTGTTTGTAAATATTGCTTTGTGTCCTGGTCAAAAGACATTGCATTTAGTTTCTCTGAAGGAACATGAATTCACGTGTTATCAAGAACACCAAGGGCAGAGTTCTCCAGGTACAACAGAAAGGGCTAGACTTCCAATGCACTGTCCTTCAAGGTTGCTCAGGCAGTATCTGTATGATGAGTAACAGGTTCTGGTGACATGGGGCTGTGTTTGTTTGAATTACATGATTGCTAGTTTAATCAAACACCATGACTATCACACAGTTTTAAGAACAGAAGGATCACCGTCCTCTGTAGGAATGATTTGCTAACACAGATTTCATGGCATGCTGGAAAACCCCCTCCTAACAAGATTCTTTTGTCGCAGTTGAGTTCAGTGACAGTGAAAATAGCAGCATAAACTTCAGATGAAAAAAGCCATTTATTAAGAAAATCTTTCTCTTTATATATCCAGGGTCGCTAGAGCAGGGCACAATTATTGGTTCTTGGGTGAACGCTTCTTTAGCATCATTGGTTAGCTACAACAATGCTTTAAGAATAACAAGTTGGAATAACAAGTTGTACAAACATGACCTGCAACGTGTAGTTTACAAAAACACATAAGATGGTTTACATAAACTTCTCCTGGTTCTCTGCTCTGTCTGTGAGAAAGCAACTTCTTCTCACAGACAGGGCCAGGAGCTGGAAAATTTCTCTCTGATCAAACTTGTCAGCATCCACATTCCTTAAAAAGCATAGAAAAAAACCCACAATAATTTATACATCAGCAGAGAGGGAACGGGGGACAGGCACTGAGTCCAAACACAAAGACACTACAGAGAAGTACACATTTTGAAGTATTGGTAATACCACATTGTAAGTCAATTCTCCCTTCCCTTCATTCTATCCTGTTTAATTTCCCAGATTTTCTTCAGTGTTTAGTAGTCTACATTTTCAAAGTGTTCCATTGGCATTACTTTGGTAATCACAGTTCAAGAGCAACAGTGAAAAAAATTGAGGTCACCAAGTGTTCTCTGCAAAGGTGGAAGGTCTCCAAGATGAGTAAAGCATTGAAGAACATGACATAACAAACATGGTTAAAGTAATTGGGCTTATTCAGCCTACAGAAAAGACAGCTTCCAATACTTAAAAGGCAGTTGATAGAGCAGATGGAGGTACACTCTATATAAGAATCAACAATGACACAACCAGAAGCAACAGGCAGAAACAAAAACAGTGGAAATATCAACCTCATATAATAATAATAAAAAATAAACCCCACACTGGGAGGATTACTGTTTTAAGGAAACCTTCCTGTCCAGCCATCCAGGAGACATGCTGGCAGTCACACGCAGACCAGCTGAGTTGAGATCAAGGCCCCTTCACACTGGGCAGCTCAGTGACCCAACAAGTGCCCCACTTGGCTCCCTACACATCCCACACTCAAACAGTTGGACAAGGTTTTCCATAGCACAGTTTCCGTTGTCTGGATGCCTAAAATAATTTCATCATGTTGCAATAACAAAATAACAGCTTGAGCTGGTTGCCTCTGAGCAGGAGCCCTGGACAAAGGAAACCCTGGGCTTTTATAATCTCACAGTCTAAGCGCATCGAAGTCTGGAGCCCTCAGAACCTGATGTTCCCTGAGTACCTGAACCCCTGGCTGAGCCACAAGTCCCTGTGCACTTCGTTCTGCAAAGGGTCAGCACTTCATGGCCTCTTGCCTGCGGCTCTCATCACCCAGAGCTCAACCTGCAGCTCCCACCACGGCTGCTCACAGAGATACTGGCACGGAATCTATTCCTCAACAACTGAACATTGGAAACAGGTTGCCAGACAAGTGGAGCAATCTGCCTCACTGGAAATATTCAAGACTCAGACTGACAGGGCTGTTGATAGACTAATCTTGAACTCTGCTTCCAACACAAAGTTGGACCATTTGATCTTCAGAGCTGTCTTCCCACCTAGATTTTTTTCATTATTTCATGCAGTTAAAATATTTTTAAAAATTACTCCAAGAAAGCTGTCATACTCCTTAGCCCTTTTTAATTCTACCTACATTCTACAAAAGTCTGTTTTCTACTCCTCTGAAGAGTTAGAAGCCACAAATAAATGAGACTCTATGAAATAGTAATGCATATAAGGTATACACATATGTACTTACAGACACTCTAAATTTGGCGCCAAAGTAAAAAACACATTTTCTCTAAGGGACTTCCCACTGTGTCCGAGTTTCCTGAAGAACTCATCATGCCTCCCTTACTTGGCACCAGCATGTTTCAGCACATTGCTTTGATCAGTTTGTAGCAGCTGTCCCCTGCATGCTCTATTTCATTTGGGCTGGGGACAGACCTGCAAGGAAAAATCCCACCAAGCATGGGACCAGCAATGGAAGTTTCAGTATCTCCTCTCAGACCTTGAATAGTGAATAGCTTCCAGTATGCATGGAAGAGCGTGAAGGATCAGCAACACAGAAGAAGGAGGAGATGTAGCCTAAGGGATATGATGGAGTTCAGAGCCAGCCATCCCCATCTGTCAGTGCTCATCAAGGACAATATGAGGACTCCAGGCAAAGTTGAGGAACCACAACTAGATCCTCATTCAGCTCCTGCCATCTTATTTCACAGACAGATATCACAGAATCTGAAATCATTCACAGCATAACAGCCATTAAATAGCATCTCAACTGTACTACCTAGCACAGGCACTTTATATCAAGCCTTTCAACACTGATCCAGAGTAAAAGTTATTACAGGATTTGTATAATTCTCAAAAAAGAGTAAAATTTGTCAACTTGGAAATAGGCAATAAAGAAGTAGAAAGAAACAATTATTCTCAGGAACGTCCTATGCTATTACAAAGTACCCGCAAAAACAACCTTTTGTTTAAAGGTTTAAAACGCAGTTTAAAACTTGCACAGAATCATCTCTGTACAAACTATTTTTTAAAGCACAAATATAGTGACATATTTCTGTAATTCTAAATAAAAATGTCATTAGCTAAATTTAAAAAAAAAAAGTTTA
>VZRF01006981.1:4155-35466 GCA_013396875.1 Vireo altiloquus
TGCTCAACTTGCCATGGACCAGGACCCCCAGGTCCCTTTTCTACAGCAGCTTTTCAACAAAATATTTCAAACAGAAAGTCCAGATTTCAAGCATTTAAGTACCTACATACCATTTCAGTACCTACCTACCAGGCTTTCAGCGGTAATCATAATTTCATGTTTTTAAAAACTCCTAAATCACATAGTAGGTTGAACTGTACTTAAAGTCAAATAAACAAGATTCGTAAAAACCTCTGTTAAGTGATCATATTAAAATGCTAACAGGTAAAACAATGAAACTAATTTATTGCTAAATTATTACTAATTTATTACAATATCTAAATGCTATAAGCAGTAAATTTAAGATAGTTTGGTGTTTGTGACTGTTTGGTCCCTAATCTCTTCATNGTAACTTCTCCAGTATTTGTAGAAGGGAAAATCTGCATATAAGTGTATTTTTCCCTAATATTATATTAATAACTGCCATTTCAGGAGCTGAAACATAGTCAAATGTAATTGCTTTTGCTTTGTTTCCTTTTGTTTTGTTTTTTTTTTTTCTAGATTTTATCTCTAGATTTAATATATGTATTCTTTTCTGCTTGTTCCTATTAGATTAATAGACCCTGTAGTCTCTGGAGATAATATTCCTGCCATGCATGGCTCTGCAAACACATTAAGGCAACAGATTCATTATTAAAAAATTACAGCCATAAATTCAGCGACATTAGCCTGAGCACAAGTGACTTAGTAGCAGCATTCTTTCTTTATTTCATCCTGATATTTCAATAACAGCAACCTAGAAAATAGCTGTTATTGAAATATAAGCTATTTTCTACTATTGGCTGGCATGTCTGAATATCACCACCAGTGGGCAATAATGGGCCTTTTATTCTCATTTTGGAAGCTAACTGTGTCCATGAGAGAAAGAGAAGAAATAGCAGTCTTGAGCACGTCTGAGAGCTAGTTCTGATCTAGTAATTCCCAACTGAAATTGGTCTGTTTATTTTCTTTGTAGTGCCTTCGTAGAGCACAGCCCTTCCTCTGTCCAGCATTAGATGCCTATATAACGTTAAATATAATCAATTCTTTATAAACTCCTCTTTCTTCTCTCCCTCCTCTTCCCATCTGAACTTAATTGAGCATTTCCATTGCTACTGCAGAAGCATTTTGAAGTGCTGAATGTGTGACAAAGCTCGTAGCCAATGCAGTGAGCTAAGCACTTCAAACAAGGATAATGGCAGTCAGGGAGGGCAAGAGAAAAGAGAGAGAGAGAGAAGGAAAAGTTTCACAGAGAAATTAGGCTGGAGACATGTAACTCTTGGGAAGCCTTAGTCTGCTCCATGGCTTTACTGTATGCCAGGGCCTGTGGCTGTAGGGGTCACTCAATGTTTTAACCATGCTGCTTGGGGCACCACATGTGCTGCTTCATGAACTGCCCTACCAGCTTTGAGGGTTTGCTCCCTTGGACCCCAGATAAAGGCTCTCATCCCATCAAAAGAACATGTAAGTGTTATGATGAAATCATAATCTCTTGTTCCTCTTTACTGAGCTCTGCTCACAGCTCAGCTTAAATAAGGACTCTTATAACAGCAGCAGAAATACACTGACAGGCACAAAGCCCAATGAGCTCTGTGCAAACAAAGTAAGAAATGCTTTTAACTTGCAAAACAGGTAGCAACAATGTTAAAGCTGTTATGTGAGTATGAACCTCATTGCCACTACTGGCAGTTTCCAGTAGAAGTAGTATGGAAAGAGAGAAATGCTGAGGAACCAACATTTTTTTTATATCCCCTGCAGGACAGGAGTGCTGCTCAGGATAACAAGGCCAGGTACCAAGTTAATTGTCATGTGCTCAGTTATTTTACTCTTCCATAGGCATGCATTTTAAATTTTTTTATTACATCTCGTAATATTTCCATAGGGGACCTTATGGTAGTACCATCCTGTGTGGGATTTAAGTGTTTGGGAGAATTAAGAATCACACAATAATAGGAGTTACCATTAAAAGGTTGTTTTGTTAGTATTTTTGCCCCTGCTTAATGAGACAGGATCAAACAGGCTCTACACTGCAATGTATATCCCAGAATAATTCTTTGTCTTTCTAACCCTATAGGATCCTGACTTTGCCAAGTACCTTCCACTTTAATCTCACATCACCCTGACCACCTTTCTTGCCTGTCAATACCCAGTACTTGTGCTGGAAGGCAAAAAGAAATGTCCTCAGGGAAGCATGACTGTGTTAAATTGATGGCTTCAGCTGCTGGCTGCAACTCAAGGTCCTCTTCTAGGTTGTGGGAGAGCATCCTATTCTGCCCACATAAAGATCAGAGCCAACTGGGCAAGAGCCAAGTGAGCAATACTGGATTTTTTACTCTCATTTGAAGCTCAGAGGCACTAAAAGGTATCCTTGAGAGGAATGAGGGGGAAATAAATTTTCCAGGAAACCACTGAAATAGGACTTAATTAAGAGAACTGTATCGCCCTCTAATGGTCTTAAAAGGTACCTAATTAGAGTAAAAATTGGAGTCTCAGGTTTAATTTTAACTTCTGTCACCCCTGGGACTGAACATCTAAACATGGGAACTGGGAAGATGAGACAGGATGCATTTGACCCTAAAAAGGGAATATGAACCTCTACTAACGTATAACTTTTATCTCTGCAGTGCAAATAAAGCAACAAAAGATGGGAATAGAATATGAAATATAATAAGGAATTTTCTCTGTGTTCCATTTTAAATGTAGTGAACCAGGCAAGGGTAAAAAAAAGCAAACAAACAAACCACACACAAAGAAAACCCCCAAAAACCAAACCAAACTGCCAAACAACCAAAAGCTACAAAACCAGAGAAAAACAACCAACCAACCAACGAACCCCAAAAAAATGCCAAAAACCAACCCCCCAAAAAACCAAATAAAACCCCACCCCCCCTAAAAAAGAGAGATAGAAAAAAGAATACTGTGTGCTCTAGTTTTTGTAAACCAATAAACACCACTAATTCACTGAATTAGCTGAGACAGCTTGCTTCAATGGTTCTCTTAGCACATGGTCAGATGCATAATGCTTTTAATTTATCAATGGACAATTCTTATTTTCCAGAAATATGTTTATAGTTTCCTGTTCACTGGTAAAGTTCTCTTTCAATCAATATTAAAATTGCTCTAATAAAAAAGCACCTATAATATGGGAGGCTTGTAAGGAGATGAGGAAGAAGAGGAACGGCATGTCAAGGAAGATTTTGCAATCAATTGCTCAGAGTAGTTATGTGTATATTTGTGTGTGTTTGTCCATGAAGATCTTTGCATGAGGAAAATATAGAAACAGTTGTCTTGTATTAGTCATCTCATCAGTCTCAGCGTCCATCTCAATAGGTGGGAAAACACTGAAAAAATTTATTCAAAAATATTAATTCAAAATCTCTGAGAAGTTGTTCCTTCTGTTTTAGAAAACAGACATTAATATGTGTGGTGTGAATAACCTACCTAAAAATATTCTATTCACTCAGACATGCATTCACACTGGGAGATGTTGCAAAGCCATTTTAAAAGCTCTATATAGGTTTAATAATTGTCTGATGGTGAAAAGAAACACACAATTTAGGAGATTAATTACACAGTGTGAATATAAATCACAAGCTCCTACTATTCAAACAATAACCCCACATCATCCACTGTCTAAGATATGCTTTCACTTAGCATTTGTCAAATAATAAGTAAATTGTCATTGAAAGAAAATAGCAAGAAAAAAGGATAATAAATATTCTGTTTTACAGAATACAGTCTCCTTAGAGTCAGTGTGAATTGGTGGAAGCTGCTGAGGATGGGTAGGCTTGGGCACACACATTGTGCTACTGTGTTTGCTGCTGATCAGCATCCTGCTTGCCTGAGTGAGAGGAGCACGGGTACTATAATGATCTCTGATCTTTCTGGGAGCACAGCTGTAACATCAGTAACAAGGGCAAGTTTTTGGTGATTGACTGCAAACAAGAATATAGATAAGATAATTCAAAGTTCAATCTAGATGGTTCCATATTTTAACTCCTCTTTTTTATCAGTGGGGAAATGTAGGGATGTGTTAATTTGTACATACAGCAGTAAGATCAACTAACAGTTCAGCCTCCAGCTGTATTCAATACCTACAAATACACAATGCTGTAAAATGGCATTTTGTGTATATTTGAGGGAAATGGGAAAGTAAGAGAAGCTTGTTTTTTGGCTGACAAAATAAGGAGACCTTGTGTGTCAAGTAGCAAGGTAAAGGACGAGATGCAGTGAAGGAGGCGAGCTCCTTACTCTTTGTGGTGCTTAAGCTCTGTCTGAGAATCAGAGAGAGAGTAGAAAATGCATCAGAGCAGTAAGTACCCACTGAAAAAAGCTCTTGACTGAAAACAGGGAGCTGTGTAGCTGGTAGAGGATTCCAGCTCATATAATTACTCACTAACAAATGGGTGTGGTAGGACTATAGACCTCCTTACTAGATCACTTTATTTCACCCAGATATGCAGAAAGACATACATACAGAAGTTCAGTTTAAGCAGAAAAAAAATTTAGATATAAATCATTGCTTTTTATAAGATAACCAGAAGCTTTGAATTAAGAAGCTGAAGAAGATGTCATCTCAATACCTGGAGAGTATAGAGATAGATGAAATTTTACAGAGGTCTGGTAATTGTCATAAATGAAATTGCCTCCAAGAGGTCATGATCTCCATGACTTTTTTTTTTTTTTTTTGGCAGAGGACTAGTCTTCTGTATTAATTTTCCCAGAAAAAGAAACTGAGCGGAAAAGCTTCACAATAAAAAATATTTGGATATTCTGACATTAAATTTAAATTAGAAAAACAGTGTATTACAAAGCAAAAATGCTTTGTAGGCACTCGGGCATCAGAAGCAAGACATGACCTGGATTCTCACCATGAGATGATACACAGCTGACCTGTAAGGCACAAGTCAAGAGGGCCTGGGCTGGAATTCAGTGCCTGGTCACAAACACAAGGACATGGTACACATCCTGTCATGAAAATGCTGTTTCTCAGGAGAATAATTTACCTAGCCTTGTAAGTAAGTAGGAGCTGCATAGGGTTAGTCCAGGTTGTACTGGTGTCTCTTTGGTGACTGACTCAGGACTGCAGGGGAGTTGCCTTCATAGGACTGGGAATAATAGTTCAGAAATTTACTTGAAGACCATCACCTGCAAATTTTCTTTGAATGTCATGAATAAGGCTATTTTATTATTTTCTTTAAAAATATGATTGTAAATGTAATATTATGTGTCTTTCAAGCCCGCTGACCAGAGTCAATCCTTTATCCTGTCCTCAGTTCTGTGTGAGAGAATCCAACTACAATTTTCCTTCCTCACTGGAGTACCCTTGATATAAGATTTACAGCTGTAAAGAGGGATAAATGCTCTCCACGGCTGCTGTTACAGCTGAGCTCTTATGCTGCTGGGAGTATTAAGCTCACACAGAGTTGAGAATGCTTCTGTAGCCTTCATATTATCTCATTTGAAGTTGGAGAAACTGGATACAAGGAAAAAGAGAACTTGTATTAATGTGTTTTATTTTGAACAGCAACTAGATGAAAATCATAAATAATACTTAAGGCCCCTTTCTTACTTAGAAACAGAAATAAGCCTTTTAACAGTATCTGCTCTCTGCTCTCTACTCTCTGCTCTGCATTGCAGTCAAAAGATGCAGTTTGCAAGTACACCCTGCTGACCTGTGCAATCTGCCTGCCCACAGGAAGATTGCTACCACTGCGACAGTCACAGTGTACGTGACAGGAGTGTTTCCCCTCAACAAAAGCCTGCTCCCTTTCATAAAAAAATCCAGCACCAAGACACAGGGAGTAGCACTCCTGAGTTCAGAAACCCTACAGGTCACAATCACACCTTCAGCTGATGATGTCAGAGCTCAAGTGGCACCAAAAGGCAAGGTCACTGCATGAAACAGATGAATCTTGCACTTAGACTTCTTTTTGTGGGGGTGAATAGTGGCATACTGAATGTGTGTATATGATTAAGACAGAAGAACAATAACTTTAATAATCTTTATCTCTGCATCTATAATATAAGCCACTTTGGAAGGATCTAAAGTCAATGAAGATCCAAAAGCCTATTCTAAACAACTTTCTACAGCCCAGCATGAAAACATGGAAGTATCATCCCTACTTAGGTTCTTGCATGGTCACATATTTATGTACAAATGCTGAGTGCACTTTGTACCTTCATGGCCATGTTTGTGCATGATGCTGTGGAAATACACAAATATCTATGCTCAGCTCAGATGAAGCATCCATTGCCATATCCTTCCAAAGTGGTAGACCACAATCAGTTTTACTTTAGGTAAAATTTAGAGTGGATTAATTCTTTGTCAGAGTGTGTGGCTCTAGTGTTGCACTTTGTAGTTTAGGATACATGAGGAACACTGACAAATGAAGTCTCCATTTGTATCAGTTTTATGTGTTGCCCACTACAACTTCTCTTCCATATCTAAAATATTGTTACCATTTTTTATTTTTAATTATTTCCTGTTTTATTAATTCTCTGTCAATGAGGAGGGCTAATTTCCCCTGCTACTTCATTTTTAAACTTCGCTGTTACTATATTTCAGCTTTTTAACTCAGAGTTCCTGAGCAGACAAAATTTGAAATTTGCTGTATCTGACTTAGGTGCAGGTAGCAGCCTCTCAACAGAGCTCATCTGGGAAGGTAAAGAAGCTCCACACTGTGAGATGTATTCGTGATTTGTAGATCAGTGTCACTGTGTGCGTGCCAAGGCTGAAGTAAACATTTGTCATTTCAGGTAAATTCTACACTCTCCAAGCATGTTATCCAAACTCAGTCCTCCTGGTCTTACTAAGGAAAGAAGAAATGATTTTTCCTTTTTGTCCATGTGCTTTGACTTCTCCTGAAGTCAATAATGAATATATTGCAGCATATTAATTCTTTGACTTTAGGAATAATGCGGTTTTTTATAAGGAAGTGAGCGATTGCCACAAAAAATATTTCATGGTTTCTATTTGTCCATGGGGAAGAAACAATTGGTTGAGTTTCACCTGTCCAGCTGTAATGTCTGAAGACTATTGAATGAGGTGGACACTCAACACCACAAATCGCTGCAAGACTGTTGAAATTTGAATGCAGGAAATGTATAGAAGGAACAGCAATTTGCAAGGACGGACAGGAAATCTAAGAATGACAGAAGTTGAAGTCAAACTACTTGCAGAGAAATGTTATTCAGGGCATGACCTCTGCTTGACTTTGGTGATCTAAAAGTGGTGACATTTAGGAGGCATTTTGGTTCTTACTGGCCGCAGTTTTGGAAATATTATAGAAAGTACAATGGTATGGCTGTGGCCAGGTTTTGTGGTGGAAGAAAAAGGGTGTGTAAGGGTAAAATAACTGAATGCAGGAAGTTTTCTGTACTATGGGACCTGGGTAACTAGATCTTCTCTGCCATCCTCTTTGAGACTATAAGAAACCTCTCTATCATACTGTGTTACCAATACCTCTTAAACTAATCTGCAAGTATATTAATTAATTAATTAAGCAATAAGTAAAAAACCTCTTGTTTATGTAGTCATATGAAACCAGGATTGCTGAGTAATCTGTGCATAAAATATGGGGACATGCACAATATTCCTCATAGGAAGAACATGGGGGTGGAATTCACACGAAGGTGCCCTTGTTTTCTTAATGGTGACTTATATGTAAGACTTTCTCTCTGTTTACATGGTTGCTGTTTTCTTGGGAACAACATCAAAAGAGGTCTATTCTAAGACTTTATTGCTATACTTTATTACAGCACGCTTTTCTCAGTCTAATATGAGAAAAATAACTTGTACTAGGATTATATATTGCTGCAATGCACATCGAAACGATCATGTAACAATTCTGAATGCAGGAGCTCCATAGTAGCGTGACCCCACTGAGACAGATCAGTGTAGTGGTGGATTAGTGTGACAGTGTGCTCAGCCCTGCTCCTTTCTGCTTAAGCAACAGCAGCCAGTGATGGACATGATGGCTGCAGCTAGCTGAGGTTGAACCCGGGGAACCCATATAACACCTGAACAGCTAAGAGCTTTCAATCTTGGTCGACAGATGAGGCTTAGTTGAGCATGTGCCATTCAAAACATGGTTGGTATGCAAATATGACTATAAATCAATCATCTTGCCACATAAATAGTGGACAGCCCAGGGGTTATTATCTCCCCTGTATGACCATGGAGAGGTCAGGCTGGGATCTTCCCTTGAGCAGGGGCAACTCTCAGGGTTACTCTGTCAGGCTGGGAGATTCCTTTCCACAGCAGATTCGCAGTAAGTGACCACCAGCATGCTAGACTTTGACATCTGAGTTAAGTGATGTAAAGGGTTAACTGCACACAGTCCTTTAAACATAAAAAATTGGCCAATTCTGGGACTAAGTCTGGATCTAGCTGCACCTAAACTCCCCTCCCAGAAGGAATTTAGAGTCCAAGGGGGTCCTTTTTGAACCTCATGGCTGAATGGGAGGGTGTCCCTAATAGCTGTGTCTGACCCTCCCCTCTGTGCAGTAAAGAATCAGTGCACCATGCCATCAAACCTTGTTAAATCACAGTAGCTTTTGCTATCCAACTTTGTCAAATTGCTGTTTATATCAATAAATATACTGATGCTTCTCTTTAACAAGTGAAATGCATCACACTGTCCTCAACAATTAAGCAGCAGTAGTAAACTACAATAACACTAAATTGATTTTGGCTCAGGAATAAAAAAGTGTCTTATAAGCTGCAAGTCAAGAGACACACTCTGCTAACAAAAATGTTAGTATGGACTCAGGGGCTGAGATATCATGGCTGATTTATAATAGAAGACTTCCACACACAAAGCTGTATTCAATCCTTCTCTCCCTGGAATCCATAGAAAGTAAGTTAAAAGCATGATCTGACACACAGCTGGAACCAAGCAGCAAGTCATAATATCCCTGCACTTCTGAGGACTGCAATCTGACTGTTAGTAGCTTGCTGCGCATGGGTATGACAGAGGCGTACAGTTAATCTCACGTGTGAAATATGTCAGTTAATTTTTGTTTAACACGGACAAAAAGGGAGAGCTTGACTTTTCTTTTTCTTTTCTTACCACCAGTGATGGCAATAAATTATGGTTTCCGAAGAAAAGAAACGCTCAGTGACTATATAGCTGCTGTACTAATTTGGCAGCAAAAAGTATGACCCAGGAATTTTATTTATATTCCTGGAGTGTATTGTTGCCAATAATCTGCCTGGTGTGCTTGCACCTTGGGCATCTTCCACATTATTAGAAAAGTGCTTTTCTGCCAGCCCTCCTTACAGTCACTTCATCACCATGCTCAGCCATTTTCTAGTGCTGTTTGATTTCATCTGTGTGAATTTAAGCTCTGTTGTCACACTCAGCTTTTGCAAATCTTTTTTTGATGGTTAGAAAATTCTGCAGCATTAAACTATTTATAGTAAAAGAGGGTTTCAGCTCTTGCAATTTTTTGTGAACATATCTTTCATCTTTAACACAAACCAATCCCTCATGCTAACACTCAAAATTTATCTTATCAAACTAAAGATATCCAGCAAGGTCTTTTTGTCAGAAGCACCAAAAGCACGTACTTTTATGTAGTATTGCTCTCACAAACCAAATTTTTACCTTATTTTTGAAGAGCATTCTCATTCTTTTTTACTCTTTGAAAAACAGGAGTATTTTAAAATATGCTTTGTTCATTTTTTGCTAGGAGAGATGACAGCACATTTAGACATTTCCAATTTATTTCTTTACCTTTATAACTTGGTGGAGTCTAGAAACCCCTATTTTCTATTCTTACCAAAGTGTTCTAATGATCAAAATGTCACTTAGATACTCCTTCAGAAAGTGAATAACTATGTAACTTGCATCTTTCACATCCGAATCTTCCCATACCATTTTTCTAATGCAACAATGGTCTTCTCTGTGCAAAAGTCTAATTAAAGTGGTTTCTGTTTTCGAGTTAAAGCCTCCTGCAACAGCTGTGGAAGAGTCAGTGTTAAAAAAAAAATCAAATTAAATCTAAATCTTATGAAACTCTTGTTACAATTTCCTATATCTATGTTGTAAAATTTTCATGAAGTGCTTTTTATTTTTAGCCCTCTGCATATAACAGAAGAAATATGATCAAAAAGGGTGACTGACTAAACACAGGTTTATGTCATACTTGGGAAGATTTTGAAAGACACAAAAATTGTCCCTGCTTTTAGGAACTGGGCAAAAAAGCATCCTTTGTAACTTTGAAAATCTCTCCACCAAGTTTGAAGTTCACTCTCTCTACTAACTGTCATGGTTTCCAGTTCTTTAGAAAGTAAGGGTGAGCTAGGAGAGTGAACAGATCTTTGCAGCAAGACGATCTTCTACAGACTTAAAATCGTCTCTTGGTTGTGCTGTTTGTTCCAATTTACTGGTATTTTTAATTCCAACTGGAAGGAGTCAGTTCTACTCAGGCGTGCTGAAGGCTCAAAGAAATGATTGTTGTTGGTAGTGGTTGCTTTGGTTTGTTAAACATATGGAGGAGAAGCCATTTTACTATCGTGTGGGCTCAGTAAATCCAGATTAGAAGGTAGTTCTCTTCTCTAGGGAGTACCTAGATTCTTCTCTTTTTATTCCCTGGATCTGAGAAGGGATGGTGTGAAGTTGAAGCCTCAGCACCTGATGTACCCTGAGCCAGACTGTGCCTGCAGGGGAGGTACGGTGACCCCCATGCTCTCCAGGGCCCACAGGGCAGAAACATGTCCCACACATCCACAGTGACACTGCATGTCAAACTGGACACTGAACCCTGTGGATCCCACATGAACAGTGAATACCAAGAATCTTTGCTCAGCAGCATTAATCATGACTTGTGCTGGACCAAGATGTTGACCCTGAAAAACTGACCTGGGTCAAGGAAGTTTAAGGCAATTCCTGCTGGGGTTCAGCTACACAAGGTGCTATGGTTGGTCTGGCAATAAAATCATAAGGAGTGCTTTTTTTTACCAAGACCTGATCTGCTCCCATGGCCTTCTCCTCCCACTGGTATTTATATACTGGTGTTATTGGGACAACCTTGGTTTTCTGCTTCTGAGTACGTTTAAGTGAATGAGAATTCTCATATCTCAAATTTCCTACAAGCCTTATCCTTCTATTCCTTGTCCCCCTAAGTTCCTTTGGATACCTTGGATACTCATTTGAGGCACTTGATTTTTGTATCCCTTTTTTCATTCATGACTAACTCCTTCTTCTGTGTGCTCTGTAAGGTCAGTGGTCCTAAAATATTCTCTCTGTAATCAGCATCCCCTCTGAAAGTCTTCCATAATGCTGTACTTCTTTCCTTTTCCATTCTCCTACCTATTCTCAAGTTAACTGTTGATATAATATATGTCTGGATTAGTTCCAAATACTTCCAAATATCTACATGCCTGAGCTTGTGTAAGACCAGGTGATACACACACATATGGACTCACATGGGAATGACAAATCACTGTCCCTAAATCTATGCATGAAAATGTTGGCTACAGGCATTTTCTCTGAGGTTCCAGCCAGCCTTTGACTGAAAAAGATCCTGAGATGCCAGTGTGTGAATGTCAGTCTTTTATTACGTACTTAGACCTTGCTGGTAGAGTAACTTTGGGATGAATTAATTCCTTACAAAATATGAGTTAATTTCACAGAACTGGTAATGTAACTAATATGAATTTTATACAACTAATAATGTGACTACGGTACTTTAATTGCAAAAGTAAAAATATAAATATAAAAGTAAAAATACAAAATATACATTGGAATTTCATTTTGTGGAATTACAAACACAAAATGAACAGCTGAACAGCTCCAGAAGAAAAGGGAAAAGCCGCAGCCCAGGGAAAACTCCTTGCTTCAGCAAAGAACAAGAAGCTAGCTAAAAAGGAAAGGAATGCACCTCTCTGCCCCACTGCAGAGCGCAGAACTAGGGAGAAGAGAGAGTGAGTTATCTGTGTTTTTGAACACAGACCGCCGAAAGAATTCCACTGGCTCCCCCCCTCCCCCAGACCTTGCTTTAAAGGCACAGAGCTCATGCCTGGCATAGGGCAGAAGACAGGGAATACAGTATCATACAGTGCCCCCAGGACAGTAAGCCACTGTTATAAAACACTGCGAGTGACACGACTGTGGACTGTACTGCTGCGTGTGAGAATAGGTTTGCAGATTGCAGAGATAAAGGAGAACAAGGTGACATTTGTCTGGGCTTGAAAATCCTCCTGAGAAAGTCCATCAGAGAAGATTGAAAAGGAATGCTAGTAGAAAACCAGATACAAAGTAGTCACAACTGATATAGTAGGGTCGATTAATTTAAAAAAACCCACTGAATAGGAACAAAAGGGCACTAGGAAGACTGAAATGTTCTAAGAATTCTGTGGGGAACAAATTTGTCAAGGACAGTGAATCATTTTATATTATACTTAATTAAAAAAGGTCCTCAAATGGACTTCTCAGGTAATAAAATGTGTCCTTTTTATATGTTTCATTATTTATCCCCTTGTTTATCCCTTTATTTCTCTAATGAATATAAAATTAAATAAGAAAATAAACAAATTGTGGAAAATATGTGTTTCAGTGGAAATTTAATTTTGCTGGTTGATCTTTAAAGATGTATGTCACTAGCTGACTCTGTTTAGAAAAAAGCATCAGAAAATCTGTGCATCCATTTTTGACAGGATGATAATAATCTACTCAGTAAATACTGGGAAGAAATACTGTGGATTCAGACTCAGACTTCTTTGTTTCCTCAGAGGAAAGGTCTATAGAGTTTTCATGGGGAGCTCACGCACTTTTCACATCAATGATTTTGGGAAATAGAAGAGTCGAATTGTGAAAACAGAAAATCCATTCAAGTTTTCTCATGATGTGAGAAATTTTATGGTATTAAAATATGCTGAGCCAATCTTTGGTTCTACTAAAGTCAAGGGAGAATTATGGCTTTGCCTTCAATAGTATGAGGGTTTAGCCTTGTGTGTTTATAGATCAGAAATTCTTTAAACAAACAGTGCATCATATTTACACAGTTTGCTAATCCACTTCTCTGAACCAAAACACAATTCCACTTTCCTTTTATGTTTGTTCCTTTCTCAAGCAAGAGCAGCATTACAGAAGTCGGCAAACAATGTCATTCTGTTCACAGTAAACATGTTCTATTTTCAGAGAGAATGACTGCAAAAACATCAGCCTTGCTCTTTATCTCTGACCGTGCCAGAACAAAGTTTGAGAGCATCTGAATAAGCAAAAGCTTACATCCATTTCATTTTGTTCCTATTCACTAAGTTGTACTGGATAAAAAATTAGATTATCCTATTTAGTATTTTTTTTTTATATAATTTCAGGTTATAGAAAAATGACATGCACTTCATCTTCGTACATAAAATAGTCCATATCATAATACTAGTGTAATTCAATTTTTGACACTTTTTTGGCTACGTTCTAAATCTTTTTTTTTGTTTTTCTGAGATAGGATAACCAAGAGCTATAATAAACCACTTAGTAGTTGAGGAAGATTTAGGCTTTTGGAAAAGAAAAAAGGAATTTTATCCTGGAGCAGAAATAAAAATTATGAATATTTTGTGAAGCTCTTTACTTTGTTTCTAAATATCTTTGCCTTATTTAATCACAAAAGGAAGATTTCCACGAGAGTCCTTTGGTACTCACCTTCTTCTCTGCATTCTCTCACTGCCTTTAGTATGACATTGAATGTAGTGCATTAAGAGTATTTTTTCTTGCTTGCATAATTTTTATTCTAGTGAACCTTTACCAATTTATTGGCATCAGTTAATTGAATTTTTCACATACCACAAGTCAAGCCTGTGATTAAGTGGTTTAAAGATACTGAACACAATAAAATTAACTGAACACAATAAAATTAACTGCATTCGTTTTATTTGATTGGGCAGAGCAAGTATATGGATATTAATCTGTAGTTCCTATTTCCAATGGCCCTCTTTAGGTTTAGATAATCATATCCAGGAGACCTTTGTTTAATTCCCTGTCTAGAATTAAGGCAAAATTTTTACTGTCATTATTCTCTACATTTTTAGTTCCACATTTTATCTAGAAACATAGAATTATTAATTTAATTTTATCTCTTTTTTTTTTCCCCAGCAATATCTAGGCTATCCACTTATCTCCACTCATTTACAACTCAATCCAGGTTTCTTGAAAATCTTAGTGTAAATCAGAATTAAACATAAGATTCTACTTGTAAGGTTATTTCCTTTCTAGGTTATGCCGTATTTAAAACTAGAAAGAGAAACATACAAAAGATTGTTATTTAATCATTGACCTGTAAGACCTTTCTGAAGAAGTTATGAATTGCCCACGTTATTAATTTTCACTTTTTCCTGCAGTCCTGTATAATCACTGCAGCCTGGTCAGCAAGGCGTTACTGCACTGCACTGCCTCAAGCACTGATGGCCTTTCAAGTGGACAACTTGGGACAGGATGTGCCTGAAAAGGGGGACCCTAAAGAGGTTGCGGAGCACCTTTCCAGGGACAGTTTTCCTGTTCAGGTCCATGGTGACTGCACAGCACGCAGAGCAGGCATAGAAGGGGGGCAAGGAGTGGGAAAGACCAATAGAGGGGATAGAGACCTCAAAGTCTGAGACCACTCAAAAGGTTGAGACCTCAAAGGCCCTGGACCCCTTTGCAGACAAGCCCAGGAGATCAGACTGTGCATGCTAACCCACGAAGAGAGAGAAAGCCAGCCCCAGGGCTGAGAAAGCTTACCTGTAAGCAGGTGCCTGCACAAAGCCTGGGTGGCACCACCAGGACCCTGGGCACTCTGCCATCCAGATTGACCCAAGGACTGTGATGCCCTTCCCTCTGGTATCTGATCTCCCTTTCATTTTTTTCTTTCTTCCCTCTTTTTTTTATTCTTTTATCGTTATGATAATTATTAGAAGAAGGGGCAAAATATGTACCAATTTCCATATCGAGTGTGTAGTTTGCTAACAAAACTTTGTGAGCTTGTTTTTGCGCCCTTTTGGCTTTCAATGTTCTGTTTTGTCCATGCACACCTACAAATATTGGGTGTTCCTTTCCTTGTTGGAGTGGGACATAACAATCACATTTGTCACTGATTTTACATAATGCAGGAATAACCTTACAGTCTTTCATTAGAAATAGTATTCCTGTAGAAATTATTTTGATAGTGAATGGTGGATATTAATGAAGAGAGCAGAGATTGACATTGATGCAGGAGAGAACAACAAAATGAGAGAAGTAGAATTGCAGTTATTAGTAGTTGAAGTTCAATGATAATTAAAAATATTAGCAGAATTCCCAATGAACAGAGAGTATCTCTGTCATGTGTGTGACTGAAATATTTAATATGACTTAAAAGATGAAGTGCTGAGCATCTGTGATGCCAAAACATGTATTCTTCTTCCCTTTGTAATCATTCATTTGGAGCCCTTCTCCTCTGCACAATCTCATTTAAATTAGAGGACTGAGTGGAGCTGTTGTGTGTCTGAGGCTCTTAATGGTATATGAGCATCCACCACAACACATTGACTCCACTGATACTTGCACATATTCTGCATTTTGGCCTTTGATTATTATTTGCTGAAAAACCCCTTTGAAACCTATCATTCCCTCAGTTTAGAGCTTGCCCTTTCAGAGGCTTTTATTCTGCTTCACCTTGATTCAAACTCTGGTTTTACATCTTAGTGAAGCAGAAAAATTCCAACCTAGACCATATAAAATGCTTATTTAATATGGTATCATTTCCTCATCAAGCAAACTAATATTTTGACGTATAAAAGCAAAGCATTACTTTTTGTTGAGGAAAAATATTTAAAAGAAATATTTCAAGTACTCGTAGAATCATAGAATGGAATGGTTTGAGTCGGAAGGGACATTTAAGATGCTCTAGTTCCAACACTCCTGCCATGGACAGCTATATCTCCCGCTAGATCAGGTTGTTCAATGCTCCATCCAGCCTGGTGTCACTAGTCCCTTTGTTGTCCTTCATTCAAGTTACTCTCTGAATTGATTGGAGATGAATCAGTAAGTAGATTTGGTGCTGATGGAAATGACTTAGGTTCAGTTAGCCGTTCTTTACTGAGTGAAAAAAATTCATCCAGCCCACAGATTAAGTATATATAAATGCCTCTTCTGTGGGTTTTTCTTTTGTTTATTTTTACCTAATGTCTTCTATGAAATCAAAATCAGTCAATGCATTTTTGCTGGTAAATAACTAAAAGAACCTTTGTTATATATTACCCATGTTATGAGTCATATGTGAGAGATTCAGTCTGCAGTTAAAAACGACAGATAGTACCAACAACTAATGACATTGTCCTTTATTTTTATATTGATTTTTTTCCTTAATTCCTCATCTCTCAGTGGGTAAAATCAGTCCATTGTAACAGAAATCTCTGCCTTTGTTCAGAACTGATCATGTGGGGGGAGGAATTTTGAACAAGGCTGCAATGCTGTTCCTGTGCCATTACTCCTCATACATTTCACTGCACGTTAAGTTGCATTACTTGAATCTGCATAAATGCAGCTCGGTTCAGTAGCCCTATAGGCACCCTGCAGGGCTACTTGTTTCTTGGTACTTTGTTTTGGCAAACTTTTCCAGTGTACACAGAGGTATCCCAATGTACTCACATGAACAGAAAAGCCAGAGAAAGCTCCTTTAATTTGGGGGAAAACAATACTGATAGTTTGAACCACCTAAGAAAATCACATTCAGAAAGCATACTGCTGTCCTGAGGAATTTTTGTTTCAGATGGTATTAGCCAAACATATATCTAGGCATGCCCATATTTCTACCCGGTTACTGTCAAATTCCCATGACAAATTACATGACACTATCAGAAGCAGCATAGTGAAAATTTAAACAAGATGTTGAGGTCTAGCTGTAGTGCTGTGTAAGGCGAATTAACTGAATTTAATAATTTAAAGAAGAGGTTTGTTTCAGATGCACACAGATTTCTGTTCTGCGCCCCTTCATTCCACATCAATGCACGATTAGACAAACTTCTTTTACAGCCTTCACAGTGTGTCCTTTCACAGTCCTCTGGCTTCCAAGATAACCAGCATTGTGTCCCACAGTGCAGTATAAGCAAGACAGTAGAGTCAAAGGCGAAAGTAGGATGCAGTGAATGCATTTATGTACTTGGATGGGAGGTAGAGAAAAATTTTAGGATTATATATCCTTAAAATGCTTAACCTGAGACGAAATAAAGCACCTTCCTTGTTTCTAAAGTGGGCACAGATAAGCCTTCTCCTGGGGAACTGCTGAAGCTTACTACTGCTAGACTAAAGACATTATTTCAGTCAGATTTAACAAGCTGTTAGTAACCTGAAAACTTCACAACTGTCATTTTGTATAAAACCTTTCCTTCTACAAAAGGAAATGTAAGTGTTATGATATGAGGGCTAGAAAATATTCAAAACCCTATCTACTTACATATGTCAAGGTCTACATTTCAGAACGAAAAGAGGCTGTGTAAAACTGAGAAACAATTGATGAATTTCTTATTGAAACAGACTGTCAGGCTCTTAATAACAACAAATAAATAGAATTTTTATAAAAAGGGTTATATTCATTAAATGACAAAACCCTGCTCTAGAGTCCTGGGCATATAAAACTCAGCAGACCAGCAATTTCAGTGTTCAAAAATATAAAGCAGTTTTGGTGAGATATGTTTAACTGACACCAAGAAGCTTATTTACTTCTCTGTTTGGGCTTCAATTACTTCACATGAACAAGAGAAGAAATGGGATTTTATGCAGCATGTAAAAACTGTCATACAGGAAACAGGCTGGTTTTAATGACACTTCTTTAATATTGCAGGTAGCCCAATTCCAGTTAAAACAGAATTTGCATCTCTCAAAGAATTCAGTTTTTATTAACTGTCTTACTGGTTCATTTTGTAGATTGTAAAGCAGTATGGCTATTTTGCAAAGAATTTGAAGCCCAAACACCAAACCACATTATCAAGGGGTGAAAAATTGTTAATCTCTAGTGTGATAAATGAGCTAGTCTGGATATTTTGCCTCCCTAGCTAGAATAATTAAATTATTTGTACAGATTAGGTATTTGTGTGTTGTATTTCACTTGCCTGAACAGATGGCAAGAGTAAAGTGCAATACTTTAATTGCCCTCCCTGATGATCTGCTTCTTTGTCCAGGCAGTAAATGTCTTAACTTCACAAGTAATGTTGACCCTGCCTTGCAAAGGTGTTGAGAGCCTGAATATGGCATATGTTCTCAGCACCTGTGCTGAGGTCATAGCTGTTCTCGGATTTCTTTAGGCTGAAGGAAAAAGTTTAGACCCTCCAAAGGACAATACAACTCTTTGATGAGCTTAATTAATCTTTCACTGGGCTTATGTTTGTTTATGCATTTCACAATATGATCATGCTTAGATCCCGTGGAGAGAGGGGGGGTCAGAGACTTGTCCCAACTGCAGGACCCAGGCTTTCCAGGGATGAAAATGCAGACATGAGATTTATTTGGGTATCCAGAAGTATTTTCAAGAATAATGAAAAACTGCCTTGCAGGCAATGTCTATCTGTATGTCTTTTATGCCTAATTATCATTTAAAATTTGACCTACTTGCCGTAAAATATTAATTTACTTACGGTTGTTTCTGGATAAAGGTGATTTATCTTTACAGAGCTGCAAGAACATCTTCACGGGTACATTGGATTAATTACCTTCTTGATTATAGTATGTATTTATAGATGGAAAGGCAGAGGATTTCAGAAAGGTCTAGTGATAAGGAAGTCATAGATTCTATTTCAGTTGTTCATCAGAGGGCTCAAAAGCAATTTGTTTAAAACAAAGCTCATCAGATCTCTGAATATTCTAGTCCCTAGGAAGTTTCTCTTTGACAGATCCAGGTTGTGCAAAGAAACTCTCAGGCGACAGGATTGGATTGCATCTGTCTCCATGTAATCTGTGAAACATTAAGGTGCACCTTTCTTCTCTCAGGAGAGGGGAATTTCACTTAGTCTGGTCCCCTCCCTTCAGGAGGGTCCATCTGCACCTATTGTAAGCCTTGAAGGAGGGCAGCAAACAAAATTAGAATCAACATATAAATAATGTATTAGCCACCACATGGAGCTGTAAAATCCTCTTTTAAATGACATTAACTTTTTTCTCTAAAAGGAGGAGGGAAGAGTTAAGAACATGCAATGCTTAATGATATAAATCTAAACTATAGTGAGAAAACACCATATTCCACTGATCTTATTGGTGGAATCACTTTTATGGATAGGAAAGAATTTCAGCATGATAAACTTCTTGCAGAAAATTAATGAATTGAATTTAAAATATTTTTGTGGAAAATTATTTCTTTCAAATTATGTATTAGAATAATTCCAATATGATCCATTAATGTTTTGATGATTTTTATATTTATATTTTATATTTTATAATTACAGTTTTAAATGTTACTGAAGCCATATATTTTATTTTTAAAATCTGAAATGAGTGTGTTTCACCATGAGTGCAGTTGAGCAGCAGAACAAGTGCTCCAGGAGTTTGTGTAGGCTCCTTCTAAAGATGTTTTCAAGACTGGAGTGGAGAAAGGCCTGAGCAGCTGGTTCTGACCCCATAGCTGGCTTTGTTTTGACCAGGAGGTTAAACAAGAGAGCTTATGTGGTTTCTCCCAGACTAAATTATCCTGGATGGATACAGAACTTTTGGCAAGGATGGGCTGGGACTGAAAGGAGTCACCCTTTAAATGAGAGAGGAGCGTGGTTGTATTGAGCTTTGTCTTGGCACAGGTGATGAGTCAGCTGAGCTTGTGAGTCAGGATTACTCAGGCAGAGTGACATCAGTGATATTGTGGGTGTCTGCTGTAGAAAACCTGGTGAGGAAGAAAAGGTTCTTCCTGAAGAACCTTTTCCCTGATGAATAGGCAAAAAGCAGGATCCCAAGCCATGATTTTAGAAAAACAGATTTTGTACTTTTTCTGTATTTTCTTGGAAGGATCCCATGAGAGATAGCTCTGGAGAGGAGTCCAAAAGAACTGATATCCAACATTACCTAGTTCAACTCAAGAATGGTCTGTACTGATGAGCAGGAAGCCAAGTAAATTTGTCATGAGACATCCATAAACGAACAAAGGATTCATGACAAAATTCAGACATAAAAATGAAGTGTAAGAGAGGTGGAAACAGGGACAGATGACCTGGAGGGAATAGAAAAGCATTCTCTTAGACCAAGATACTGAATGCCTTCCTTGAGTAAGCCTTGTGTCGCGGTCTTCCCGCCGAGAAGATACACACAGAACACAGGTTTTTCAGAAAGGAAAGCGAAGACCATCTTTAATGACTTTAGCTTAGTTTTTATACACTTTTGCCAAGCATAGGAGCTTTGTAACAAGGACAGAGATTGGCTAGCACATGAGAATCAATTAGTACACGATTAATAATTGGTAGGTTATTTCTAGCGCGGGGAGTAGGAATGGAATTCCATAACATTTCGTTATCGGAGCAGCTTCGGTGCCTCAATGTCTGTAGTTTTAGTTTCTCAGGCATAACATGCAGTTTCTCTACGCTGTTTTTCTTAATTAGCATGCACAAGGACAATTTGCCCTTGAGCTCTCTCTCCTTAGGGTATCCTTTATAATATGGTTGTAAAGTCAGGGCTACTGTAAGGGCCGCAACAGCCTTGTAAGATTGTTTCTCATGAATATGAGATCTCTAAGACAAGGGAGAAAGTCTGAAGCAAGGAAGGCACCCTCATGGAGAAGTATCTGACTAGGGAACATTTTAACACACTGGGCAGACATAAGTCCAAGTGACTTGACAGGATGCAGCCCCAAGTGCTGAGGGAGACAGCTGGCACTGAGACATCATTGTCACCTATGGAAGGTCACTCTGACTTGGAAAGACTACCGAGGACTGGAAGAAATAAAATACTGTCCCTTCCTCAAGAAGGCAAAGAATGTGGATTCAGGGAAATACAGACCTGACAGCCTCACCTCATCCTTGGGAATGAAATGGAGCAAAACTTCCTGGAAATAATTTCCAGACCCATAAAGGAAAGAAAGGTTACTGGGGAGTCATCAGTATGGATTTACAAAGGAGATATCTTGCCAAATCAGCCTGATAATTTTCTGCAATGAGATCGTCTTGGTGCATGAGAAGGGAACACTGAATATTGTTTATCTTGACTAGGAAGGGTTTTGACACCATCTTCAGTAACATTTGTCATAGACAAACCGAAAAAGTACAGATTAGAAAAAGAGATGGTGAAGTGGATTAAAAACTGTCTGAATTGCTGGCATCAAAGCTTTGTAATCAGCAGCAGTCAGAGTAGTTTCCTCCTCTCACAGGGATCAGCTTCAAGGTTCCCTGGGGCCACAGTGAACAACAAGGTTATACAAAAAAAAAGAAAGAAACAAAGGCATTCTGACAAGGAGGAAGAAAGATCTTCCTTTTTTCCTGTGAAATGCAAACCTAGTGCTGCATGATCAAGCTTGGAAAGTCATGATTCTGATTTCTAGCTAATTTGTTTATATCATAATGACTGCATGATAAACACATATGCAGGGGTACATTTCTGAGAAAAAATAGATGAATCCAACCAGTTTAGAAAACCTTTTCTTGAGGAAATGTGGAGAATTTAAAACGAACTTAGAAAATCCTATAAAAATAGTATTCTGCTTTTAACTGAAATATGTGGTTTAACAAAGAATTTATATCATTGTAAACAAAACCTGATTTCCTTTTACAGAAAATATTGACGTTTATACATGTAACATTTTTGCAAAAAAACCCCACAAGTAAACAATTCAACAAGTACTTCGATTCTGAAAATGACCAAAGAAGATAAAATTTCTTTCTTTTATATCATCAAACAATGATAGTTAAATTCAGGAAACTGTTCCAACTCTTATCTTCTGCAGTCTTTATATTTCATGAATAATTTTACTGGAGATAAATAACCCAAATAAATTAACCAGAAAACCTACACTATAGCACTAACAGTCTTGTGTAAGCCCTTCATAATGTAATTACATGTTTCAAACAGAAAAAAATCTGAACAAAAAATAATCACATAATGAAAGCTCTTCTAATGTAGATAAAATCAATCTATAGTTATCATGAGCATTAGTAGAGCTCCCACCTGGTATGTTAACTTTCTGTACATGTGAATCAACAGTGGTTTCACCCTTAATTAAAGTAGGTATTAAAAAAGACTTGGCTTTTTTCTCATTTATCCCTTTTATCTTATTCCACACTTTTTATGCTGAAATATGGTGTTTATACAGCTACGGAAGTTTTGCCAGTGATATTTCTTAGGTCTTCTAATAACCCCTTGAGCCTGAATATGCTTTTCTTTTACAATCTACCAAATCCTGAAGTTTTAACACGTTTTGCCTTATTCAAAGCCTTTCTCTTTTCTTGAAATGGCTCATAGCTATTTCCTACCAAAGCTCTAGAGTGTTGCTATTTTTCTTAAATGTTACAGGAAAAGTAGTTGATATATATACCGCAAAGTCCCCTTACAATCAGTAGCAGGAAACACAAAATCCCCAAAAGAAAGAGCAGAGAAAATAGCAATCTTGATTTAGAAAATGGAAAAAGAAAAATCTACAATCAGACTGAACCTTCCTGCTGAAAGGTTTTTATTTGTTTTTTTTATTTTTTTCCATTTATATTTATCAGAGAATAGTATCAAAGAAGAGGGATAGTATTTCATCAAAAACATGTTCCAGTTTTGAACTTAAACATTTATCATTCTATTAGATTTACAAAGAGTGGTTTTTAACCATCAAACTGCTTCCCATGGAGAGAGATTTGAAAACATCTTACTGGTCTTACAAGGCACTTGTATTACACGTCTATCATTTTCTTTCATGTCTCTTCCTCAATAAACAGTTTACAAGTGGATTTAACTTCTAATATCTACGCTGTGGTTTTCTAGATTGCTAGTCATTAGGAAAAAAATGTCACAAGTATCACATAACTTATGCCAGTCATCTTAAGTAACATAGACAAATAAAAGTGACAGTTTGTTTCCTCTGAAGCCTTATGTAAGGTTTCTAATTTGATTAGCTCAGGTGTAAAACTAAAGGAGATAAATTCTAGTCTGAGAACTGCTGCAGAAGTTTCATGCCTTCTTTCCTTTTCAAACCTGTTTTATCTTTTCAGAGACTTTTTTTACCCTGAAAATTCCCCTAACCACTTAATTTTACTTGATTATGATGATTTCTAACTAGCTGTCAAGAGAGGATCAATTTTTAAGCCCAAAACACAGGTGGGCCAGGCATTAATTAGATATTTGGTATCTAATTCGGCAATTGGAAGTTCTGTAGCATTTCACAAAGCCAGATTATTTTCTATTCAGTGTCTTATTTAAAACAGTTTTAGGTAGCCTTGTCAGTGAACAGAAATTATAGGATTTCATTTCAGTCAGCTGTTGATGTTTTCATCTGATCTAGTTACCCAAAATTTTCTTTAGAACCAATGAAAAAAATGACTGTGTAATTCATTTGATCTCTTTATGATGTGTGCCTTAGTATGAGTCATGTTCTAATTATCATTTTTCTCTTTTTTTACTTTCGAATAATCTTGAGTGACCAGCTCAGACAGAAATGTCTCCACTGCACAAAACCCAGTGGTGCTTTGTCATATAGAACAACATCTTACTGCTATTGCCTTCCACTGCAAGGCCCTGTTGTGCGACTGTGGTTGTGTCTTGCCTTCACTTGTAAGGTCTTCAGAGCAAGGTAAAACAGAGCACAGTGGATGTCAGGTTATACTGGGTGCCAGTGTACAATACTGCATTATGTCATAAATATCAACCTTAGCAAAAAAAAATATAATAGAAGTATTATTATAGGTAGAACACAAAAGGATCAGGCATTTGAACTGTTTCTTGAAAATTGAAACACTTATTCAAATATGAAATCCACTTATAATAAAAAAGAAGGGATTACTACCAAAAATAATCAACTCATGCATTAATGTCATCACATACACTTAAGTTACAATCCATCATATTCTGATTAGTAGTTTCCCTAAATGCTAATAAATTACAACTACAGAATTCTTAATCTAACAGCATGGAGTCCTTCACTTTCTGAAGGGTGATATTTAATTTGCTATAGCGAAAGGATTATAACTTTTCTCTAATTCCCAGGTAGCTATACTTTCATGCAATTAAGTTCAGTGTCTTTCTCCATGCCTAGAGTTACCAAGTAAATCTCTTTACAAAGAGGATAAACTGATGCATCCCATCATTAAGGACAAATGCGTACATTTTTATTAACATAAAACCTAGTCATTCTATGGAAAAAGAAAAGCCAGAGCAAGTTTTTCATTATGATTTTAGTCTGCTAATTGTCAAAATTTTACAATGAAAAAGAAAGCCAGGAAAGCTGTGAAAGCGAAGCTCAACAAATTCACATGAATCCAGCCTAATGCTTTTAAAAAGAGTAAATAATATAGCTAGTAGGTTCCAGTTCTTTTCACGTACAGGCTGACAAAGAGGAAGAAAAGATGCAGGACAGAATGGCTTATTTTTAAAATCTAAAACATTTCCAGAGCTGGCATGGAAGGGATAACTTGCAGGACAAAATTATCCAGGTGAATTTATTATATATTAAATGGTTGATTGTAACCACAGTCTTCATGGTCTCAGGCATAATGGCCTCCTGTTTAAAAAACCCATAAAAACGACTCAAAAACCCAGTGCCAATGAGAAAGGAAAAAGTTGTTACGTTTGACACTGAAGACTGTCTTAGATCAGCTGACAGTGATAAAACACATTTTTGCCCAAAAAAAAGACAGTTATTTAGCTGTTTGACAGAAAAAGGTACCAGGGAAATATTTAATTCATGTATAATATAATATAATATAATATAATATAATATAATATAATATAATATAATACAATATAATACAATATAAATATTCAAAACATTACCTCCCTCAATTAAACCTTGTTAAATCAGTTTAGATAAGATAAATTTGTGTTTTCTTTGTTTTCATAAAATACTCACTTAGCATTGTTTGTTAGTTTGATTGCATTATTTGGTTGGATCTAGGATGGTCTACCAAGTAATTTCTAGTCATTTAATAGAAATATATTCAACAGCATTTTAGTGTTATTGGCACACAGATACATTGGCAGGAAAAACCTCACAGGCTTTATACAAGACCTTTTTGCTTATCTGTTAGTAGCTATACGCTCAATGCTGACAAAATCACACATATTGACTATGGTCTGACATTGATAATAGACAATGTAGACAAAAATCAATATTAGTAGCTAAATGCTACTGTATTTATTCCCTAATAGGGATGTGTGCAATAAAAACTTTTATATCTGATGTAAAAACACTGAATCTTGTGTAGTTTAGAAACAGGCACAGAAACCTCCAGTGAACTCTCACTGGACCTCTTTTACACAGGACTTCAGCTTTAGATCCAATATCACATCAGGTGACAGAAATCCTCCTTAACAGAGCAAGCCATAAAATATTGATGCATTTCTTTTCTGAGTTCAATCCTATTTTTCAATATTCTTTTCAGAAAAGAGCTCCAGAACAGAGGAGACCATAGTATCCAGGTTTTGATTTCCATAATGCCAATCAAAGTAATTTAATTGTTCTTCCAAGAAATTCCCCCTTAGTACACTCCAGAATTCTCATTTCTCTCTGTTGGAGCACCTCATATGTATCTTCTGTTCTATCAATCATTGATTAAGAATCTTAAACATTTTAATTTTGTCATCTACGAGTCCTTTTTAAAATAAGAACTTTTGTCCATGATGTTTGCTTTAAACATCTAAATCACACTATAGAAATAACTCGTTACTACAATCCATCTGGTCAGTTGTTCCCATTGATCACAAACTGAATCTAGACATCTACCCACACAGACAGAAATATGCCTACACTGTGGATGTCTAAATTTGTCAGATGATGTCTGGCCTTGTGTCAATCCTCATGAACATTTCAAAAGAGAATCTTTCTTTGGATTTTGTCATTTGATCAATAGTGAAATCTTCTGCAAGCCTATGGTGTTGACAAAATTCCTGATATATTTTGAGAATTCTCACTGCTTCTGCCTGATTCCTCCATTTGGCAGGCCATTGAGGAGCTCAGGCTCCCAGTACATCTCTGAAAGATATCAAAAGGGGAAGACGTTAGGAGCCTTGAAATTTCCAATACTTAGCTTCATTTCCAGCACAGATACAGCTTCTATTTGACTTACTGGCTCTGAGGCAGACAATAGTTTCTTAGAACTGAGAAGGCAGCAGCAATTAACTTTAGCTGGAAGCTTTGAAATATCTTGACTTTGTTCTGAATTAAAGTATATTATGAAGACTGAAATTTTAGTCCTTACAGAAGTGGAGTTCCTAATGACATCAAAGCTCTATTTAAAATACAATTTATTCAGTTGAGCTTATGTTAGTACATGATTAAAAATGCTTGTATAAATAATCTATTATCTTCTTTATATTCTCATCCTCCAAAATTTATATAAAATTTGCCAGCAAATATTTTGTTATTCAATTCAAAATTACTGATAAAAATATTGACCTAGTTTGAAATACAAAGAGGAATCTGAGAATAACAGATATTTTCAAAACACAATAATTTCTAAATTAAATATTTTGATTTATCATTAAAACAGCTTTGTTTGTTTTAACTTTACTATAGGCTCATTGATTTGTGTAGCAATGTTCTTGTTAACAGAATTTTAAGGACTCAGTAATACGAGTTGTAGAATTTAAGGTATTGCAGCAATACCACTGATTGTGCTGGGGCAGGGACTCTGGAACTTCACTTACAAATGCAAAATTCAAGTTTGTTCTTTATTCACAGCTGTGATGCAGCTGAGTATCAAGGCTGTGTCTGTGTGAGTCTGCCTTTAAGCTGTGAATTCCCTAGGTTGTCAGGAAATTCTCTGCTAGTGATTTTCATAGATGAGAAAATGCATTGACTTGAAACCAGGTGACTGCAGTGACTGACCAGTCATCTTCACAACAAATTATTTGACTTATCAGTGCAGGAGCACCCCTTTTGGAACTTTCAGAATGCCCTGTAAATTCTTCTCAGGCAGCTCCTGCTGTGCTTAAACCAAGTGATATCCTTAAAATTGTTGATTGACATCCTGATGGGGAATCTGACCCCTATTGGCCTCTCCTCTCAAGTGCTTTCTGCTGCAAAATGATTGGATTGTGCACAGAAAAGACATTTGTAAAAGGTCAGTAGAAACTGTTCCTGAAGATGTAGAAATTGTCACGAGCATAGCCTCCTGTGCTTTGCTATGACAATTAAGGAACTTCTTGAATGTAGATTAAGATATTCAACAGTAATGATCCATGCTTATTCTTGAGTAGCAGGATTGCAGTCCAGCTACATTTTAAGGAGTGAGCCAAAGTCTAGGAAAATCTCACCTATTCCACTTGAAGGTACTGTTTTAAGGACCCTCACAGGAACTCTTGCCACAATTGTCATGGTTTAGGAATGGTAGTCACCCATATAGTTCTCCAAGAGACTCCAAGCTGCACTGATGCTTCCCCTCCCATATCTCTCTCCATAAGGATGGAGATAAGAATTGGAGGCACAAAAGATGAAATTGTGGAACAATAAAATGAAAAGTAACAGCAAAAATATTAATAAAAAAAGTATATGAGAGTGATGCACATGCAACAATACTCATATGAACCCTGAGACAAAGCCACCACATTTTTTGACTGGAAGCCATGCCCTTCACCTCAGAAGCCAGAGCCCCTTCCCCCAGCTCCCAGCAATGATGCGAGGTGGTGTAGAATAACCTCCAGCTCCTGGCTAAAGGTAGGACACCACCCAGACAGAAACAGACCATCAAAGGCAATCTCGTTCAAGAGATCTGATTTCCCATATGGTCCCTTCTCTATTCCAAAATATCAAAAATTATTTCTTTTAACAAATCTTCTTTTTGTGAGGAAAAAAATAATTTATAAAGAGCTTCTCCAGATTTATTTTAAATTAAAATTTTATACTGTACACATACATATTCATCTCTATATAGTTGCATAATCATTAAAATTCCATTAATATTTCTTAATCAATTATCCATTCCAGCCTTTTGCCTTTCCTGGTATTTTACCAGGATTGTTGTTAAGAATGTGTAACTCATCCTAACCAGCCTTTTCCCCTTTTTCAGAAATAATGACAGGACACATGATTTTAAAATCAGAAATTCTTAAAAATTCCTCCATTTGAAGAACATTAACTCCTGATCATTCACAGAGCTCCACAGATTTTGCCTGAATTCAGACAGTTGCCCAGAAGAGGTGTTCTGCCATCACACAGTTTCCTCTATCAGCTCTGACTTCTGCGTAGTTCAGAATCCAGTGAGGGTCTTATTTGGAAGGTTTGTAAGCATTTTTCAGGCAAGAAACACTGTGTTTGTTCTTTCCTTGTACCAAAAACCAAAAAGAATAGTGGTGTCCTGTCTTGTTTGATACCTAGGGCTTTTTTTTATGTATAAAAATAATTAAAATAATTTGGAAGAAAATTAAAAAGCAGCTCCAAATATCCACATTTTGATACAAAAATAGCAGTCTAAGTCCATTTCCTAAACCAAAAGAATCTGTATTGCTTAGGAAAACTTAATAAATACTCCTTAAATAATTTTTCTGAATATAAAAAAAAACAATAAAAGGATTTTTTGTTGCATCTAAACTCAAAGTGAAAAGTATTGAAAGGATTTTTTAATTAAAGTAGAAGCTGTGAGAACCCATCAAAACCAATTCTTTTGTGACAGTCCATTATTATTAAAAAGCGTTCAGCCTTCTAAATTTGAATCTTATAATCCTTGAATGAGATAAGATACTTCTTCCCTTGAGCCCATAGGAACAAAAATCTGAATGAGTATCATAGAATTTAATAAGCTTAAAGCAAAGAAGTTATCAATGTAATTTTGATTCAAATTGGAAATCTCACTGGAAACCAGAAAATGTTAGCATGGTTTCTGTATCTGGTTTCTTAAATATCAACTTATTACAAATAAGAAATCTTGCCAGTAAACCATAAATACTTCCCAAATTCTCTTTCCTCTCATTGTTAGGAAAAACAGTGATTGTGAACTCTGGTGTTACAAGGTTTGGTCTAAAGAAAAACCATTTTCAATAACGTAAGAGAGTAGCATTGTAGCTTGCTTTAAAGATTAATAGTCTGAGGCCATGCTGACAACAGAGACAATTAAACAAAAAAAAAAAAATATTTCAAAGCTTATAGGCTTTCCTCTAAAATCTTTCCAATCAATTACTTCAATTTAGTGCTGATCAGTTTTCAACGCCAATGAAAATTGTGTCATCAATCTATAGACTTAGTGGTTTGTAAAAAAACTGTGACTGTTGTGGCACTAAATCCATTGTCCAAGAACTGATAGTGTTCTTACGCTGCACTGTAGATGGCACTAATTATTCCCAAATTCTTGTAGGACTATTCCCATTATCAGTAATGACCAATTAAAAATTACTTTCTCACTGGCTGGTTCCATTATGCAGAAGGCTCCACATCTTGGGCCCTTCACTGATCTTCCTTTCAATGGAAACTGCATAATATGTGATAATTCCTGGGCTGGCTGTCTTCTGAAATGAACCTTTCTTAAATAAAACGTGTAGCTATTAAGTTTGAGGACATGATAAATGATGTATGGAGTAAAATCAGCCTTAAATGTCAAGCGTTCATGCTTCTGACTAGTTTTGTGTATGCACAAATTTGCTTAGCATGTTATCATTGTTTTTTAATTACTATCTGGGTTTCAAATTTGGGTCTCTTTAAAACTGTATTTTTATGTGGAGAAAACTCATGCTCTCTGTCCTTGACTTTGTCTCTCTGAAATGGCATTTACCTTACTCCAGCAGAGAGATGAAGATTGATGGTGGGAGGATGGTTGCTAAGGGAGTTTAGACAGATCTAGCTATCATGACACTTTGATATAGGAATAATCTGGGTAAAAGAAGGGAAAAAAAGAAAACCCAGAAGAAAATCAGTTCTACATAGATGACTTATTGGAGGAACTTCACACAGGCACAGCTCTCTGTAAACAATGAACTCTCATTAACATGTCCTTGGGGACAGAGATCACTGTGATCAGAACATTAAATAAAAATCTTGCTGAAAAAGAAAAGTGTATTAAATTGTGACAAAGATGAGGCCCTAATTGCTAGGGCTCCCACAGAACGACTCCATGCTCAGAGAATTTTTCAGAAGGCTTTATTATTATCAAGAACAGAGAGCAAACTTTTTCTCTCTCCAGCTATGTTAGCTGGGGGCATCGTCTCTGTGTGACTGTGTCCCTGTCTCTGCAGCACAAATATGAAACCAAACAAAGACAAAGCTCTTTCATTGGTCAGGGAAAGCACCTTATCAAAACATCTTTCATTATTTACATTCTTCTCCTGGGAACTTGCAGAAGTTCCCTTTTAGAAATGGAGTAAGTGTTACATTTTGAGACAAGTTAAAAAAGGAATTGCTTTCTCCAGCTTGTTTCTGGGATCTCTCTGCGATCCACTGAGGAGTCAGCACCACAATAAATATTAAAAAATAAATTAAATCTATAATAGCTGTAACTCCCTATCAGCTTGACACAGAATTAAACAAAAGCAGTGCAACCTGATGTTTCCACACTATAAGATCACAAACTTTTTGAAATCTGAGAAAGTCTGTAGCTGCAAACTATGCCAGGTATATAAAACTACTGTCAAAAAATTGTCATAAAGACAAAATAATAATAAAAGCATAGAGAGAGCAATATCTGGGGCATTATTGCGCTAGTTTTGCCATGACGCTTGCAGCTGCCGTGTTCATAGAGCAGTGGGTGTTGCAGTTTTCATAACCATAACCCTAAGCGAAAGCGTAACCCGAGGTATTGCATTTAATGTACCCTAGGGTCAGGAATGCGCCAAAAAAAAACTGCAATGAAAGCAATACTTGGGGTATTTACGCGCTAGTTTTGGCATGGCTTTTGCAGCAGTGGTGTTCTTAGAGCTGTGGGCTTTGTGGTTTTCTGAACCCTAACCCTAAGCGTAACCATAACTCTAGGTAGAGCCCTTAATGCATCCTGGGGTCAGGAATGCGCCAAATATAAAATTGGAGAGAGAGCAATATTTGGGGCAGTTTTGCACTGCTTTTTGCACGGCTTGTGGAACTGGAGTGTTCCTGAAGCTGTGGGCTTTGTGGTTTTCTGAACCCTAACTCTAAGCGTAACCCTAACCCTAGGTAGAGCTCTAAAATGCAACCGGAGGTCAGGAATGCACCAAAAATAAAAAGTATAGAGAGAGAAATATCTGGGGCTTTTATGCACTACTATTGGCATGA
>VZRF01006982.1:0-21810 GCA_013396875.1 Vireo altiloquus
CACTGCCAAGTCGGGACCACATTTTCCAACAGCTATCCGGGGCACACCCAGCCCCTCTGACTGCAAGCTGGGTGTTAGATAAGGGAGAAGAGGCAAACCCTGCAAGGCAATGTTTCTTTGTCTTCACAACTGACTTGGCCATGATGACTACACCCATCCTCGGGGGTAGTTTCTGTTACTGGGCCATCATGGACTCAATAGCCCTAGCAGAAATGGGCAACTGCAATGACTCAAAAGTATTTCATCATTCCATCATGAAACTCCATGCCCTGGGGGAGGTACCACCTGAACTTGATTGTATATATTCCAAGTTTCTGGTGACTTGGGGCACCCACACTGCTCAACGGACACAGAGGAGGACCAGACCTTCCACAAAACTACCTCGTTTCACAAGACTCGAACCATCACTTCAAGAGGACTGCAACCACTGCTTAATTGTGCTGACACCACCACCCTGACCAACATGGTGCCAGGTTAGATTCTGACGTTGGGGGGTTAAAGCCATTTTTTCTGTATCATTGCATTTGTTGTAATCTTTCTATGGAATTCTATCTCTGACCTTATACCTCTCTCAAGGTATTTGTGTGGGCTCCATTTCTCCCACAGGTTTACTTTCAAGCCCACACAGTCAGGTGGCCACGGAGGACTTGTGGAGACTCCCATAAGGCACAAGGTGGAGGGGCTCAAGTTGGAGCAGGACGCTCAAGTCTCTGTTTGAAGGCTTTTGTAGATAGGCACAGGGAGAGCCTTGTGTCCATTGTACAACAAAATGGGTGCTAGAGTCCCTGGGCACATACAGAAGGGGATTAAAGAATATATTTAGCGTACAAAATAGGGTTTAATGTCCCTCGTAGTGATAGATGTGATGGGAAATATCCCTGGAATAGCTAAGGGGATGCCTGTTGCCAAGGCTGTGCAAAACTGAGAGAAATTGTTACAGGCAGCAGAATTTTGCCAAGATGGTACAGTAAGGTTGTGCCAGGGCCAGTGGCAGCTCTAAGCTGGTGTGCTCACCAGGGGGCAGGGTAAAGGATAGGATTCAGGCAAACAAGCACACCAAACTGCACTCTGTGTCTGTGCAGCTGGCTCTCTGATTGCCCCTTCTCTCCATTTGCCAAGTTCATATAGCCCTCCCATCTTCCTTGACTCCTCCCTTTCTCTGCCCTTGTCTCCTCCCAATTTTGCAGCCAAGCCCAGGGATCTTTTCCCACTGGCTCCCAGGCTGGCCCCACCTGTGAACAGACTTGGTGTTGCAGGTGGTGTTGGCTCACTCACCTTGGCCTTCCATGGCATTCCTGGTGCACTCTCCTAATGTTCCTGCCAGGTTCCTCTCCCCAGAATGACTCCAGCCCTTCCTGTGAGTATCTTGGAAGTGTCACCACCTGGCACATCAATCCCCCTTTACTACTCATGAAATCTGGCTCTGCCTTAGGGCACTGGCACTCCAGCCAGGAGCCAGGAGTTTCCCTGGTCATGCTTGGGAATTTCAGAGATCTGTTCCCTTAGCCCAGGCTCACACCAGGCCCTAATCACCAGCCCAGGTTCCTCTGAGCACCACCCCCAAGGTGTCTGCTTTTTCTATCCTCTTCCTAGGCTTGATACACCAGGTTCCTCCAGCCCATGGTGACTCAGAGCACTCTCCTCTCTGAGCAGGCACTTTGGAGCTCTTTGGAGCTACTCTCTCCCTTTGTGCCCAACAGCTCCTTCTGCAGGTGCTGAGCGTGGCACCTGTTGCCTTGCCCAGGAGTTGGAATTGCACTGAAAAGATGGTTCCCTGTGAACAAAGGTAACTTTATTTCAACAACTAAATCAACTGCAGTGTCTGCCTGCACACGGGAGAGGAGTGTGGTCAGGACAGAGCAGATTTTTGACACTGAGGCTGCCTTTGGATGAGCAGGCATTGCCCCAGCAGGAAATGGTTGTGATGCACTGCAGCCTGCCCTGCATCCTGCCTGTCCTGCTGCTCAAGAACCACTTTCAGCTGCAGTTGCGGTAATCTGAAGCTCGATCCAGTCGTAGAAGTACTGAGTGGAGATGTAGACTCCAGGCCGCTTTGCTCTGGCACAGCCTCTTCCAAAGCTGGTCACTCCAATGACCCACCAGTACTCAGCGTTGTTGTCCTGGCACATGAGAGGACCACCGCTGTCACCCTGCAGTGGAGCAGAGAGGATTAAGGTGGTGGTGGCTCCTGCCAGCACTGGGGCTGTATCCTTCTCTCCCTGCCAGAGCTCTGTTCTGGTCAGAGGAAGGCTCTGCTCAGGGGCTGGAGCCTCCAGAAGCTTGGCTGGGAATTGCTTGGGGTCCTGTAAAGTTGGGCTCTCTCTCTCCCTTCTGCACAGGGCTCCTGGATGTGCAGAGGATGGACGTTTGGCACCTGGACCTCTGGGCTGCCAAGAACACTCACTGGGCTTGCTGGCACAAGGGGGGCACTGGGCAAGCAGCTGTGGATGGGAGTGTGTGGGCAGCACCCCCCACAGCAGTGTGGAGCCGGGGCTGGGAGGGTGACTGAGTGGCTGGGCAAAGCAGGCCCTGGGCTGTGTTGGGGCGGTGCTGCCCGGGCTGCTGGGGGCTGAGTGGCTCGTGGCACTCTCCTACCTGGCAGGAGTCGATGGTGCCGTGTGGGTAACCAGCACACAGGTTGTGGGTGTGGACTTTCCCTCCGTACCAGCTGCTGCTGTTGCAGAGCTGGGTATCGATGAGCTGGACCTTGGCCTCCTGCAGGCGATCGCTTGAATGTTGAGCTGTGAGTACAGAAAGGAATGAGCCCCCTGCACCTCCTTGCCAGTTTGCCTCCTGAGACTGGTGGGATCCTCTTCCCTAGGGTTTGACTTTGCCTCCAGAGGCACAGGAGTGCTGTGTCTCTGCTGCCCGCCTTTGGGGAGTGAGCCAGGCCCATCTCTGCAGAGGCATACATCCCACAGCTTGACTTCCAGGCAGAAGCCCAAGCCATCTCCCCAGTGTGCTGAGCTGGCTAAGGAGTCCCTCTTGGGAACTCACCTCTTGCAGTGACGGCACCCCAGCCAGCAATCCAGCAGTTCCGCAAATCTGACACTATCAGCGTGGGGTCAGCCACACAGGCCAGCTGAATGTAGGGGCTGCACTGGACAGGTTGGTCCAACTCAAGCATGGCAATATCGTAGCTGTAGTCCTTACGGTCGTAGTACGGGTGATAGAGCACCTGCCTGATATTGCGCACTACTGCCCCTGGGCCCGGCCGAGTGAGCTGGGTGGCCCCAAGCACCACGTACATCATGCTGACGTTACTGGAAAGGAGATGGAGAGAGTGCTGAGAGGGAGCAGAGCCATGCGCCACAGCAGCCCAGCAGTTGCCAGACCTCTGCGTGGCATGGCAGAGAGGGAGCAGTGCTCTGGCAGGTGGGAGTGCCCTCACATGCCTTAGGGTGGGGGAATGTTGAGCTGGAGGCTGCTAGCAAGCCTTGGCACGAGCCCAGGCTTCTCCTGAGCAGTGTGGCAGCCAGGCTGCCTGAGAGGAGAGGGGATGGGAGTAGCAGGTGTTGCTGCTGACAGGGCACCTGCTGCTGTTGTGGGGATGTCCCCATTCCCTGCTCCTTACTTGAATAGGTCAAAGCAGTGGGCTGCTGTGAGGACCCACTTTGTGGTGACGAGGGAGCCTCCACACCAATGCCCCAGGTCTGGTACCGCGGGATGCTGGATGCTGACGATCCAGGGCCAGGATGCGTCCGCAGCACCTGTGCCACCCACGATGCGTGTCGCGCCGTAGTCATAAAAGATGTTGCTGTAGTAATAACTCGAGCGCTGGGAGGGAGCTCGGTATCCACAGGTCCCTCTGCAAGCAGAAAGTCATTTCCATGCTGTGGCTCAGGCTGAAGCTCAGCCCTCTGCCCTCCCCATAAGGGCTTGCACGCACAGCAGGCCAGGGAAGCCCATGGGGTGTGCGTCTCTCCGTGCCAGCACCTGGCTGCTGGCAAGGAACTGAGGCTTCCCCATGGTGGGTGGGAAGCTGTGGCCCAGCCATGGGGGACAGGCAGGCCCCCTGCGGGGAAGGCCCCGAGTGTTGCCGTGGCTCCCTCCCAGGGCCTGGGGCCACTTACCCGCAGTTGTCCCATGTGCCGTGCGCCAGCCCGGCAGCGGTCAGCAGGACGAGGAGGCCGAGCCAACTCATGGCTGCCAGAGGCACGTGTCAGCTGCAGGCTCTGAGGGCTCCGTGCAGCAGCACAGCCACAGCCGCAGTGCCCGCAGCAGCCGCGCTGCCCGTGGTGCCCTCGGCCCTGGGGCTGATGTCACAGAGGGGTGGGTTCCGTGTTCTGGGCACTGCGGCCTGTGGCACGGGGGCCGCTGGGGGAGGGGCAACATTGAACCCAGGAGTCCTAGAATGGTTTGGGGTGGAAGGGACCTTGGAAATCATCTAGCTCTGACCCACAGCCACCCACAGGGAGGGGTAGCTTGCACTAGACCCGGTTGCCCAGAATGTACACAGCCTGGCTCAGAAACTGTCCTTGAACACTTTGAGGGATGGGGCATCCACAGCTTCTTGGGGCAACCCATGCCGGTGTCTCAGTACCCTCACAGTCAAGAATTCCTTCCTAATATCTCATCTAAAGCTGCCCTCTGTCACTGTCAAGCCATTGCCTCATGTCCTATCAGTACCTGCCCTTGTAAGCAGGCCCATACAGCTTTCTTTAGGCCCTTCTTGTGAGATGAGTGTGTGCAGGCCCTTGGGCAGGCAGTGGCTGTCTCCTGGCACTGCCTGCTACCATCTTACAGGAAAACATCTAGCAAGGCATCATGGCCTCTTTGAAATTTCACTGCCTTCCTGCTCTCTGCAGCCTTTTTTCCATGAGATTCTTCCCAAAACAGAATCACTCTGGAACATGGCTCCTCTGGGAAGCATGCGTGTGCTTGGGTCAGGAGCCAATCCGGTCACAGCCACAGTGGGCGAACAGTGAAATGCCCAAGCTGTGTCACCCTTCCTGCAAAAAGTTCAGTGAAATCCAGGTGCAGCACAGTCCATGCTGGCTGCATCAGCCAGAGAAATGCCCTCTGGCAGGCTCCATTCTCTTCGTCCTGGACTGTCTGCCATAAAGTGGACAATGGTGCCTTCACCTCAATGCAGAGAAAGTGGGGATTGAGCCAAACCAATTTTGTCAGTATCACCTATAGTCATGTTGGCTGCCTTGAACAAAAATATGAAGGAATAATAATCTTCGTAAACTCCATAGTTTGTGTATATGGAAACCTCTTATTCCCTTGTTTTCCAGATGCAACTTTAGTTTGCCCCACTTGGATAGTGACCATTTAAGAAGCAAGGGGAATAAAGTAAAAGAAATGTAAAATTTAAATTAATTTAATTAGAAATTGTGATATTATTTTAACTAAAGTGTTATGTTTCAATTTCACCTATAGGAAATTCACTCTCTGAGGTTTTCATGTATGTTCAGGTAATCACAGCCAAAAATGACAGCAGACAAGACTGGATGAAAGGAGTAACATATCCACTCCTTTCTCTGACAGTGAATTGTTGTGTAGAATAGGCACCTGGGTGTGGACTCCAGAAACCCCACACCCTCTTACCTGTTGGGTCCATCAGCAGGCTCACAGAGATGAGTCTCCATCACACTGGAAATTGACTGTCAGCTGATGGAAAACCATTCCCAGAGTCATCCCTGGTCAGAGTTCTACTGTTGTTTCCCCACTGACAGGATGTCTGTTTCCAAGGATTACCTTCCATGAAAGACAGATGCTAAGGAGAGGCCTCTGGAGAACAAGGCTGAGAAGAATCAGGGTTGCAGAAAACACAGTCTCATAAGATTAAACATAATGTGAATGGATTTGGTGTTTAACATTCAGAAGACAAGGTAGAAGAGAGCTGTGAAAAGCCCTGTTATATGGGTAAGAATGCTCCCTAAAAGAAAGATTAATTACAGTTTGCACCTCATGATGCAGTGAACTTAAGATGGCAGCTTGCCCATCTTATGAAAATACATGGGTACCCTGTTACATTAGATCTGGAGGAAAGCATTTCTTCATTTATTAAAGTTCAGTGTTTCAAAATAATTTTCTTAGGGGGATGTGTTTGTAAAGATTTCATCAGTCTATTTTTTTTTCTAGAGCTACTAAACATATATTATAGGGTAATTGGATGAAGATTCAACATGTGAATTGTAGTCTGCCTTTTGGAGTCAATTTGCATAGGTTGTCAGGATGCCTGTTATTATTTCACTACTAGATTTATAGAATAAACTATAACCAGAGGGAGTGTAATCATCAGGACTATTCCTAGTCTTAGTCCACTAAGTCGTGGTGCTCTCCTGACTCACTGAAATATAGTGAGTATCTTGATATTCAAGGGTCTGCTGAGTGTCTGTCTCCTCTGTACCTCAAGCAACTGGGCCAATATCCCAATATCCTGGAGTAACAAGTTCATCCCTTCAGAAGAATAAAAAGATATCCTGCTCTTAAGGAAAGAGTACAAGAACAAGAAAATATGTTTCAACAGAGAGAACTTCAGTCTATGAAACTGGAGTGAGTCGATTAGGGCTTTGGCTTTCCCAGCATACTGCTTTGGTCATACAGAATTTCTTAAGTCCTGATGTATCCGAAAGAATTCTTGATCTATCAGGAAAAAACAAGAACAGCTTCTAAACTTGCTTTTGTGATTTCGTATCAGACTGGGAGCACTCAGTGATAAAAAGCTATTTCTGCTTTCAAAGTCAAGGCTAGTAGCTCCTGAGAGCAGCCTCAAGAGCCATTCACAGGATATCACTATGACACAGAGTGTTTGTGCTTGAAGAAGTGATGGCCACAGAAATCATCAGACCCTGCAAAAAACACCATCTGGATTCTTTTTGTATGAAAAACTTTAGCAAACAGTTAACCACTGCCCAGCAGAAGCTGATGTTCTCCAAATTTGGAACAGCTGCCCACTGTGAATGTTTACATTTTTGATATTTAGTTTTTGAGAGATGTTCTGACATACAAATGTGTCATGGTTTGACACTGGTTAAAATACTAGGCACCCATGAAAATCGTAATAAAGTATTCATGAGTTAAGGATTGGAAGAAAGCATTCTAAGGGCAAAACAGGCTTAAACTTAAAAGGTACATAGTAATTCTATTATTAACAGAGTCAGAGGAAGATAATAAGGAATAAAATAAGCCTTTAAAACACCTTTTTTCTTCCCCAGCCCCTCCCTTCTTCCCATTGACAATGCAGGGAGACAGGACATGGGAGTGTTTAGCCAGTTTGTCACTCCAGATCTTTTTTCAGTTTGCTTAGGGAGAGGAGTTTTTTCTCTGTCATGGTGTCCTTCTCATGGGAGATAGTTCTCTGTGAACTTCTCTAGCATGGTTTTAATTTCACGAGTAATAGTCCCGCCCAACCTGCTGTAACGTGAGTCTCTCCCATGGGCAAATCAGTCTTCCCAAAAATGCCATGGCGTGGGTCACTTAGTCCATGGGGTGTAGTCTTTTAAGGATAACCTGTTCTAGTTTGGAAGCAAGGGCCCTCTCTCTCTGTTCAGGCCTTCAACTGGGTTACAGCCTTTTTTAGCATCCATCCACTCCAGCGCGAGAACTTTTTCCTACAGGCTGCAAGTGGATCTCTGCATCCCCCAAGGGACTTCATAGATTACAGTGAGATTGTTTTATTATAGTCCTCACCATGGCTTGCAGAGAAATCTTGACTCTGATGCTTGGAGCACCTCCTCCCCCTCTTTCTTTCTACTGACCTTGGTGTTGCCATGTTGTCTTTCTCCACATGTCCTTACTTCTTCCTCTTTCTTTGACTAAGAAGAAAAAAAACCTGCTGTTCGTAAGTACCATTGCCAACAAATTCCACCAGTTCAAAACTCTGCAGGATCTCGTAGTGCTGAGAAGTTGATTTTGTCTAGGTTCTGTGTCGGGGTATTGCTCGTCATGTTTCTGCTGCTGGCCACGCAGCCCCCACCACCACCATGTGGGTGGTCGTGGCCACTGTGGTGCCGGCACCATTCAACATCTCTCTTCATGTGAGCTGCCGAAAAGGAGAAGCTGCTGCCGCCGCCCCTGTCCTTCATGGTACAGCTGGCTAAAGGCGGCCAGGCAGACAAAGCTCTCTGCGGGCTGTGGCGAGATGGCGGTGGCTGTGCGGCTGCAGCGGCTGCATGGCCGCATGGCAGCACCGGGATGGTCCCAGCGGGTGTGCCTTGCCACCCCTTGGAAAAAGCTGACCACGTGCTGTTTTGATTTCCTTCTTAAGATGTCATCACAGAGGCATTACCAACCTCTCTAATTGGGCCAGTAGCATGTCCGTCTTCAGAGCCGTCAGAGATTGGCTCTGCTGGACAAAGTGGAAGCTTCTAGCAGCTTCTCACAGAAGCCACCTCTGTGGCTTCCCCCCCGCCACCACCAAAAAACAAGGCTGTGTTAAACCAGCACAAAATGATAAAAGATAATCCCTGCAGCCAAAAACAGCCCATCTTACAACAATGGCCTTTTCATTTCTGGCAGAGAACATTTTGCAACCCAACTGGAAAGTGCGAGTGTATTTGAATGTCTCTTTTTGACTGTGATTGGGCAGATGTTCACAAGAGAGACGGAGCTACACAAGAATGTTTCCTCTCCTGAATTTTAGGACTGTGCCCAAGACTGTCAAATTCACATGGCTCCAGTTGTCTGTCCTGAAATATTCTAAAACTTTCTAAGTTACGTTCTTGAAAGCGCAGGAAAGTTGTGAATTCTCAATATTGTAGATGTTCACCTATTGCCTGTGAAGACTGTTATTCTGCACTTACGCTTTGAGAGAAGAGATAAGTGGAGAACATTCTCAGGTCACTTAAGCATTTCAGCTGCAGACACATAACTCTGTAAGTTGACGGGCATTTTGATATTTCTGGTGCTAACCGATTTCATGTGGAGGGAGACAGACTAAATACAATTGTGAGTGTTAGCAATACTGAATATTATTTGTAAAGCAGATCTTGGATCATGTAAGCTCTTCTTATGCATGTGTTTGGATATTGATATGAGTAGACGTAAAACAAAGTTGTGTTTTTGTTGCAGAATCTGCTTTCCTTTGTTTAATATTTGTTTGAGGTCATTGCAAATATTTTTCTTGGAAAGAGTTTTATGTCTATGTTGTCTTTCAACGTCAGAAAAATTTAGTGCTACACAAGTTGCACAAGATGATATGTTCTTCTATTATTTCGGGGAGAAACATCAAATTTCAATTGACATATTATACCTCCAAATTTTGATGCGCATGTTTGAAGGAGAGCTCTGACTGCAAATGCTTGAGATTGAGCATGAAAATGAAAAAGAAAAAGATCAAATCTCATGTATTTTAATGAATAATAAGCTACTTACATAGTTTAATGTTTACAAGTTAAATTAATTTCTCAGATGGAAGCATCCAGAAAGATGTAAGTAATTTGAAAGAAACAGTTCCAAATATTTCTATAGTGATTGAGAATTTTTTTAAGACATAGTAATCTACAGACGCAGATATGAAATGTAGACAGGCTAAACCATTTAAGATTTCCCAGGGTTTATTATTTTGAGAAATGCTGAGTTTGGTGAATCATGACATGGATGTACTCACTCACTTAATCACTGACTTAATCTCTGGCTAGCCTTAAACCAAACACTAATACTAATCCTAACACGGACCCTAACCCAAACCCTAACCCTAAACCTAAACCCGACCCTGACCCAAACTCTAACCCTAAACGTAAACATAACTCTAATCCTAACCCTTAGCCCTAAACTTACCCCTTAACCTGACTAAAGATAACCCTAACTATAATCCAGAACCTAAAAATAACCACTAACCCAAAACTTAAATCTAACCCTAACCCTGACCTGTAACCCTAACCCTAACCCCTAACACTGACCCTAACCCCTTACCCCAAATTTAAAAAAAATGAATAAATTGCCAGTGTGTAATCTAATCTTCTGTTCTTGTACTGAAGAACACCTGTCACAATCCTTCTTATCCATGCTATAGGTAAAGAAACACACAGATTTGACATGAGCCATAAGGAATAAATTTTGAATGTTAAGCATGGCATCCTATGGTGCAAATTAAAAAGAGAGGGAGAAGAAGTAATAAATTAACTGAAGCATGATGACTGTGGGAACCTTCTCTGGAAACTGGAAAAAAATGTTCTAGTAGGTGGTTCTTCTGTTGGGGTTTAGAGAACTCAAGAGTACAGTAAGAGTGTGTGCGTATATATAAAATATTTAGAGTTTTGAGGTAAGAGAGTAGAATAAAATAAAAAGTGAAGCAGAAATTGACAGAGTTGTTTCAGAAGTGAGAAATTTCCTACTGTTTTTTTCTTTTTCTGAGCAAGTGAAATGTATCTTTGCGTTTTTGTGTTGAGTTTGGAACAATTTAGAAGAATGTATCTTCTTCATGCTTTCATTTTTTTATAACCTCAATTTATGATGTGATTTTGCTTTTCATTTTATTAAAAGTATATTTAAGATATACATCAGTAAAATGGAAAAAATAATTAAAGCATAGATGTCCTTATAAGAACTATTTAAACTGTAGGTGTTGACTATTTTATTCTGTTTGCTAGTTTTGTCCACATATGACTATGTCTGGACAAACACATGTAAAAGGTTAATGGATTGTCTGGATTTTCCAATATGACGCTGTCCATTTTCAAGCATATTTTAAGGATCAGCGTGTCTCTCACATTCTGTCCCAAAGCCATAGAAACGTCTTTGTCTAAAGATGTGTACACATTTATGGAGGGTGTGAATTTTTTTACAATTTCCTTGGCAACTCAACAATATTTACATCACCACAATTTTCTTATGCAATAAACATTTGCTGTTGAGCTGGCTGGGACATCCCTAATCTCTTCCTTTGAGCTGTGTGACTGTGATAGCTCAGATTTTTGAACTGTCATTTCCTGGGCATATGCATGGACAAAGGGCCTGTTGATTCTCTGTAAAACTGTGTAAATTTATTTGTCTATTTCATGGAAATGCAAGCAAGAATTATCCGTGGTGCCAGAAAAATTTTGTCAGGGGTGCTTATGGGAAACTGGGAAGATTTCCCTGGCAAAATACTAAATCTGTCACTTTTCTTGCTTTTTCATATTTTCTTAAGAAATCTTCCCAAATCCTTCAAAGTCTTTTTCCTCATTTGTTGAGGGCTGCTTTGGTTCTTCTCTCATGCAGCTTTTCAGCTTCTCAGAGTTAGTTCTTTGAAAAGGTGTTGCTGGCATTTGTAACTAAGTACATGATCGAAGACTACAGTCAAACAGATGCAGGAGGACATTCTGGTTGAGCTCATACAAGGATGGTTGTGTGGGTTCAGAACAGCCTTTCAGGAGTGAATGCACCTAGGCTGTAAGAGTTTCTTTTCTGCCTGAGGATCCAGGCTGGATTGTAATGCACCTAAGTGCTCCAGTAGTTCATGGTTCTGCTGTGGCTGGTTTGTCCCTGTGTCAATATGTATTATTGACCACACAGTGTCATTACCTGGACTTTACCTGATTTCTTCATGATCTGGGGACTAGTGACAGGACCTGAGAAAATGGCCTGAAGCTGTCAGGGGATGTTGAGACGAGACATTAGGAAAAGCTTCTTTACCCAGAGAATTGTTGGGCACTGGAAGTGGTCACAGCACCAAGCCTGACAGAGTTCATGTAGCGTATTGACAATGCTGGGAGATGGACTGCAGTGATCCTTGTGGGTCTCTTTCAGCTCAGGATAGTCTATGAGTCTATGAGCACCTTATGCTTTGAAGGAAAAGGCAGTAAAACATCTTCTGGAGGGAAAATATTTCGTTTTCTGAGACACAAAAAAGGAAAGGTCTATCTCATCTGGCAGAGTACTGATCCCGGGGACTGCAGGATGCCACATGCACACAGACACGAGATGACATTCCCAAAGAGAAGTCGGTGGGCTGGAAGCTCTGCCAAGGCCGGCAGGACGAGCCCGAGCGGCCGCGGGAGGGCGGCAGAGCCTCAGGAACGGAGAGACTCCGCTGCCCGGAGCTGCCGAGCGCCGCTGGGAAACAAATCCGGCAACAGCAGGAGCTACTCACAGGGATCAGCATATCCCACAGACAAAACAGGCGATGAGCTCAAATTCGACTCGCTTCTGCTCTTATTTCCATGGGTCATTCTTTAATTATGTCTATCCAGATTAGACTGTAAGATCCTTGGGGTAGGGACTTGTCTAAACGATGTATTGCTATGCACACCTATGACGCTGTGTAAATAATTAACTGCTGTAATGATCGTGCTCGTAAAGCACCCTCACTTGACATTGCTACGGGGCAGTTACTATCTGTATCTGAATGTGACTGTGTCAGCCGCACTAGGGCCTTGAATCTAAACCCAGAGGAGGCTAAGCCCTCATTCACTACCGTGGTCTATTTCTTTGAAAAAAACCCCCCAAAGTTTCACCCAGTAAGCTTTTGCTCTAAGTGCTTCCTGAAAGAGAATGACCAAATTACCTGGGGATTAATGCTTCTCAGTTGAGAGATCTGGGAGAACTAGGTTCTAGCCCATGCTCTACTAAACATTAAAACCAGAAGGAAGTGCATTAGCAAGAACTCTTATGAGACCTTGGCAAGTTTTTCATTGTTTTCACCATCTTTTAAGATGCTCATCAGTAGCAGATGAGGTGTCTAGGGGTCATGGCCTTCCACAGATGCTGATCTTCCTCCATGTACTGACATGATTCTCAGCAGGAGCTGTGAGCGATCTCTGTCTCACCTAGCTCTAGAAGAGCTGTTTGGGATGTTCTCTATCCCCTTTCCTGGCTCTCAAAGTGATGCAGTCCCCCTGTTCAAAGGTGTCATTTTTGGAGCACAGGAGTCCTGAGCTCTTGCAGGAGGATAGCAGGATACTGTTAGTTAGTAAAGGTGGCTGTCAGCAGAGGAAATGTGCAAAAGTAACTTTAGACCTAGAACATACATGGATCAAACAGGATTAACATTGCAGAAAACCAACACAGGTGCATGTGTGCTGCATGTGTAAAGCTTCATCCCATGGTTTCAGGGTAAGGAAAGCACACTGGTGCCAGCAGGGGCTCGCCTGGCTACGTCAGGCCTGCAGTCAAGAGCTTGAAACCAGCACCTGAAGCAGTCGTCAAACTTTTGATCTGAGAGGGGTTATTTGGGGCAGCCTGTGTTATTTCCTTTCTTTATCTCCAGTGGAAAAAGCAACACCTAAACAGGCCCCTAAAGGGAGGAAGCAGCCCAGGTGATCCTCTTTGCAGTTGAGCACCTGAACTCTTTTATTACAGGATCAGGCTCCCTTTACTTCCTCTCATGAGTTTTACCTTCTTGGCTATCCACTGAGGCATCTTCAAAAGGGGGAATAGACTGGGATCACATCTGTTTTATTAATGCTCTGTGCTGAGATGCAGCTTGGGAGAGGGGATGCCATGGATTCACCCTCCTCCTGGGCTGAAGGGTTCCTAGGCCTGTGCCTTAGTGCCTTTTCCCCACCTGGGGCTTGGCATGGGCATATTTTGCCCCACAGATCCAGCCAGAAGGTCTATTCTGGCACCAAGGAGACCATGCCCTACACTTCAGACAGGGACTCAGATACTACATCTCATCAGCTGTCCCGCATCTACTTGATGCTCTACTGACAATTTTGGGCTGAATGCCTATGAAGACATACACATGCATGTATGTGTATATAGGCATTGTTTCAGAAAGGCTGGTGAGTCCGTTGTGGCACATTGATAAAGCACAGGCTTTGTCACGTGGATGTGCTTAATCTTTTCAGCTCTCTTGGAAATCAGGCTGGTTTTACTTCCATTTTGAAAATGAGGGTTAATTGACTTACTCCCAAAGGCTCCAGCAGAGCATAGCTATGCAGAGAACAGAGTTGTGTTCCATCCTCAGGCTATGCTGCCCCACTTTGGCATCCCCTCTGTGTCAAGGCCAGAGGCCAAGCTCTGCAGCCCTCCCAAGCACGTTGAACTCAACAGCATCAAACACTTAGGAGAGCACAATTTGGTCCTAAATATGCAAAAGATTTAAATGGGTGATTTGACACACCAAGACAAGAGAGGGACTTCTGAAAAGTAACAAAAGGTTGTGAAATTGCTAAGGGATTAAGTTGTTTGAATCATTGTTCCAGCTTTATTAAAAAAAGGTATAAATTCATTTCAGTTCTTAGCGGATCTCAAGCTGCCAATTTCTGAGATTTCACAGCCTTTGATGTGATTCCAACTTTCTATGATGTAAGTGGATTATTCTTTCCTTAATTCTAAAGAGGCCATTTCCCTCCCAGCCCCCTCCAGAAAAACGTCGCAGCCATCAGACTCTAACCAAACACTGCCTTTGGCTCATTGTGGATTTTAACCCACTCTCTGCAGTGTTCTATTTATCATATGCTTCTTTTGAGACTTGAGTATAAGGGGAAGATACCAGTGGTAAACCGCTGTTTTAAATAACAATGATCCTAAAACACACAATGGACCTTGCAATCCAGTTCCAAACTGCATACATAAAGAACAGTTAATCCATCCTTTAAATACAGCCAACTTTGTGGTGGAATATGGCAGCTTTTTAGCATACAGAGTAGCAAAACACAATTTAGACTGCAGCATGAGGAATAGTTTATCCAACAGAAAGCAAAAGGGAAATGTAGACAGGAAAAATGCAATTACGTACCTGGACTTAATCCAAGACACCTGAGCTGACATTTCTGGTCTAGCTGAAACAGCCCCAGAACCCTTAAATCAGGGCAAACAGTCAAGACTTGCACCTTGTGCAGTGGCAGAGACTTCCAGTGGTAACAGGCTCCTTCCTGTGGATGTGGATAAGCTGGATCACAGCAGGTTCAGAAGAAGACATCTGCCTATTGAATTATCAGTGTTACAGCCTGTACACTTGTAGCGTAGTAATACCTCTGGCAAGACAAATACACCACATGAAAATTGCTGGAATCACATCTCAGACAAGTGTGGCTGAAGATATTGATGTATATCTGGGACCAAAAATAATACAGCTTTTAAGAGAGTTGCAATTACAAACTTTGTATTTTCTCCTATTTGGACAGGTTTTACTTCCTTATGGGGCAGCTAACACCTTTTAAATTACAGTGGTAACCAATGTCCTGAAGAGTCTGGTGAGGCATCCAGGAGCACGGAAAGCTTCCTATGGCACTAAGGAAGAATCACCATTCTGTGACAGGGCTATGGGGGCATGGACATACCTCCCTTTTTGGTGACTGTCGCAAACTATCTTGTGCCATGGGAAGGAACTTGACCACTGTCCAGCCTAAAGAGTGGTTTAATTTTGCAATGCAGCAGACTCCTACAGATTAAACTCTTAGAACAGACCATCTCCTCTGCCTTGCATAGCTCTAAGCTTGTCCTATCATGGCAGAGATGTGGAAAATTTGGGGAAATAATTCACTCAGTTCTCTGAGATGAGCTTGCTCGCAGGTGTGCCGAGGATCATCTGGTGCTGTTCTGGCAGGTTTTATTTTTATGGTCTTCTCTTCTATAAGCATCATCTTTAGGATTTCTGAATTAATTGCAATGTTGCTCTCAGAAGTAAAACAGTGGTTTGTAAATTTGGGTGTTTAGCTCTTATAGATGCCTTATCAGAAGGTTTTAATGAACAATCAAATCTCATTACTTGAGACTAACTAGTGATTCTTCTTTGATTGCCTTACTCTTCCTTAAAATTTATTACATGGACTGTGAAACCAATATTGCTGTAGCAAATATATGCCTAATTTTGGGGATGGCTGTGAATTTGTTGTAAGGCATAAGCATTTAATGAAAGAACTCAGAAGTTGAACAGAGAGAATTCACTTGTGTGCTCCAGACCTAAGTTTTACAGACAATTGAAATCTGAAATTTTGTGTTGAATATGTGTTCAGCAGTTGCTTTCAGGATGTTTTCCCACTAGGAAATAGGTTGTTTAATCTAACCTTCAGTATGCACTAGATGGCACTATTTTATAGCATGTGGAGCTGTCATTTGTCCTGCAACTCAGTGTCTCTCCGGGGAAAGTCGGTGCTTGGATATTTGCTACATTTGAAATACTGATAAACAAACATCTTTCACAGGATCTGATTGCTGTTGTTTAATATACATATTGGCTCAAAGCAAAATACTGAAACAACGCTTGGTTGCGGATTTTGGCCTGGATTCTGGAAACAAGGTCCACAGCTAAAGCTTTAAATTACACCAGCTAAACCAAAATCAACTAACATTTTAGGAGACTTAGGCAGGCTTTGAATCCTTGCAAGCCTCCTTAGCCCCTTGTCTGAGCAGTCCTGGAAGCTATGCAGGAGACGAGGGAATCTCATAGACATGCGTACAATACCCTGTATATGCTCGGGCACTAACTCATTAACATCACCAGGCCCTGGGTTTGGCCTAAAACATACGGCATAAACATGTCTTGCCTGACTGTGTAACTTCATAGCTCTCATCTGTAAAATGAGGATTTCTCCTTTCCCCGTGCCCCCCCTTATTGGATCAGGCTGTAAATCATAACTACGCTCAAGTTTCCCTGTTTTTGGCTGGGGCCTCAAGGCTGCTATTACTATGAATAATGCTATGTCTTCATAATGTATTATGGTCCCAAAATAGCAATGAGCTATATAGGAAACTGTGTCCCAGGATAATACCAGTATGGTTTTTACAGTACTAGTGGATATTAATTTGAATAATATTAAGGTTCACCTTACAGAATAGCATACATCAGTTGTTTAAATTTAGGTGTTACACTCTATATACCTGAACCCAGAATGACTCTGAGTTGCTCATTATTCTGTTGCACACTTACTGCTAATGTCAGTTATGGGACTGTGAGCAGATGAGAGTGAGATCCAGCTATTTTTTCCCCGTGACACAGAAGAGCTTTTGGTGACTCTGATTTGTCAGGTCATATTCATTTGCAGTCCTTCTAGGGTTTGTATCTGGCAGCCCAACAGCGATGGACAAAGGCAGTAACTCAGTGAGCCATCAAAGCACTCTTCAGAGCCAACAAGCACTTCTGAGGCCACCGAGGTCTGTCTTCCTCTCACAAAATCATTTCAACTGGGTTTTGTTCACTAGGTGGCACAAATGCATAAGAGATTGATTTAGAAATTTTCTCCACAGTTTTACTGTTGGTGTTGTAAATGTGTCCAGGATAATTTTGAACATGTTTCAAGAGTGATTTAGTCTCCAAAGTTCATTTTTGAAGAAAGACCCATAATAATATGTTCACTGGGGAGAAGTCAGTGCACTGAGTCTTAGTCATCTGAGTCCTGCTTCTCTCAGCTGCACTCATGTCCTTCATGATGAACTGGTTCTATCAAGTCTCCCCTTTCCTTCTTTGTCTTCTCCCAGATCATAGAACCAGCAGAAGAAAAGTTTTTGCTGGACCAGCACTAGCATAGTGATATTAATGCACTTTTAATTTTAATTGTAGAGGCAAAATACTTGCAGGAAAAATTTAATACTGAAAAAATTCTCATCAATTCCAATCATAGAGGAAAGAATGTAAACAAAGACCCTAACTGAGTAGCAAGAACAGCACAAACTGGACAACATTAATGGAAATACCAGGAGACGAACAAGATGGTAGCCATATCCTTCCTCACCTAAGGTTTGGCTGGATGAATGAAGCAGAGGCAACCTGTCTTCCTGCTAGCTGCCAGCCACACAGCTTCCCTCAGAACTGGAAGCATTAGACTGGACATGTGAGCTTCAAAGACTTAATTTGAGGTTTCTTTTCTGGCTTGTCAGTACAGGTGGGCTTCATACATGTGCTTTTAGAAAGTATTAACATAAATCCTAAAAGATCTGAGTGCTCTACTTCTTTCTCTAAGGATCTATTTTACTGCTTAAGATTTCCACAATTCCACTAAATTTATATATATACATATATATATATAGACAGATAGATATAGATACAGATATAGATATAGGCTTCATATATTCTTTCTGTTAAGGAATAATCAACTCTTGGGTTTCTCTCCCTATCTTTGCTGCTTAACCCTGAAGATAATAGAAATTATGTGATTTCAAGGTCAAGGGTGAGTACAAGACCTGCTGGCTCATGAGTTTTGTGCTGTGCATCAGGAAGGAGCAGGCAGTGGCAGAAAGCCACCACAACCATTAAAATGCAAGCAGAATACTGAAGGTAGGGAGGGCTCAGGCTTTGAAAGCAAGTAACTTAAACATCTTCTTTCCAAACATCTGTAAATTGTTAGTCTGATTTATTTTGAATTAAAAATCATTTTTAGCAGACTGACAGCTTATTTTAATTTTCAGCCATTAGACTTTTCAGATGTTTGAATTTCATTCTGTGCCATTGCCTTTGATGCTGGAGAAAAGTACCCCTGCTCATCAGGTATGCTTGGGTCCATTACCAATGAGTGCTGGTTCTTTTCTTCCTCTGTGTATGCCATGATCAAATCCTTGAGGCTGTCTACTACCCCTGTTGAAACTCTGGTACCATTGTCAGTCCTGCTGGAAAAAAGCATTATGCTCACTTCCTAGGCCAGTCAGATGAAGCAGTGTTTTGGTTTAAATTGATGTTGCCAAACACTGTAACAAATATGAGATGTCAATGTCTCTGCATGGAGAAAGCCAACATAAAAGAATTCAAGACTTAAAGCACCACTTTCTCCACTCTTTCCCCTCCACTGTTGTAATTTTGCTTTTGTTACAGTGGTATTGTTTGTTCAGTGAAATTACTCATTCTCTCTTTCTGGAAATCCAAAACTCAACTTGTACAAGTGCTTTTAACCCTAATTTAAAAAAGAATTATGGAAGAAAGAAAATGTGTTATATCTCTGTCATTCACTTTGGTAACCAGTATTGACTGGAGCTCAAACAAGTGCCTGTGGTTCTGAGATTGGTGCTCTGACAACTAAAATAGCTGAATTAGATGGTTTTTTAATCTAGAGCTGAGTAAGGGCTTCCAGGTAGTTCAGATCTGTGCCTTGTCACAATGTTTCTAGAAGGTATATCTAACCCTTACATTTCATAAAAATTTAAATCTAAATTTAAATGGACTCATTACTACCTAAAATCATAAGAGGTAAAAGAAGACTTAAGTGTTTATACAGATGATAATGTTCAGCATCAGATTATCCACTTACGCATAAAATTCAAATAATCTGATATGGCTGTATTTTCTTTGTTTTCAGGCCCACACCATAGGATTTAATATGATTTTATCCTATGAAATTCTTCCTTGGCAAGTCTTCTAGGTTTGCTCAAAGGCAGTAGCAAGCTCAGCAGACCTTTTGAGTTATTTTAACAGGCCCCAGAATTGACTCATCTCTAATAAAAGTCTGACCACCCTACAATTAAACCCGACATGGATTGTGGCAATGACACCACAGGGTGTTTCACTTTTATGATTCCTCCTCTTAGTATCTTCTTAGTATTTATGGCAAAAAAAAAGTTTTCTGTTGATCATGGCCAGCAGATAGCAAACATACCTCCGAGTACGTGACTTGACCTCTGAATGGTGTTAGGTTTGGACATTATAGTAACAAGATAAATTAGTGTTTCTAGCTCCAGGCCCCCATCCTGCAGACTTCCCTAAGTGCTTGAACTTGTAAATAATATGGGCACTGCACTTGCATGCATTTCATCAGGAATAGTATGACGAGCATCTTTCTTTGTCTGGGGAAGTATTTGGTTAATACCTAAGAGAGAAAAAATCTCCCTCCATCTGTGTCCATCTTCTTTGAATGTTTGACAAAATATACACTGACAGATTCCTGAGCAATCCTCCAAGGCAATGGGTATCCCAATGCTTTCCCAGACCTCCCTCTGTTCTCCCTTGTTGTGACAGGTCTTAAGCCATAGAACTAATGAAATACTTTGACCTAAAAAAATATAACAATACTTCGACCTAATAAAAATATAATAAGTCCAGGATAAACCCAATGGAAATCCATGCAAAAAATCCAGTGAAAGAAATGTGCAAACAGAGACTGAAAAAATGTCTGCATGTTTAAATTCTTAATTTGTACAATGTTTTTGGGGTCCTCAGCTTTGAGGGATTCAGAGAAATTGCTTTTCATGGAAAGTTTTTGATGACTAGATATAAAAAAAAAAATGCTTTGGAAGCCCTTGTCCAGCCTGAAAATTTTAGGTCTGAATAACTTTTGTCACCTCTTTTTTACAGAAGTTGGATTGAATATTTTGCATCATCTAGTTTTGCAGTACTATTTCCATTTCCATTATTTTCCCACTGCAAGATATTTCAGTAGCTTTTTTTCAGTAGTCTTTCTTGTATCTTTTTTTGCTATTACTAGTTTTTTTTTTTTTTTTCTTTTGGGGGGGGGTGTTTTTTTTTTTTTTTTTTGGTTTTTTTTTTTTTTGAGATTTTTGCGTTTTTTTCTCTGACTTTTTGGAAGCTCAGAGTTTCATAGTTTGACTTATGAAGCGTTGTGGGTGAAGTGTGGTATAGATATGAGGTAGATAATGCAGCTCTATAAGCTACCTACTGCTTAATGAAACTGTACCTTTGCAGTAACTGGTGGAGGAAGAACACCTCATTAAATCAGAGGGAATCCAAAAAGTTTCTCAGGGGGGATGAGTGACTTTTCCATGTTAAGCATCTGGCTCTTCCTTCCTCTTGTCTTCCCATTAGCTATTCCCCAGTAACCATTTCACTGGCCTCTGAGGCACTGACAAGATTGTGTAACTTTTAGGGAAGCCCATGGTAATTGCCTCAATTTCTTCTTCCAGCTTAACTAATGGCTTGTGAAGTTGGAAATTCATGTCTTGAGTGTGATGGATTTTGTTTGGAAATTGATCCCAGCAGATAAGTCTTTTAAAAGAGTGTCTGGAGATCAGACATGTCCAGGGAAACCTACTTAAAGAGAGGCTCATCTTAACATTCAAGGTCAACAGAGACATGTGAGAAAGAATCCTTACTGGATAAAAAGACTCATGTATATTAAACTATGTGTGCACAGTCATGCTGAATGATTTTCAAAGCCTTCTTCTTCCTCTTTTCTTTTTTTTTTTAAATTCATACATCATTCTTTGAGCTGTCTTTGCAAGCTGTCTTTCCCATGGCACTTGGCCAAGAAAGGGGACACAGGGCTACCCTATAATGGGAATCTCAGAGGAAAAGGTCAGTCATTCTTAGCCCACAAAAGAAGACTTATCAATCAGTTGTCAGACCATGAAACTAGAGCATCCAATGTTAAAAGAAGTCTGAAATAGATCACCATAAACACCTCACAGTTCTTCTGTAGCAAGTGCAAGGAGGATATGGGAGGGAATGAGTGAGCTGTCCCTTCAGGTCTGGGAGAAAGTGTCATCATTCAAAAACCTTTTGATAAACTGCCTTGCAGTTTCAGCAAAAATAGTACACCAAGACAACTGTCTGGGGGGCTAGGAATTTCAGATCACCAACGGGAGGGGATGCCTGCAGGCAGTGAAGAATAAGGAATGCAGCTAAAGGGTTTTGGAAGGGTTATTCTTATCCTGCTAATTGTTTAAATAACTGCTTTTCTGGTAGAAGTTTTTTTTTCCATGTATGTATTCACAATCTCACTACCAGTTACCCAAATCAAAAAGTGCCCAGGAACGTAGATATGAAGCTGTAGTTGCAGCCAGAGATTCCCAGAAGTTATTGATGCACCAAAACTAGTGCATAGTATGTAGGACTGTAATACAAGCTGGGTAACTCAAATTGAAGATGCAAACAATAATGTGAATAATTAACTCTGGGGAGGTTCACATCTGTATCTGAAACGTTCCAGCTGCCCTCTCCATGTGTACAAAAGGCTGAACCATAGTGCTGGATCCAAGGGGACATGTTCTGGGAAAATTCAAGGCAACATGTAATCTTCCTTACTGGCAGCCATCCCCTTAAAGAGAACAAAA